>QJPP01001392.1:0-526160 GCA_003996215.1 Jaltomata sinuosa
AAACCCAATCACTAATATTAAATTCCAAATCCCGACGTCGCACATCTGCATATGATTTCTGTCTACTCTGGGCTGTTAGTAATCTTTCTCGGATTAGTTTCACCTTCTCCATTGCCTGATTAACTAGGTCTGGCCCTAATAATCCTGCCTCTCCCATTTCAAACCATCCAATTGGTGATCTACACTTTCGCCCGTATAAAGCTTCATAAGGAGCCATTTGAATGCTTGCATGGAAGCTATTATTATAAGCAAACTCAATTAGTGGCAAATGGTCATCCCAACTCCCTTTAAAATCTAGTACACAAGCTCGTAGCATATCTTCGAGTGTTTGAATAGTGCGTTCATCTTGTCCATCTGTCTGTGGATGAAAAGCTGTACTGAGACTTATTTGAGTACCTAAGCCTCTCTGGAAAGACCTCCAGAAATTTGATGTAAACTGAGCACCCCTATCTGAAATGATGGAAATTGGGACACCATGAAGTCGAACTATTTCACTAATATACACCTTGGCATAATCTTCAGCAGTATAAGTTGTCCTGACTGGCAAAAAGTGAGCTGATTTTGTAAGTCTATCTACAATCACCCATATGGAATCATACTTCCGATAAGTACGGGGTAAGCCTGTAATAAAGTCCATGTTGATCACCTCCCTTTTCCAGGTAGGTATCACTATACTTTGAGTTAGACCTCCGGGTCTCTGGTGTTCAATTTTTACCTGTTGACAATTCGGGCATTGGGCTACAAACTCTGCAATATTTCTCTTCATATTATTCCACCAATAAATCTGTCGAAGATCATGATACATTTTCGTCGCTCCTGGATGGATTGAATAGCGGGAATAGTGAACTTCTGCCAAAATTTTCTCCCGAAGCTCCCCGACGTTAGGTACACATAGACGACCTTGATATCTCAGTACCCTATCCTCCTTAAGCTCTATTAGTGGTTGCTTCTGTTGTGGAATTTCCTCCCTCAATCTTACTAATTCTGAATCATCATATTGTCTTTCCTTTACCTCTGTCACTAGTGAGGATTCCGCTGTGCTTTGAATAACAACTCCCCCATTACCTTGGTCTAGTAGTCGAACCTGCAAATTAGCTAACTGATGTAGTTCTCTTGTCATCTCAATCTTTCTATTTTCCACGTGGCTCAAGCTTCCCATGGATTTGCGGCTAAGTGCATCGGCCACTACATTGGCCTTCCCTAGATGGTACAAAATATCTATGTCATAATCCTTTAGTAACTCTAGCCACCTTCTTTGCCTTAGGTTTAAATCCTTCTGTTTGAATAAATACTGTAGACTTTTGTGGTCCGAAAACACGTCTACATGGACTCCAAACAAGTAATGGCGCCAAATTTTCAAGGCAAATATAACTGCTGCCAATTCAAGATCGTGAGTAGGGTAATTTTGTTCGTGCTTTCTTAGTTTTCTCGAGGCATAGGCAATAACTTTACCATGTTGCATTAAAACACAACCCAACCCAATCCTTGAAGCATCACAATAAACAACATAACCTTCTGTGCCCTCTGGCAGAGTTAAGACAGGTGCTGAAGTAAGCCTGTCCTTCAACTCCTGAAAACTCTGCTCACATGCATCAGACCCCTGGAACTTGGCAGCTTTATGAGTCAACTTTGTCAATGGTGCAGATATAGAAGAAAACCCTTCTACAAACCTTCGGTAATAACCTGCTAAGCCCAAAAAACTACGGATTTCTGTAGCATTCAAGGGCCTCGGCCAATTCTTTACTGCTTCAATCTTTTGGCCGTCAACTCTAATACCTTCGTCTGTAACTATATGGCCAAGAAAAGCCACCGAAGTCAACCAAAACTCTCATTTGGAGAACTTCGCATATAATTTATGATTCTGAAGTGTTTGCAATACTGCACGTAAATGATCAGCATGTTCGGCTTTGGACCGTGAGTAAATCAGGATATCGTCAATAAATACGATCACGAATACATCTAGGAATGGCTTAAATACCCGATTCATTAGGTCCATAAAAGCTGCTAGGGCATTAGTAAGCCCAAAAGACATTACTAGAAATTCAAAGTGGCCATACCTTGTCCTAAAGGCTGTTTTTGGAACATCTACCCCTTTAACACGTAACTGGTGATCCCCCGACCGCAAGTCAATCTTTGAAAAATATTTGGCGCCTTGCAACTGATCAAAAAGGTCATCAATCCTTGGAAGCGGATACTTATTCTTGATTGTAACTTTGTTCAGTTGTCGGTAATCGATACACATTCTGAAGGACCCATCCTTCTTACGAACAAACAAAACTGGTGCGCCCCATGGCGATGTACTAGGCCTAATGAAACCTTTTTCGAGTAGATCCTTTAATTGTTCCTTTAATTCTCTTAACTCTGCAGGAGCCATTCTGTAATGGGGAATTGATATTGGCTGAGTATCTGGGAGTAGGTCAATGGCAAACTCAATTTCCCTTTCTGGAGGGATTCCTGGAAGCTCATCCGGGAATACATCTAGAAATTGACTCACCACGGGAACCGATTGAGGAGTCACTGGTCCATCCTCTGTGCTTTGTACTCGGACTAAATGATAAATATAGCCTTTAGAAATCATTTTCTGGGCTTTAAGGTAGGAAATAAACCTACCCCTTGGCGTGGCAGCATTACCTTTCCACTCCAGGATTGTTTCTTTCGAAAAATGGAATTTGACAACCTTATTTCTACAATCGATATTAGCATAACATGCAGCTAACCAGTCCATGCCCATAATGACATCGAAGTCAATCATATCTAATTCGATTAGATCAGCTGAAGTGAGATGGTCATAAATCCACACTGCACAATCTCGATAAACTCGTCTAGCTATAATAGATTCACCAACTGGCGTAGATACAACAAATGGTCTAGGCAATAACTCAGGGCCTACCCCCAACTTACCAGCAACGAGCGGGGTAACATATGAAAGAGTAGAGCCAGGATCTATAAGTGCATAAACAGCATGAGTAAAAATAGTCAATGTACCTGTAACAACATCAGGTGACGATTCTAAGTCCTGGCGACCGGCTAGAGCATAAGTGCGATTCTGACCACTGCCTGAACTGGATGCTCCTCCTCCTCCTCTACCTCTTCCACGACCTGGTGTAGCCTGTTGTCCTGTCCTTGGGGGACGAATAGTAGATGAAGAAGCTGCCATCGACCCTGTAGGATGGGATATCTCACTCCTACCTCTACTCGGACAGTCTCGCATAAAGTGACCAGGATGCCCACACGAATAACAAGTATCCGAACCCAGGCGACATATCCCAAGATGCTTCCTACCGCACTGAACACAAGGTGGCAAAGGTGGCCTCATCTGACCTGAATGCCCCTGGCGATAGGAACTGGATGCACCTGAACTGTGGCCTGGTCCAGTCTGAGAAAAACGATCATACCTCTGCCTTTGCAACTGATATGGGGCACCACTAGTAGGGTAGGGTGATCGCCTATTAAAATGTGGCCTAACATTACCTCGTGGCTCTACATAGGACCCAGTAGATCTAGCCCTCTTATTCTGATCCCTTTCTCGGCTCTGGTTATCTCCAATTTGTACTTCAAGATCCTCTGCAGTCTGAGCAATAGCCTGTATCTTAGAAATATTCATATCCTCTTGTGTGGCTGCTATTGTTAATCCCTTAATCAATTCATCCTTAAGGCCACGCACATATCGATGAACTCTAGCTCGCATCGTACTCACAATATCGGGGGCGTACCTGGCTAATGAATTAAACCTGAGACTGTACTGTCGAACATTCATATTGCCCTGCTTAAGGGCTAGAAATTGATCAAGTATGGCCTCTCGAACCTCCTGTGGAAGATAGTGAGCTAGGAAGGCCTCTGAAAATTCCTCCCATTCAGCTGGGGGTGCATTTGATCCCCTAGACCGATCCCAAGCCTCGAACCATAAAATGGCCACATCTCGTAACCTGAAAGATGCAAACTCCACTGCCTCCACTTCTGTTGCATGCATGACTCGAAGTACTCGATAAGTCTGATCAATAAACTCCTGAGGATCCTCACGTGGGTCAGAGCCTGTAAATATAGGAGGACTTAGGCTGATAAACTCTCGAGCCCTAGAACTTTCTGAGCCACCTGACCTAGCACTCGTTGATGCCCCAATTTGTTGTTGTTGTGTGGCTACCATCTGGGTCAATAATCGAACAGCACTCCTGATGTCCTGGTCCTCTGCTTCAGGTGGCGGAGCTACATGTGCTGGTTCATCTCTAGCTATCTCAGATGCCACTGGAGCAGGTGGGGTCAGGGGTACTGGATCCCCTCTAGTCTCATCAGGTACTTGATAACCTGGGATCTCTGGTGTCGGTGATTCACTTTGAGCCTCAAATCTATCCAATCGGATAGGCGGGGAACGACTAGTACCTTCCCCCGTATCCGTGCCAACCCGTCGGCTACTCATTTGTCTGGTCACCGGCATTTCTGTAAACAAGAAATAGAAAAACATGAATTAGACTTCAAACATCTTATGACCTCGCTCTATTGCACGATCTAGCAAATGAAAGAAGGATAACAATTCCTAAATGTCCCACAGCCTCAAGATTATAGGTATGGTGCACAACACACCCATAAGCAAGACTCTACTAGACACGGCTTGTAGACTCCCTGGGATTCGACGTGCTCTGATACCAAGTTTGTCACGCCCCAAACCATGGGAGGCATGACCGACACCCGGAGCCCCAAAAGGCCGAGGGTGCCAAAATAGAGTATATCTCTGTTGAACCTGCTGGGGGTCTGAGACCGAAAAGGTCTCTAAGAATTACAATTGGAAACACTGAAAGCTCAATAGTAGTTAAGCAACTCAAGGCCGACAAGGCTATTATCATAGTAGATAACTAATAACAAGGCCGACAAGGCCATACCCAACACTGATGTACATATACACGTCTACAAGCCTCTAGGAGTAAGTAAAATATCTCCTATCTAGGACAGGGCCCTGGACTACCCATAAGCTGTACATATACATAACCTGGTCAAAATATAAGCTAGACCTCTGACTCGTCAGCTCCAGGAAGAATGGAGCTTACCAAAATGGCTGAACTCCGCAACTCCTACTGAAGAGGTCTATCTGGGTTTCTGTCTGGACCTGCAGGCATGAATGCAGCGCCCCCAGGCCATGGGGCGTCAGTACGACAATAATGTACTGGCATGTAAGGTAGAAGCATAAAAGCAAGTCGCAAGTAGTAAATCTGAACAAGATAAAATATGAAACTTGTAAACTGTAATTGGTTAGACTCATTAAGCTCTTTCTCCTTTATTCTTTTTAGAACACAACACATGCATTAACTCACGCTGCAACTCACTCTTTATAACCCACACTGAACCACAATAGCGCCTCGGCGCACCCTATATTTAATAGCCTCAATATGGCAGTAGCGCCTCGGCGCACACTATGTATATAATGGCCTCAATATGGCAGTAGCACCTCGGTGCACACTATGTGTATAATGGCCTCAATATGGCAGTAGCACCTCGGTGCACACTATGTATATAATAGCCTCAATATGGCAGTAGCACCTCGGTGCACACTAACACGCAAACCATACATAATAAGTGTATTACTAGATTGACCTTCAAAGCTATTCTTGTTATTTATGAAGGTTCATTTAGATAACTTCTTTAGCCTTGGCTTACTAGGTGTTGGAATCAACATACCAAACACATATAAATGGGGATTTGACTTTCTAACTTTCCTTGTATACTTTCTAAAGCTTGATTAGAGATCACAATACAAAGAAGAAACTTGACAAAAGGATAACTTACATTTCGTGCAAAAAGAATCCGATTTTTATAAGAAGGCGACTTGAATCACCATAATGTATAAATTAGTTCCTTAAGACTTGTTGAGTTACCAAATCAGCTCTCTTACAACCAAATACTCAAACTCCTTCTTTCGGAAATTTAGAGTTCTATTTCTAGATTCATGTCGATAAGGAATAAAGAAGCCTTAACATACCTCGTTCCTTCCGAAGATTGCGCTTACCACAACTTGGACTTTCCTTTATTAAGTTAATCTACAACACAAGGGTATAATGAAGCTAATATTAGCTCTTAAACCTGCTGCAACACTCCCAAAACAGTAGCTAAACATTTCCCGGGCAGATTTACGTATTTTGCATTAATAAAGGTGTATCGTCACACCTTCCTCCCCTTATCCAATACACATCACACACACACCAACCTACTGCCTCCAATAATACAAAACACATCAAACATCCCCTACACAACCCACCATGCCGAAATACAATAGCAACACATTGAACTCACGGCTTCCGATCGCCGTCCCGTGAGTTCTTAACAACAATTCAACAACAATTGTCCATCCGAACTTCAATCCAAAAATATTATTATGGGCAGAGTACTTACCACACTTGAAGGTGTGTTTTTATCCTCTTTTTATTGATGCTTTAAAAGCTTAAGTACCCCCTACACATACACCAACAAGAGAAGAAGAAATCTCTTAATTGTTACACAATTTCCATGTGTTAAATCATAAGAAAGGGCTGCCATAGTTCATGTCTTTCTTACCATAGGATATCCTAGCTATATGTAGTAGATTAATACCAAGATAACAAGTTGTTTAACTCACCTTAAGCTTCAATTAATCTTGGTCTTCTTAGAACCCTAAAGGGAGAGAAGGGCTGCCAAAAAGAAATGAGATAAGAGAGAATTTTCCAGCTTTTTGTGTTCAACATTGATCAGCAAATGGCCTATATAAAGGGACCTTTTTGGCCGACTTTTTTTGAGTATATTTGGGCCAAAATGGGTCAAGAAACTTGGGCCAAAATTACCCTTTGCTTGGGCCTCAAAAGGGTTAAGTTTTGTGGCTGATTTTGGGCTTCTCTTGGGTCAAAATGTGGTCAATATTGGTGGCTACTTTTGTAGTTGTTTGGGCCAGATTTGGTTGTGCTTTGATGGGCCAACTTTAAGCTTCATTTGGGCTACCATTAGGTCTAATAATCCATGGTGTTGCTGCCCGTAATCGGCCCTCGGAACTTAGTTCGTTAGCGTAGGTAGGTGATGCACCTACTTGTCACCTAAGAGCTTAGATAAGTCGAGCAAGTACCTCACTTGTTTTATCTCATTTTCAAAACCCTCCTCCTTATAATTTAACTTAACACTTATATACATTTGACCATTTCAAATTCTAGGCCAAAGTACCCCTTCACAATCTCGAGCTCAAATACCTTCGTCGATATTTACTTAGTCACATAGGTTTTGAAAGGTACGGGGTGTTATAAGGGCGGGGCGAGGCGAGTCAAAATCTTAATAGGTAAAGACTTGCCTCACCCTAATCCGCCCTATTCTCATCCCTATTGGTGCCCACACAACTCTAATCTTTGAATGCCATGCATAGCAGACTTTGAGTTGGTTTAGCTTAACAAGGCCCCTACATATCTTGTCTTGTTTTTATATTTTTATTTTCTTGTATTAGTCTTTTTAAACCATCTTTGTTTGATGAAGTTTTTCTGGTTAATTAGAAGTTTCAATCTAAAGGGATCTCATCTTACCTTCATGTCATTTTATTTATTTTTTGAACAAATAACATATTTGAGATACAACATATATTTATATCATTTAAATAGATATAACATTTATTTTAATATTAATTGCTATATTTTAATAATTTTATTCTTCTTGTATATAGTTACTAGTTTCATGAGATTCGTGCTATGTTCGGGCCCAAACTCAATTAAAAAATATAATTTATATAATCTAGTAGCACGTTATACATGTCTTGTTCATAAATCTTCATAATTATCAAAAAATAATAGTCATATAATTAGATATTTTTTAAAGAAAATATTATTCAATAAGAATAAAGTTTGACAGGAAAATTAGCAAATACAAATTAAAGAGATACAAGTGATATGATATTCTATAAAATAACATGATTTAAAGTATGTAAAATATTTACAACTCGATGAAGATCAAATAATATATTTTCTTCATCCCATTACGTATTATTTTTTGAAAGACCATTTGACTAATTTTTGAAGCTAAATTAGATTATATTAATTTAATATTTTAAATTAAAATTTAGATATTCAAAAACTCTTTGAAAAATACTATAAATTTCAATTCTCTTACTAATATAGTGAAATTTTTTGAAAATATTGATTAAAATTTGTCTAATTTAATCCTCGAAGGCCTGGCAGAGGGGCGGCTCGCACATGCCTTGCGCGAACGCGGCTAGGCCACCCTGTACGCGAAGGCCATGCTAGTGCCATGACAGCACCAGCTGCCAACAGCAACCTCAACTTGGAAAAGTTCTCCGACGGACCCTCGAGAACACATCTGGCATCCCGCAAACACAAACGAGCAGAGCTATTCAACTAAAAATGATATTTCAGACTCAATAAAAATTCTAACGGAGGTCGATAGCATAAAAAGTGGGTCCCACGCCCAAGAACCAACTTAGGCCAATCTTTTCAAAATGGAACGCCATCGCCTAAAATGAGTTCGGAAGTCTCGGGACCCGAACCAAAGGTCTCTCTAGCCCAAAGTCGATATTTCAGAGCTAACAACGCTGTCAGAATTTTCATCCGAGGCCGTCTTTTTCGAATGTTGATCAAAGTCAAACTTCCAAGTTCAACTTGCCTAAAACACAAAAACCAAGACAAAATGAAACTGAAAGCTCCGAGAACCAGACCAAGAGTCCTTCTAGACCAAAATCCACGCTCCGGAGCTAACGGAATCATCGGAATATGATTCCGAGCATGTTTACCAAGAGTGTTGACTAAAGTCAACGATATTCTAAGTTAAGGCTCTAAAATAGGCAAACAGTCAAAACAACCAGACGAACGACCAGGGCACTGAACCACCGGTCCCAGCAAGTCATAAATGATTTGGGGCCGCTACAGGAAAGCTCTAACAGTACAAGAAAAGCGTAAACATGAAGATGACCGGAAGGGTCATCACAATACATATATGCAGTCAACTACAAAATACAAATACAAAATAAATAAATAGTTCTTTGTCAATTTTTTCCATCTCTTTTTCAATCAAATCAACAGTTCAATTTCCTTTTCAATTCCAAATCTCTTGCCTTCAAATTCATCTTTAACAGTCAAATCTTCATCCAATTTCACCATTGATGGGTCTCAAATTAGTTACCCAGATCTATACTTACTCATATCTTCATCCAATTTCACAATTGACGGGTCTCAAATTACTTCACCATTGATGGGTCTCAATTTCACCATTGATGGGTATGAATATTACTTACCCAGATCTTCATCCAATTTCACTATTGATGGGTCTCAAATTACTTCACCATTAATTGGTCTCTATTTCACCATTGATGGGTATAACTATGAAATACAAAAAAAAAAGATAAGAAAGAGAGAAAGAAAGAGAACGAGAGGGAGGGAGAGAGAAAGAGAGAGAGGCAACGAGAAAGGGGGAGATGGCGAGAGAGGGGAACGAGATTAGGGGAGAGGAAGGAGAGTGGCGAGAGGAGGGGTGATAGAGAGAAAAGGGAGAAGGAGGTCCCTCGAATCCCAACTTAATATCAAGAAGGGGTTGATACTCTTCTAATTGTATTTGGACTGGTAGATGGGATTGGGCAAAATATTGTTATTTATGCTTTGAATCGTAATTATTTTAAAGTATTGTTATTATTCATAATTATAGTCCCAAATTTGTTATTCTCTGTAGTTTTCTCTATTTTACTAGAGCGGATAATCCATGTCCTTTTTCCAAATTTAAACCCAAATGGACCATTTAAGTAAACAAACAAAAACCCGTTTTATTAGGTGTATTATGCAATTAGAGCAATTAAGAGGGGGAAAAGAGAGAGAGAGCAAACAAGTTAAGTGCACTGCAAGAACTATTGTGGATGTATATGTAACAATTTTTCTACTATTACAAAAGAGTGAGTATAGGTTGGGAATTGGGATCAACATGTGTGTTTGGGGTCAATAAAACTAAATTGAGGGCAATTTTATCTTTTGACTAAGCACTTGAGCAACATTGTCATACTATATGCTCTCTTCCGTCGTTTCTTTGTTTAAGTTGGAATAATTAAAAAAATTAACATACTATGTGCTTTAATTTTTTACTTATCTTTTAAGTTATTAAAATTGTAATGAATTATAGGAATTATAAATGTAACTCTTTTCCATCTCCTTAACAAATAATACTAGGGCTCTTTAAAAATCATAGAGAGAATAAAAATGGATTATTTGCAGTTTTGCTCATAATTTGTTTTGGTCTTTAATTTTTACTTTTTAAAATAAATTAAAAAAATATGAAATATAAGTTTATAATTATGTCATAATATTTCATAAGTTATATTTTTCGCTTATAAAAAACTTATGCTCCGCTTAACATAAATTGGACAAAAATTACGATATTCAGTATTGATTTGATATACCTCTTAAGAGTAACAAATATAATAATAATTTTACGATATCACCCTTTGAATAGTAATAATTTTAATATTTTGAAAAATGACTATGTTAATAATGAGAGTAAATTATAAACTAAGTGATAAATTATCTTATGAATTTTCTAAACTGGACAAGTAAAAATAAATATTTATTTTTGGTATATTGAAAAAGTAAAATATATGAAAAAGGTAGTATAATATATTGGGTCCGTGCTGACACGGGCCATTTCCCCTAGTATTATACATATATATAAGAGGTTGACACCTTTTTTTCAAGCAGGTAGCTCTTGGACAACGTACCTGCTTGAGCTGCCTGCTTGAAGGGTCCCGCTTCAAAAAAATTAATATTTTCTCTATTTTAATTTATTTGTCTTACTTTTCATTTTAATTTGTTATGTATTTGATAATTACGTAAAAAATATTATAAATCACAATATAAAATTTTTGTTGACTCTCGAAATTGTATTAGTGTCACATAAAGGGATAAAAATGACATAAAAAGTATTATAAATCACAACAATAAAAAAAACGTATAATAAATTTAGTGAATTAAAATTTTTATCTATGTAACATTTATTGGGCCCGTGGTGGCATGAAAATTTGTGTATATTCTTATATGAATTTCACTGATCTAAATAAAATAGTGTATGCATATTTAAAAGATTAGTTGATCTAAATAAAATAATAATGTATGCATATCTAAATTATGCATATCTTACAATTTTCGAGTATTAACATTGGGCCCGAGCGTAGCACGAGATTTTGTAACATTTCAAGCAGGCACCTCTTGGACAATGTGCCTGCTTGAAGGGTCCCGCTTCAAAAAATTTAATATTTTCTCTGTTTTAATTTATTTGTCTTACTTTTCATTAATGTGTTATATATTTGATCAAAATATTATGTTATGCATTTGATAATTACGTAAAGGATATTATAAATTACAATATAAATTTTTTATTGACTCTCGAAATTGTATTAGTACCACATAAAGGGACAAAAATGATATAAAAAGTATTATAAATCACAACAATTAAAAAACATATAATAAATTTAGTGAATTTAAAAATTTAACATATATTGAGCCCGTGCTGACACAAAAATTTGTGTATATTCTTATATGAATTTCATTAATTTAAATAAAATAATGTATACATATTTAAATTCGACATATCTTATAATTTTCGAGTATTAACATTGAGTCTGTCACCCGTATAGTACGGGATTTGGTATCTAGTTTAAAAGAGAAACCCTGCAATTTCATTGAGCCCGTGCTTACAGGCTACTCATATCTAGTACTGAAAAGTATATATTTTTCCCTCTTTCTTCCTCTCTTTCAGTCTCTTCAATTTTTCCGAGAGGAACTCTGAAGGTAATCATCTTCTCTCAGTTTCTATAATCATTATTTTCTCTGATAATCTTTTCTCTTTTTTAGATTAGTTGATTTTGCTATTAATTCCATGTAATTTCTAATTAAGCTTTTTCCCTATCCCTGCACTCATAATAGTTATTTAATGCTAACAGTAATGTTACTCCAGTTGATTAAAAACTACATACTCTGCAAATTACTTCGTGTGGAAAGTTCACTTTAGGTGCTTAGATGGGAAAATAATATACTTCCTCCGTTTTAATTTGTTTGTCCTATTTTGACTTGGCACGGAGTTTAAGAAAATAAAGAATAACTTTTGAGGTCTTAAATTAAAGATATATCAAATATACCAAAATTCCCTTTAATTTTGTGCTCTTAAATATGTCATGTGGAAAGTTGTAATTACAGAGTTGATAAAAAAAGAAAGGGTCATTCTTTTTTAAACGGACTAAAACGGAAAGTAGGTCAAATAAATTGAAACGGAGGGCGGACGGAGTATATAACATCAAAGCTTGCTTGGTAGGGGATTTCGGTTCAATGAAAGGGCTAACAATCTCTGCTTAACTGCCAATTGCTAGCCGGTATGAGACAGAGTTAAGGAAAAGAAAGTTGTTTTTAAATGTAAAGTAGCATTGGAATAAGTTAGTTTTGCATCATCATTGTACCATCATAAGAATAGTACTAAATAGGGAGTTCAAAAAGAGGAACTTTCTCTCCTTTCCGGGAAGGAGGGTCATTGTTCGCTCATGCTGTACTGGATTATGAGCTATACTGATTTCAGCCTTGTTATCACTGCACAAGTAAAGTTTCCCTTTCTTATATAATCTCAATTTTTCTAGTAGCTACACAACCATAACTCTATATTCTGCCTCGATACTTGATTTAGCAACTACACTTTGCTTCTTACTTCTCTATATGCCCAAGTTTCCTCGTACGAGTGTACAGTAAACAGGCTGTATATCTTCTGTCATCTAGACATCTAGTCCAATCCACATTTGTGAAGTATTCTATTTGGAGGTGACAATGTTTGGAGAAAAGTAGACCTTTCCCTCGAGCAGATTTCAGATAATGCAAAATGTGAAAGACAACTTGCATATGAGGATCTCGGGGATCATGCATGAGCTGACTCACCTGGCTGACTGAATAGGCTTTGTTTGGTTTAGTGTGAGAGATAAATTAGTCTTCTAACTAACCTCAGATGTCTCTCCGTGTCAACTGACTCTCCAACTCCGCTTTGTAATTTGTGATTTCTTACAATAGGTGATTTTGCTGGTTTGCAACCTGTGATACCAGTTTCTTTAAGATGTCTAGAATATACTTCCTTTGAGAAATAAAGATCTCTCTAAGAATTTTGAGCTTTGATTTGGTTTTCATGTCCAAGATGCTGCTGATGAGATCAGACCGTAAACCCCCACTTGCAAGATCTCCTGTTGGCCTTCGGAATCTCCGTGTTCTTCAATCTACTCCAAACACCATTCGAACCCCACCAGGTCTTTTGACAAAATTTCAGTTGCCTAAGTGGGCTAGCAGCAACATAGAGAAGATTGGAAACTTCTTCCAGAGTACCGTACCATAGAAGTCCTTTATTCGAAAGGGGCAGGTTTTATGAAGTGTACTCTGCTAGAGGGAATGAGAGACTGAAGATAAAGATGAATGGCGACACTGGGGATGAGAAAAACTGGTGTATGATTTGGGAGTTAGAGTTGAATCTTCCAAGAAAAGAGGAGAGACTAATATGTTCCAAAGCGCGAGGAAATCAGTTACTTCAATACCAATCGCTGAGAAGAGAGAAACTCCAAGGTATTTCTTGAGAAGCACAACTAGTAAGGAGAACAAGAAGCCTCATTTGCCTATGAGCATGGACAAATCTGTGGGGTTTTCTGAGAGGAGAACTGCAGCAAGAAGAGTTAGGAAAATTTGTGTTGGAATGAACTTGTTTACCTCCTCCAGAGAAGAGTGAGTTCATCCTTTTGATATCTTATGAATAGAGTGTGATCAACATTTCGTTGCTAGTAACCAAAAGAGATAATTGTTATGCAGAATATGTCAAAACAAGCTTTAGGAGATTGCTCAGACCGTGCTAGGCTTTCTTTAGTCTGCATACCTTGACTTTGTTCAATATCAAATCCAGGAGGGATCTCCATATACACCTCTTCTTCTAAGTTTCCATGAAGAGATGCATTCTTCACATCAAACTGTTGGAAGTCCCAATCAAGATTAGTTGCACAAGACAAAAGAGTTCTAATAGTGTTTCATCTTAGCAACAGGGGCGAATGTCTCTTGATAATCCATTCCATAGGTTTGATTGAATCCCTTAGCCACTAATTTTGTTTTGAATCTTTCAGTAGAACCACCAGCTTTGAAGTCCCATTTTTAGCCAACCAACTTCTTGTCTTGTGGTGACGTGACAAGTTCCCATGTCTCATTTTTTGACAAGACCTTCAGTTTTCCAATCATAGATTGCTTCCATTGAGGATCTGCAAAAGCTTCCCTCCAATTCTGGGGAATAAACATAGAAGAAATAGACAAGGCAAAGGCTTTATGGAGAGAAACCGGAAATTATAGTATAGTCAAAGCAAAGGCTTTAGCCTTTATGGAGGGAGACAGGAAATTATAGGAGACAAAATTAGATAAATGATGTTTGCTACAAGTCTTGACTGCCTTTCTATGAGCTATAGACAATTCTAACTCATTAGAAAATGTAGATAACTCTCCAGTAGAAGAGGATTCAACTTCGAGATATTGCATAAAAACTTCTTCTCCTCTTGTTTCTCCTTGAGTAAGTTATCAAATCAAGTCTATCCAAGCGCCCAACAATTTCCCTATGAGTTTTTTCTCCAACTTCACTTTCCCTTGTGGTAGAGGTTTCAACAGTGGAACTAGGGAGAATCATCTCTTATTTCTTATTGCTCTCCCCCTGAAGAGGTGATGGTGTAATAGCGAAATAGGGCTCAGCCTCTCGAAAGGTTACATTCATGCTAACAAAGGATCTCCTGGAGGGAGGATGATATCATTTGTACCCTTTATGTATAGGAGAATATAAAGACACACTTAAGGGCTCTAGGATCAAGTTTCCTAGAATTCCTAGTGTGAACAAAGCAAACACACCCAAACATCTTTGGAGGAAAAATATATTTATTCTCACCTTTTAAAACCTATAGGTATAGCCTATAGGGTACTCTGAATATTGAGGGTTTAAGTGGCATTCTATTGATAAGATAGGCAACAACTAGAATGGCATCTTCCAGTAGGTTTTTGGTAGATTCATGGTAAACATACGAGATCTTTCCACTTCTAACAAATGCTTATTTTCTTTTGCAACAATCCCATTTTGTGCACTAGTATAGGGGCAATTATTTGATGGATTAACCCTTCAAACTCCAGATAAGCACTAAATCTTTTATCCATATATTTTGTGCCATTGTTAGTTCGCATGGTTTTTATCTTAGCCTCAAATTGAGTACAAATCATCTTATGGAATGACTGAAAGCAAGAGAAAATCTCACTTTTGGCCTTTAACAGATATACCCAAGTCATCCCAGTGCAACAATCAATAAAGGTAACAAACCATCGATTTTCAAACAGAGAAACAGTTTGAGTAGGACCCCACACATCAAAATGAATAATCATTAAATTAGTACTTTTATTATCACTCAAAGGGTAAGAGTTTCTAGTGTGCTTAACATATTCACAAGCATCACAAAATGAAGAGTCAAACTCAGTTCTGGAAAACAAACTAGGATATAACTTCTGTAAAACAAAAAAGGATGGGTGCCGTAATCGATATGCCGTTGGACTATTTCTTAGTTGACATCCTTATTTCCTCCAAAAAATGCTTGACCAAAGTCTCGAGTCCTATCAAACATGTATAAGCCATTATGCAATTTCACTGTAAATCCTCTTCCTTATTTGGTGATCCTTAAAAACACAATGATCAAGGAAGAATTCGATACTACAACTTAGTTCTTTAGTGATTGAGCTAACAGATAACATGTTTACATGAAACACAGGTACATGAAGAATCGATAATAATGTCCTGTCAAATGTACAAATAACTGAACATGTTTTGTTATTGGCTATTTTGATATAATTTATGTTGGGAACTAGGAGAGTAGTTTTGTAAGCCTTTAGAGGAGCCTATCATGTGTCTACTCGCACCAGAAATAACAATCCAAGAATCAAGATGAGCAGTAAAGGCAGTACCTGATTGCACGTAATTAGATGTAATATCATAAGTGAGTCAAGTTTGTTCAGGGGTAGTATCGTAATTAGACGTAATTAGATGATTGCAGTAAAGGCAAGTTTGCACGCAAAGATGCTGAATTTCATCTGAAGACAGTTTCCCCATAGTATTAATAGGACTCCAGATTAGAAAATAGAATTTCCTAGAACGCTAGAAGGAAATTACCTTCTCATCAGTCCATCAGAGAAGAAGAAAAAAATCGGCGGATAGATCTGTATTGCTGGAAAAATAGGTCTGCCTTGCCAGAATCCTAGCTCCGGTGATCGAAAAAATCTGAAACATGGTGGGTAGGCTCGGAATTGACAGACGAACCCAAAAGAATCTCGAAAAAAAGTCCGTTGGAAGTAGCCTTTGCGGAAAACTCAGAGGGAGAAAATTCGACCTCTTTTTGTAAAAAAAGGAACCCTAGTGCTGCGAGGGAGAAAAACTCATCTCAAAAGGCAGCAATGACTCTGATACCCTATAGAATTTGAGAAGAAGAAAATGCTTCTATCGTATTTCATTATGTTTTTACATCCCATGAGAAGTATTTATACGAAAGACAATCAATTACGATAAAAGAAATATTCTTTTCCTATAATTACGCTAGCAAAAGGGAAAAATAAAGTCTCCCAAAATCATGGTAATTAATTAACACAATCAACATCTTGATTTCGGGATTGTTGCTTAAAATATTAGTGATTGCAGACTGAACAATGGAGCAGTAGTTGCTCACTAACTAGTGGTTTTGTGATTCTTGGGTTGTGATAATTTTTAATTGGTTTGTTAGATTGAAAAAAGAAAGAAAGAACTTACAGAAGTTTTTGTTAGTGTTCAAGTGTTCTTTCCTATATGATGTTCTTCTTTTTGATGCTTTAAACAGATTTGATCCTTGCATTTCAGAATATAGAGAAGTCAGTACAGGATACTTCAAATGTGGTGAAAGGTCAAATGCATTGCATAGTTGGGGGTGAAGACATATTTCATGAAAGTGATATTAAGAAGCAAAAGAAACTAAATTGTGGTTTTCCAGAAATGAGCTTAGAAAGTCATGGTCAGATTATACAAAGACCTCCTAGTTCTGAAATTGTTGCTAATTCCAACTGCAATTTGGAGTATAAAATATGTGAATCTCCTTCTGTTGTTCAGCCAAAAGCAGTTATAGATCAACATCCTCTGAAAGGAAGTTGTTGTGCTTTCTGTCATTCACCTAAGACCACAGAGGTGAGTTTATCAGTGCTGTATATGAAAGGAGAAACTTCAAGTTATCAGCTGCGATTATTGTGTTGTTTTATATATTTTTCTTAGTACTCTCTTCCACTGCTATTATTTAGAAAGTTATCGACTTATTTTGTGGCCCGCATCCTTTGTTTATTTACACATGTTTGTCTGGACATATTCTGCTATATTTAACCAATTCTTAATACCAACTTTTTCATTTTTCGTTAAATATTTGCAGAAAACTGGACCGTTCTTGTACTTTGCAAATGGAAGGGAAGTGAGAAATGTGACTTCTCTTTCCAAAGTCATATGTGTGCACAGTAAGTGCATTGAATGGTAGGTGGTTTAAATCACTTTGCTTGATATTCCAAACATAATATTGTTTTATATTTCCCATTTCAAAAAACATAATGTTGTTCTATTATTGCGCAACTGATAAAGGGACACTTTTGAGTATGCAGTTAAGTGGCTGCTCTATCCTATGCAATCGCTTCTTTTTCTTTATGTAGGTGTTGGATGAGATGGAACAAGTGGACTTTAAACACATTATGTGCTTCATCTTTATGATTGAATTATAGCTGTGGATAGATGTTTTGGACAATTGGAGCTGGAGAAAAAAACAAGGAACCTTCTTTTTTTGGTCTAATGAATTTTTTAATTTAACCAAAGTGTCAATATACACATACTAGCTCATTGGACTCTAGAGCTAGATCCTCAAAAATAACCAAGAGAAAACTATGGTTAGTTGGGCTGCTAAAACGAAACAGAACCAAGCCTACAAACAAGGAAAACAACTAAGCCTATCTAAACGGCTCGTCCATTTACAATGTTTTTGTCCCACTATATGTAACTGTAGGACTATGTCTCTAATGATAGTTTTGCTTTCCTGTGCCTTCTGGCTGAATCTATGACTGTTTCGTTCTAACCAGATACGATAGACAGTGCCTGCAAATAGAAATCCCAATACAGCATTCATTGGTCTTCTATTGTTCACCTTAACTGACAGCCACCCTACCTCAGCCTCCCATGATCCGATCTGCCTGTTACGTCCCATCAATTGTACAGAGTCTTCCAGATGTGCTGGGAATAAGAGCAATCATATGAGCATGAGTTTCCTCCACCACAGATGCACAAAGAACACAATCCAAATGCGTTTAATAACCTTTGGTTGTAACAATTGAACATCATAATAATCTACTGTGCTTATGAAGCTGTGTTTTTAGTGAATGTAGTCAAATGTGAATAATCCAGATAGGGCTAACTTATACAGAGCGAATCAGGCAACTCCCGTAGGTTCTTTCACTACGAGACTTGGACCTCCACTACTAAAGCATAATCTCATTCTTATATTACATCATATTTTCGTTGATCCTTTGGCATTCTGCAGTATATCGTGAACCACACAGTTATTTGTTAGTCAATCCAACTTAGGTTTGATTGGATACCTTTTCGGAACTTAATTTCATTGATTACAGGACACCTCAAGTGTATTATGAAGGAGATATTATAAAGAATTTGGACACTGAGTTGGCAAGAGCTGCAAAACTCAAGTGTAGTAGTTGTGGCGTGAAGGGTGCAGCACTTGGCTGCTATGTGAAGTCTTGCAAGAGGAGTTATCATGTGCCCTGTGCATTTGAAATCCAGGATTGCCAATGGGATATGGTAAGTAAATACTACTAGTTAACAAATTTATCAAACTGAGTACTGTAAAGTTAAAACTTCCCATTTTCCGTTAAAGTCTACATCTTTAATTACAGGAAAACTATGTGATGCTGTGCCCAATTCATAAATCTGTTAAATTTCCAAGTGAGAAGTCAAAGTCCAGAAAGCGCGTCAGGAGAGAAGTGCATCCAGAGACTTTTCCCCTGTAAGAAGAGTGTATATTATGGCACTTGCTATTTTGTTTTCTATCACCTCTTAAATTATTGGCAGTTGTTGAGAATGATAAAAACATCATTATAGAAACTTTAAAATCTGTGTGACCAGTTCAATCCACCCACTCGTCTCAAGCTCCTTGGTTTAAGTTTCTTAATTTTGAAACTGGTGTATCTTCCTAGTACCATCAATGTTTTATGCTGATTCCCTAGATATAAATCATGTACACTACTATTTTTCCTGCATAAAAGGTTGTCTTGATATAAATAAGTAGATGATGATTGAATGACAAAAAGTGTTGGTATCTCTTGTCATAAAGATGTAGTGGATCGACAATTGTTGCTAGTTGGAAAGTGAAGCTGTAAGGAACTGCTCGAGTTGCTGGTATAATTAGGTTTCACTATGCTCTTGATAAGCAAGTGTATCTCATTTGATTGTCATGTGGAGCAGAGGTTTGTTGAGGTATTAGTGTATCTATTAGGAGTATCTTCACATACATATGCACACTAGAAGGGATGCTTATCTTTTTAGGTTATTAGTCTAGTTAAATTAACTGAGTAGTCCATTATGATTTATCCATTAATGTAAATTTGGGAAAGTGTTGTTTCTTCGCTTCTTCTAGACTTCGAATGAAGTAATATCCTTGTCAAGAAGTTAGCTAGCATATCTATTGGAACATATTGGATCACAATGCTCTATTACATGAATGTAGCCACAGAATATTGGGGTTTATTAGTTGAAAAGCTTCATATTAATTCATGAAATACATAACAAAACTTCTTGTTATATTAATATTTATTCTTTTATGTAAATCATAGGGCAATTGAGATATGTATAGTCATTAGAATATGAGGGTAGTTGTCCTCATCTATAAGAAATTCCTTAACTCCTTTTCCTTTTTGACCATTATGCATGCAGAACCACCGAGCAATTGAATTTTTGGGCAAGTTCATCAGATGGACCCAAAGAATGGGTTCTTTGTGGGTCTGCTCTATGCTCAGAAGAGAAGGTTGGTTTATCCTGTCTGCAGTAACAATGTCCTCTGCTAGTTCTATCATATGTCCCTTGTATCTATTTTAAGACTTTGATCAGTCTCACAATCATGTATGCGGTTACAAGTCACATGGAGAATTTCCATTGGCGTGTTTCCAGGAAAAACCCCTTTGTCTATTTCAGCTCTCTGGTATACTAGAAGAGTCAAGTTATTATGGTCATGCATAGATGGTTTACCTCTATGTTTGTCAACATTAAGTTGATATCTTAGTCCTGGTTAATGCATGTCCTGGGAATAGCAACGTATGAAAGATCCACTTATTTTAGTATCTTTGATTTGTTTACTTATATGGTATTTGTACTTTGGCCCACTTAAATGCCCTTTTATTTGAGAAAAGCCTTTGGAGTAAAACAAATTGGTAACTTCTTTTTGTTTGGAATTGTTAGCTGAAAATGGTGCATTTCTAACATTATTAATCCATCTTATTGTCTTGTGACATTTTGCAGTATATGTTGGTGAAATTTGCTAATATGTGTGGTGCAACAGTGTGCAAGTTTTGGAAACCAAATGTCACACATGTTGTTGCAACAACAGATAAAAAGGGTGCATGCACCAGAACAATGAAAGTTCTTATGGCGATTTTGAGTGGAAAATGGATCCTAACTATGGACTGTAAGCACTGTTTCCTTTTATATAACATTGTTTGTGGGATAGGTTTTTCATTTGGGTCTCCATGGAATGAGGGGACACGGCGGCACGTTGAATCGCTATTGAATCAAGAAATGCAATAAAGTAGAATGTGTGGGATATAAGAATAAGTTGCTTTGGTGTTGAGGGGAACAGCAGGGAAATACCTGGGTGCATGTGTGACTTCTCCAGAGCCATTTTGAGAGCATGGACTTTTTTTAGGAAATAGTTTGCTTAGCCTGGGTCTATAGTTAATTAGTTGTCTAATGAAGAAGTATGATTATTTTATTTAAATTCCGTTCTCCTACCATGGAACTTATTTATTTGCAGGGGTAAAAGCTTGTGTTGCAGCAAATGGTCCAGTAAATGAAGAACTTTATGAAATAAGTCTAGACAATTATGGCCGTTCAGGGGGGGCAACAGCTGGAAGGTTGAGGGCTTCAACTAATGTAAGTGTTTGGTTATTGCAGGAGATTGAGAAACTAGTTTACTATATTCCTTGTGAATAAGCCTAACGTCTAAACTCTGATTATTTCAGGCGCCAAAGCTTTTTGATGGTTTCAAGTTTTTTTTGAGTGGAGATTTTATGCCAGATTACAAAAGTGACCTGTTAGATCTAGTTGAGAAGGCTGGAGGCACTATCATTCAGAGCAAGGAGCAGTTGGTGAAACAGAAACAGACTCATGCTGCACAGGAAACTCGGTCACTTTCTTTAGTTGTATACAACTGTGACCCCCCACAGGATTGCATGTTTGAAGAAGAAAGCAGTATTTTGCAGCAAAGATTAGCTGAAGCTGAGGATCTAGCCATGCAAATTGGTTGTCAGGCTGTTCAGCATACTTGGATTCTGGAATCTATTGCTGCATGTAAACTGGTACCTTACTTTTGATGAGGCTCTTGCTGCAAGTTTTTTGTGCAACTGAGATACTATGACTTGTGGTAGAAGAGCAAAAGTAGTTGTACATTTTCTGCACCTGGGAAATATAGTTGAATCTTAAAAGCCCAATATGTTTCCAAGGTTTTGTGTATAAATGTGAAATAGAGATATTACAACCTTGGTTCTAAAGTTCCATAGTTTTGTATTGCACAATTCAGTAAAGTATTGGATCGAGGAGGGTTGCAAACGGACCACTTCTGACAAATGCTTGTTTTTTTCCTTCCATTTTGTGCACTAGTATAAGTACAAGTGATTTGTTGGATTATCCCACAAGACTTCAAATAAGCACCATTTTTTTTATTCATGTATTATGTGTCATTGTCAGTTTGCGAGATTTTTATCTTTAACATCAAATAGAGTAAAAATCATTTTATGATATGACTGAAAGCAGGAGAAGACTTCACCTTTAGCCTTTGGCAAAATATATCCTAAGTCATTCTAGTGCAACAATTAATGAAAATAACAAATAATCGATTCTCAGACAAAGAAATTGCTCGAGTTGGACTCCATACACAAGAAAGAACATTCGAAAATATAAATTAAGCTTTTATTATCACTCAAAGAATATGAATTTCTAGTGTGTTGACATTTTCATAAGCATCACAAAATAGAGATTCAAAGAGCCTATTATCTTAAATATTTTCTAACCAATATTATTACTCCCAAAGACACTTTGTATCTAGTGTGTTATATACAATGTTAATTCTTAAATTTAATATCAGATTAAAATATTTTTAAATCCCACCAAACTGAAAATGACCCAAATCATAATTTGACCTGCTTTCAAATTACTTTACCCTAGAAGACCCATAACTAGGAGAGTGCAAAAACTGATTTAACCAATAAACCGAATCGATAAAAATGTTATTGGTTTATCAGTATCGGGTTATTGGGTTAACGATTTTTAACGGTTTTGTAAAAAAAATTATTGGACTATCGGTTCGGTTTCGGTTTTAATTGTTAATGGTTAAATCAATAACCCAATAAAATTATATTAAAATTATATTTTTATCCATAATTATAATAGTGACTTTATATTTTAAATATATACCCTATTATTTTTTTGTATTTTATAGTTGTTGTCTTAGTGTTGTTATCTTTCTAAAAACGTTGGTTTGGTGGGGTTCTACTTATCAATGTTGTTTTTCTTTTTGAGAGATTGCTAGCGTTGCTACTGCATTAAAGTTTGCTAGTTAACAAGAAAGAAAATAAGTTTGTTTTAATAATAACGTATTTGAATTTGCTTATACTTGTAATTTGTATAGACTTTTATGCAAGAAGGTAGTGTATATATGTAGATGAAAATAAGAGAAAGCAAAAAAAAAATTTAAAAAAATTCTTATTGGTTAAACCGAAAACCAAACCGTTAAGGACCAAAACCGATTAACCAAAAATCGATAATAAATATCTTATTGGTTTGGTTATCGGTTTTGCATGTTGACAAATCGAAAATCGATAACCAAACCAATAATATATAAAATCGAACCGAAATCGACCGATACGCACCCCTACGGCCATAACCTCTTACATTTTCACTCCCATTTCTCATCTTCCACTCGTAATCCTCTAAAATCTCTTAGCCCTATTTTATGTTGTTGGTGATTAGAAAAAAGAGATTCAAGTGAAGAAGCTTAAGAAAATGGAGTTTTGTGCTTCTTAAATCTAATATTCTGTGTTGCTAAGAATTAATAAAGAAAGAAAAAGCTTAGGGCTGCAACACCGAGTGTGGTTTCAATTGGGGAAAAAGGGTTTGACTCATATATAAGTCCAAATGGTTTTTTTTTTTTAAAAAAAGGATAACTATGTGGTGCAATAAAAGCAATTTTGGAACTCGCCTTGGCACTGACAAAATATCTCAAGGCTTATGTGTGAGGTTTAGTTTTATAAGGCTTACGCCCTAAGCGCTTGATTATACGCTTTAAACACGCCTAATGCCCAACACTCGGGGTTCGCCTAACAATTCTTACATAAATTACGTGCTAAGTAAAATGTCTTATGTTACAAAAGAAAATTGAAAGTAACTCAAATGACCAATTGTATTATTGCATATTTACTATTTGAGAATATTACGTGGGTGAAAATCACTTAACATTTTTTAAAAGAAATACATAATCGAATTTTACATCTTCACTTGTCATTGGTCTTCATGTTTTTGTCCTATGTCTTAAAATATTATATTTTATTATTTCGTTATTTAAAGTATTTTATTGTTATTCATGAAAGAGCGATATTTTAATTATAACACTAATAAAGGTTATTGATTATTTCTTTAGGGAGTTAAATTGCATCGTATGATAGTAATATATTTTAAGAAACTGTGATTCTTTTATCGTTTAAAAATTAAGATGTTTGATTTGATTTGCACGTCACAATAGCTTTTATATTGTTCCATTATTTTTACATGTAAAATGATATTAGAAGTTTTATTTTCTATGAGTTTCTTTAATCATGTTTTTAGTTTTTTAAAATTATTATTATATTCTTTTTATATTTTTGTGTTATTATACTATTTTACTATATTATAAATTAAAAATTCATGAAGCTTATACCCGTGTTAAATAAAATGTCTTACTTCACACTCCCGCTTTTTAAAGCACTGGATGCAATTACTGTTATGAAATAATATAGTTATGTGGATGTCCATAACTCCTAAGAAGTCACTCCCACCAATATTCTCCATAATGTGTAGTAACCTTCACACCCATTACTTTCTCCATTATGAAGAAAATAACCTCCACCATTAATCACCATTATTCTTGTAACCTCACACCTCCATAATCTTCCTCCATAACCTTTATAGTAAATGTCATGTTTATGATTAATCTTTTGTATGCCTCTAGTAATACTATAAATAGAGGTATAAGAGTTCATATTGGTGACACTTAAAACACTTGATACTTGGAAGAATAAGAAATACTTTCTTCTCTTGTCTTCTTCATTTTTTGTTTATTTTCTTACTTCATATTGTTACTCTTTTAGTTTAGTTTTACAACACGTTATCAGCACGAATTTGCTCAAATCTGCCTCACGATCCTACCACTTTGCCGATTCTCATTTCATCCTTTGTAGCAAGATCTTGTGGTGGGTGCAACTTTTGCGGCGGTATAATTGGGTCGGCTATACTATTTGGTTGTTGTCAGGGAATGTTATTCCAATATCTATAAATAGTGGTAAGAGTTTATACATATGATCCACAAGTATATGATTTAATGATCTTTATTTCTTAAAACACTATATCTCATATGAAGTTTTTCTTATGAATAATCAGTAAGGAAAATAATTGTTGCCTAAACCAAAATCAAAGTGAATCTTAAAAGTTAGTAATTTTCTGTTTAACAATTTGGTGCTATCATTTATTTATTTTTTGGATTAAATATGTTATACGTGAAATCTCATATGCTATTGATATTTGTAGGATATAGATGTATAAGGATTTATTGGTAAGTATTGTTTATGTTGTTATAAGAAAATGTGTAATTATAAAATCTTCATAAGACATTTCAGGGACAATGACAAAGGAAATAAAACATTGGCTGTAGTGATGATACGTTCAAATGAATTTTGGTATTCACTTGTATGGAGCTCACATTGTTATCAATTGTGTTGACTATTTTCTTTAAAGGCTCATGGTTGAGTTTTATTATACTTTGGCCTATTATGCCATTGGTTGAGGGTAAGACGATGGATTCAAGTTTCATCGCACCAAAAGGGTAAGACATCGGGTTAAAGTTCCGGTGCATCATGATGATAAGATATTGGGTTCAAGTTCCATCAAATTATGGCCTAAAACGCCTTAATATGGGTAAGACGTTGGGTTTAAGTCCTAATGCACCATAGTGATGATATAATGATAATAAAAGCAAAATAATATGCTTTTGATGAAAAGTCATAAAACTTGCCCAATTGATTTGCTCCATTCTCTTATGTGAATGTGGTAGCAATGCATAATATGTCTAAAGGAAGACAAGTGATTGAATGTATGAATATGGGCGTGATGAAAAATAAATAGTCATCATTGTGGTAATTGGGTTCAAATCCCACTAGATATGGCCAAACATATGAAAAAGACGTTCGGTTAAAGTACCAACACAATCTTGATAAAATTGTGAAGTTTGTCACATTGAATATGCTCCATTCCATGAAGTGAATGTGGTAGCAATATATGATAAGTCTACAAGATGACCAAATTACTATTATGATTGTACAAATGATTGTGGACGTGAAAAGGACAAAATATCATCATTTGGATAATAAAGGAAGAACGCTATGGTTCTTCAAATGGTCCTTCAGAAGTGAAGGTAATTTTTACCATCAATTTGGTATATATTAGACACGTTATTTTTGTGGACCTACTTTGATAAGTTTTATAAATCCTCCATCAAAATAAAGGAATATAAAATGGTGGTACACTTGATTTTTCAAAGTGATATTGAGGTGGATCATATAAATATGATAAATGTCAAGGCATGACAATGAGCTTATAATGCAAATTTATGAAGCACATATATATGATTATAGTCCATTTGTTGAAAAGAATGTGACTTGTAATAAGAATTGTGAATGACTGTCCATTCTTGAAAATAAATATTTTCAATGTGGTAAAAATTATTGTGTTAAAGATGTGTTTATATATGGTTGTGAAAATAACAAAACTCACCTCAACGGGAGGTTTGAGAGAAAAATATATTGGTATTAACGGTCATTGGTCAAGTACTTTTAGTACATCACAAATATTGTGATATGTCTCAACATGAATTACCAAAGGGTAAAAGTATCAAAAATAAATGTTATTGTGTGACGACACAATCATTAGTTGGGTACATATAATTTTCTCCTTACAGGAGATGTTCACCACATGTGTGATTTTTTGAAATATGAGGTAGTACACAAGTATTTGATAGCTTCGAAAAAGCTAATGTGTTACTACTCGAAGGAATAAAATTATTCATAATATTGGAATTGTAGTAAGTCTCAAAAGAAACTTGTTACGTTTCAAAGGCATTGGTCAAAAATGAATTATATTGAGACTATAAATGTTGAAAAGATTTTATATCTTCATATTACTACAATCGAAACGGCTAGAGATATTTATGTGAAAGGCTACCCATTTTCAATTAGTTTGTTGATACAAATGTGGGCATGGTGATGGAATCACATGCGATAGTAAACTAAAAGTTTACAAGAAATATATAAATTGGCATGACCGGTTGACCATCCCAGTTCAAATGTGATGCAAAAATAAGTGAGAATTCATGTAATTATACATTGAAGAAATAAAAAGTTCTTCACGAATTCTCTTGTGCTACTTGTTTTCGTGATAAACTGATCACATACCAGCTAAGGTTGGGATTTTATCCCATAATTTTTTGAAATGTATAGAAAGGTGAATATGAGCCCGTTCACCTATCATGTGGACCGTTTACTATGAAATGAGATGCATCTATGATTGGTCACATTCGCTTTGCTATCAACTGGCAATTTGATTTTTGCAAGATTGTTTGCTCAAATTGTTAAATTAAGAGCATGGTTCCAAATATAAAAGTTGATAATGTGAGTTGGTTTAGCAGAAATTGTATGCCTCTAATTATAGCTAAACCCGTTGGTTACGACAACAAATCTCCAAAAAGAAATTTGGTATGAGATGTTATTTTAATGCAGCACCACTTGTATGCATCAAGCCAATAAGGTTCCCCTATATTATTGGTTCAGGATCAGGAGCCAAATAATTCCATCTAAAAAATTGAATGTGCGGTATTTAATTGCTCCACGGCGCACAAAGATGGATCCCCAAAAAAAATTGGGGTGAATGTTAGATTTTCTAACATTAGGGGAAGATATGATTAACAACTGAAATGGACGATGAATTATCTAGATCCTCGTAAAAAAATGTGAACTTGAAGTTCAAGAGATAATTCAGTTGCAAAATATTGTAAATTAATTGACAGACGTATTTGCTGACCCAATGCTATAATTCAGTTGTAAATGCTCTAATGAGAAGTCCTTGAAGGACAGAGTCTATGGCGTGCCTGAAACGTGATAGACTAATCGATTCCAAAGGTAAAACTCCTTGAAGAAAGAGAGGAGCAAGTGATAAAAATGGTCATAGTAATGAGGCAAGTGTTTTAAAAGAGCACCATGACATAACTCTTCATAAAACCTTGTTAAAGGTTCAAGTACCTGAAAATGATGAAAAAGAAGAGATCGAGATCGATATGTTATGTCGTAATGGAATCGAAATCGAAATGACCGTCGACGGTATCTTTGATATAATGTAGCGCTCACCATTATAAATGGTAATGAGGATCTTGAATTTAAATCTGTCAAACAGTGTGGACAGATAAATTATTGGTCAGATAAAATAAATTTAAGTATATTTTATTTCACTTGATAAGTGATGGTCTGGACTGAGTCTTTAGAGTAAAGTATAATGCCAGTGGGGTACAAATGAATTATTATGCGAAATATAAATCGTAAGATATAAAGTAAGTCTTGTGCCTTGAGGCATAAAGATTTTTCGCAAAAGTCCTGGCATTATTGTTTGGAGATGTATTCTCCTGTTAGTGGATGCAATGATGTTTCTTTCAATCTAGCAATAGATGAAAAACGTGAATGCGTATAAAGAATGATTGTTATGTCTAGCTAGACGGTAAAGATTGTATGAAAATTCTTAAAGAATTCAAAAAGTTTTAAAGTGATTTCATTGAGTACTCCAATGATTGTGATATCACTAGAAATAAAGCAAGATCAATTTTGATCTCATGAAAATGGTTAGAAAGTACCATGTCTTAGTGCAATTGGTGCGCTTATATATCCTGCTATCTATACATTAAATAATATTTTTGATATGCAGGAAAGACATAATTTCACTTTTATGTGAAAATATTTGAGTGAAATTAAATATTGATATAGATGATTATTTCTAACCAATACTGTCAAAAGTTTGTTGGATATGCAAATGCAGGAGATTATTTGATGTACAAAGCATTTGATCATATGAAAGTTCTCTATTTGTATGTGAGACCACTGTCATATTATCATATTCTACAAGACAGTCAATAATTGACACTTATTCAAGTCAAGTCAAGCTACTAGCAACTTATAAAACAAGTGGCTCTACATATAAGAAAATGTGATATTTTTATTGTGATGGAGATTGCAATATTATATGAAGATGATGCTTCTTGCATAGCTCAATTGAAAGAAGAATATATCGAGGAAGACAAAATAAAGTATATTTCAGCAAAGGATTATTTTGCTCAATTTTGATGGAATATTTGATGGAGGCATTGTCGATCCAAATACTTTGAGAAGCTGGTATACAAGATTGAGATGCGTCGTCTCCCAGAAATTAAATGATGTTTGCATCAGAAGGAGTCAAATACGCGCTGCACTCTTTTTTCTTGTCTTAGGTTTTGTCCCAATGAGTTTTCCTGCCAAGGTTTTTAACAAGGCAGCAAACAATGCGTATCACAAGATATGTGTACTCTTTTTCCTTCACTAGAATTTTTTTCCATAGGGTTTTTTCTAGTAAGGTTTTAACGAGGCACATCATCTATGGACATCCAAGGGGGAGTGTTATGAAATAATATAGTTATTTGGATGTCCATAACTCCTAAGAAGTTACTCCCACCAATATTCCCCATAATGTGTAGTAACCTCCACACCCATTACTTTCTCCATTATGAAGAAGATAACCTCCACCATTAATCACCATAATATTGTAACCTCACACCTCCATAATCTTCCTCCATAACCTTTATAGTTAATGTCATGTTTATGACTAACTTTTTGTATGCCTCTATGTAATACTATAAATAGAGGTATAGGAGTTCATATTGGTGACACTTGAAACACTTGATACTTGAAAGAATAAGAAATACTCTCTTCTCTTGTCATCTTCATTTCTTGTTTATTTTCTTACTTCATATTGTTACTCTTTTAGTTTAGTTTAACAACAATTACACTGATTTTGAGTTAGTATTTAAGTCTCTCACGTGCTCCATTTTTTGTGCACACACTTAAGGTGCCAAGTTTCTTCGAAAGGGGCTAATAATGTTGGTTGGAAAATACTCAAGGGGTAATAGATCTACCACATAGTTTAATGTCGTTAAGGACTACGATGTTTGAATTGATTTTTCTTAAGTGACTTATAAGTTAAAAGCTAAAAGTCACAAATAGCATTAAATTAATAAATTGCATATATTTTATAAATAAATATTTATGAATACAGGTTATTACAAATTTTAAAAATATACATATCTAACAAAGATTTATCGGTTTAATAAATCAATAATAATACTCCCTTCGTCCTAATTTATGTGACACCTTTTGTATTTTGAGATTCAAACAAGTTTATCTTTGACTATAATTTTTTTTATATATATTTTAAATATTTTGAATTATCAATTATTGTGGTTTATAGTATTTTTTTTACGTAGTTTCTAAATATATAAATTTTATTTCAAAAAAATTGAAAATTTCATGCCTAAATTCACAGTCAAACTAAAACTGTTTAACTCTCAAAAAAATAAAAAATGTCACATAAATCGAGATAAAGAGTAGTAGTCTAGTAGAAAGTTATTCATTTCAAATCAAAACTTGAGAAATCTCAAATGCCATGACCAAACGTCTTCTATCTCTAAATTTAACTTTAACATGCTCAACTCTTATCAATCACGCAACCTAGCTAGCGTTATAGCAGCAGAAGGAAGTGTTAATTGGGCTAGTAACCTAATGCATCATCATTACTTCATCTCCTAACCACTAGAATTAAGTTTCAACTAACCATCTATATAGAGAGAGAAATAGTACTCTCTTCGTTCTTTTTTACTTGTCATGTATATTAAAAATAGTTATTCCTAAATATTTCTCAATTTAGAAAATCAAGAGAAATTAATTATTTCTTTCCACCTTTACCTTTAGCATTAGTTATTTTTAAATTAAGAGATACATAAATAAACATAAGATTAATAAAGGTTATATTGATTAAGTTATATTACTAATTAATTTCTTTTTAATGATTATACAAAGTCTCATCATAACAACTAAAAAAAAATGTAGAAAGTACTGTCTACATAGCATAGGCCAGTGTTAGATTAGCAAAAGGATTTAACTGTATGAGAAAATAATAAATGATGGCTAGCATGTTGTTAGTAGGAAAAGCAAATTTCCAGTGGTCGTAGTATCCTTCTTCTTTGTCCAGTGTCTACTGCTGGTTGATAATGATGAAAACAAGTACTTCTGATTTGCATTTACTCTTGAATTTGGCTGCTGCTTAAGCTAATAATCTCTTTTCTCAATTTATGTGACACTATTTAAAATTGAAGTTAAAATTTTATTAACATTTCATAAACAAATATTGATTTCTAATCAAAACTTTAAATTTGAGCCTCAAATTCTATAGTCAAATGCTTACTAAATATCGAACATACACCCTCGGCTTATTGCATCGTGAAATTAAATACAAATTTAATCTCTCTTTTTAGTATAATCATTTGATATTTACTATTCATGGCTAAATAAATTTAGATTTGTGTTGCATAATGTACCTATTAAAACGGAAGTTATCCTATTAAAATTTTGGAGTTGGTTCCTCTTTATTTCTCTTATCTCCATTTTTCTCAAGTTCCTATCTAAATGTATGACACTTGTCTTAGTTAAATATCAATGATCTAGATTAATTAGTTTTCTTAACCAAAAAATATATACTAATTAACCATGATTAAAAGAAGAGATATTGGTATTTAAGTTTTTTCAATTTTGGTAAGAAAATATTTATTTTTCAAACTTGTGAGAACGAATGACTTACTTCAATTAATTAATAGTATTGAATTTTTTATACAAAATGAGTTCTTCCATAGTTTTACAATATTAAGTCACGATTCTGTAAACATTTTTTAAAAAAAAGATTCTATGAAGTTTTTGAAAAAAATTGTCTGACAAAATTTTATATTTCTTTGATATTATATGGAAAAGTAATTTTCAATACTTTTTATTTTGCTGGGTATTTTATGATTTACAATGTGTTTTTTCATAAAATAATTTGTTTAAATGTTGATTTTGAACTGACAAGAATTTAATCTATGAGAAACACTTTTTTTATGAATGGAAAAACAAGTTCTGTATAGATAACAAAAATGATTTTACTATATATCGTGCTAAAATATTATGAGATATTTTTTTTATTATTTAAAAATAGATAAAGTTAAATAATATTATACAGTATTCCTTAACCATCATTAAGGCACTTGATTATTTAAAAATCTGCACCATTAATATTTAACTAAGACAAGTGTCATACATCTAGATAGGAATTTGAAAAAAATGAAGAGAAGGAAAATGGAGAGGAGCCAACTCCTAAAAATTTCTCCATTTATATATAAAATCCAAACATGTAAATTTTGGTTAAACCATCTAACTACACCCTTAATCTTGACGGTAAAAATCGATCCTTCAATTTCAATTATTATAGACTTTCGCACAAGGGGTATTCATGGTACGATATATAGTATAATTTTGAAAAAATTTGGTTGGTAATTTTGATATTCGGTATTTAGAAATGCTCTACCATACTATATCAAAATAGTTCGATATGATTAGATTTTTGTAAGTTTGATTTTGATTTCTTCGTTACGATAAGTCAATTTATATTTAGTAGCAAAAGGCAAAGAAATTCTTTTTCAAATCTCCCTCCCCTCCCCCCTCCCCCAACCCCAAGAGCTACCAACCTTGCTTCAGTATTGATTCAAACCACAACCTCGAAATTGGAGATAGAGAGAATTTACCACTTGATCAATCCTCTTTTGGCGGAAAGAAGCTCTTAATTTTTACAATTTTGAATTTTACAGCATTTTATTAGTTTAATATAAACTAATAAAATTATTATCTATATAATAATGCAATATATATGGTTATATATAAAATTAAATTTATCGATACGATGTTCGATATTTTTATATCTTATGTATAAAATTGAATACTAATTTTTTTAGATAAAAACTATACGCTAAATACCGTTACCAAAATTGAAGTATCGAATATCTTAATTTTGATACGTAATTTGATATTTACTAAAATATGCACACATATAAATATTTGCAAAAGTACAACAACAACCGCATACCTATTGACTATTGTAATCTCACAAGTAGGGTTTGAGAAGGTAGAGTGTATGCAGACTTTACCCCTACCTCGTGAAAGTAGAGAAATTATTTTCGAAAGACCTTCGACTCAAGTGCAGCAAATCAAGGTAGTTATGAAAAAAAACTACAACAATGGAGAAAAAGTTAATTAATTAATACGAAAAGTAGTATAGCTGGGTATCCAGGAAAAGATCAGTAATATTAATGAAATAATGTGGTAACTGAAACACAAATAAAAAGGCAACAAATTATAACAATTATCAAAAGCAAGAAACTACATGTATAAGCCTAATAATATGACATACACGATGTATCCAGCCATCCATCAAGCCTAATCCCATCAAAAAGTGAGACAAAGCTCAATTACCTACCAATTTTCTACTCTGATTTGTATACCCTCTTATTAAGGTCATGTCCTCGGTAAGCTGAAGTTGCACCATGTCCTTTATAATCACATCTTTCTAATACTTCTTCGTCCTGCCTCTACCTCTCCTTATACCTACTATATCCAACCCCTCACACCTCACTGAGACATCTACACCTCTTCTCTTCACATGTCTAAATCATCTCAACCTCATTTTTTTCATTTTGTCTATCACGGAGGCTAATCATTATCACCTTGTCCCTGATGTCGTCATTTATAATCTTATCTCTTCAAGTATGACTACACATCTATCTCAGCATCCTCATTTTCGTAACTTGCATCTTCTGAATATGATAGTTCTTGATTGACCAGCATTCTGCCCCATACAATAAAGTCATCCTAACCATTAATTTATAGAACTTACCTGTAAGTTTTAGTAGTACCTTTTTATTATACAAGACTCTATAGGCGAGCGTCCATTTCATTCAACCCGCACCAATACGATATATGACATCATCATTGATCTCACCATATTTTTGGATTAAAGACCCAAGATACTTGAAACTTACTCTCTCGGTGATGATCAGTGTATCAAGCCTCACTTCTACGCTTACATTATATGAGGAATCAGTGAAATTGCGCTCCAAATAATTTATTCCGATCATATTCAACTTAAACCCTTTAAATTTCAGAATTTGTCTCCAAACTTTCAGCCTAGTGTTAATCTTCATAGCAAGTCTCATCAACAATACTATGTCATCTGAAAATAACATATATCATGGCACCTCACTTTGGATATGTTGCGTTAATACATTCATCATCAAGATAAATAAAAACAGGCTAAAAGTTGATCCCTAGTACAACCTCATTTTGACTAGAAAGTGTTTTGAGTCTCCTCCTACTGTTCTTATTTGGGTCTTGAGTCCATCGTGCATATCTTTCACCTCTCTAATGTAATTCACCTATACACCTCTAGCCTCCAGACATTTTCATAGGACCTCTCTTGAAATTTTATCATAGTCCTTTTCAAGATTAAAAAAACACCATATGTAAATCTTTCTTCATCTCTCTATACTTTCATCAGTCTCCTCACTAGATGAATGATTTCTGTAGTTGACCCTCTCTCAATGACATAAATTCAAATTCTCTCATCCTGATAACGGATGTCCATTGTTGTCGGCGATGAGAACTAAAAACTGATTAAAAATGCTTTTTTTCCTTCTCAGATACATGATATTATGAAATTCAAATACACAAATACATAAAACTATGAAATTAAACACATAAATATATGAATTTATGAAACTCAAATATACATAAAATTATAAAATTCAGATACACATATATATGTGAATAATAAAACTCAGATATACAGATAAATAAACATGTATTCAAAGAATAAGTTTTAGTGGAGGGTCAAAAATACCCCTCTACTTTTGCTTAATAATTAAGTTTACCTTTATACTATGGGGCTAAATATACCCCTCCCGTTAAGAAAAGTTAATAAAAATGCCCCTTTTTTAAACTACTATCTACCGGGGCCTTTTAAAATCTGACGTGATCTAATATTTGGATAAGGTGAACGCCACATGAAATGCTATCTCATTGCTAGATTTTAATTTTTTTATCTATTTACAAAATTTCTAATCCAAAAATAAATTCAACTTTCTTTTCCTTTATCTCTCTCCTTAAATCTCAAAAACTCCAATGTCATTTCCACCGAGGGTTGGGGCCGGGGGGAGGAAAGGAAGAAATAGAACGATTATATATGACTGGAAATGAAGAATGCTTATATTTTTGTTCAAAGATAGAATCTTAAAGAAGAAGAGATTGAATAAATAGGCTATAAAAGGTGAAATCTATTTGTAGGAAAAAGCGATATGGGTATGCGCATTTCCTTATATTAAGAAGACTACCAGATTATGTAAATTTTGTTTAACCAATTATTACCTAATTGTCTAATTTAAAGATCAATTAGGATATATTTAAGATATTTGACCATTGTACTGTTTGTTAGATGAGATGTATTTAATCTAAGGAGTTGTTTCATACGCAGTCTGAATTATCCTTAAATTATAATTTTTAAATTAATTTATTTTATTTGAAAAATAAAATAAAATAACTTCAAATTAAATGAAATAAAGTGAGATATATCTCATCTTATTCTACATGGTAAAAGCATTACCATCTAAAGGGCTCAAAGCTTTTACTAATAAGTAGCTCTTGTTATCGCTAGCTAGAGATCTCGAAGTAGCTAGTAGGTGAATTGACCCGTCAATGAAAATTGGAAAATGAAATTAAGAAATCTTATTTTGACCTTAATGAAATAATTTATAGTCGCACAAATATGTATTACTTTCTCTGTTTTATATTTATTGGCCACTTTATCAAAAAAAAACCTTACTAAATTAAGAGAAAATTAATTAAATTTTTCTCATATTATTTTTTTAATTAAATTTTTTAAAAGTGTAAACACTTATTTGTAAAATTTCAAAAAAGTTTCTTAAGGAGTGAATTAGTAAAATTCTTTTCTTATTTATGATGTTTTAAGATACGTATAAAAGAAAAAATGATCAACTAATATGAAATAGAGAGAATACTTATTTTAAATCACAAATTCTAAAAAAATTTCTTTCTTTCTTAAACTCCATATCAAATCAAAATAACTTATATAAATTGAGACGGAGAAAATACTATTAATAGATAAATAGTGTAAATGTGTAATGGTCTTGAAAGTGAGATGCATGGGCGGAGCCACCTTGGGAAAAAAATAATTCAATGCATATTTTTCGTCAGAAAATTATGTCATTCCTCCGTCTCATTTTATGCGATATTCTTTGATTTGACACGATATTTTTTAAAAAAAAACTTTTAAATGCAAACTAAAAATAAATGTCACATAAAATGACACAAAGAAAATATTATACAAAAGATTAAATATTAATTATTATAAATATATATTTAATTTTATGCTAATTGAGAAAAAAAATTAGGCATTTTTCACCAAATTAGTGGCTCCGTAATCGAATAGATGGTGGTACCACTAGAAACTCATGATAAAATAGGTGGAAAGCAAGCATGTGTTATAAAATGAAGTGTGAGTAGTCAGCAATCGATACTTAAACCGGCGGCGGCCTGAGGCCCACGAGCTCTCTGTTTCGCTGTAATTTTGACTGCATTTACTCCTCTATCTCTATGGGCGCTATCATTGCAGTCTTTGCTCTCTCTTACGTAAGGTTGTGCATGCTAGGATATATATCGAATTATCAAATTATATTAAATTTTTTTATATTATGGTATATGATATACATTTTTATTTTTTTAATATTTGGTATGACATTTGATATTTAGAAATTACATATCAGAATATCAAATATCATACCGAAGTATATAGTTATACAAATAATATATATATATTATTAAAATATTAATAAATATACAATCTAGTATTAGTATAAATTAAATGTTAGAAGTTGGAACTTTTACTACTATATTTTGATTGAAATATCTTTTAAATGCAATTAATTAACAAAAGAAGTTGTTTGTACTTTTTTTGAATATATATTTCTATATGTGCAATGGGTTAGTATGATATAATTGAGATCTTTTTTTTGAAAAGTCAAAGTCATAATACTCTATTACACGAGTATATATTAGTAGAAGTTGAACAAACTATGATTACCAATTTACCATATCGCAAAATATCAAAATTGAACTTCGAAATATCGAATCATACCGAATTAATTTGATATAATAATGATATAATAATTTTAAAAATCAAATACCAAAATTACCATACCAAAATTTCAAATACGATATCATACCATACCATGTCCAACCCTACTCATACGCATTTCATTTTTCTACCTATCCCGCCCTCCTTTCCCTCAATTCCAATTTACTACTTGGAGTATATCTTTATCTAAACATTCACTACATTATACCACGTTTAAAATTGCTATTTCCTCCCGTTCAATTTGCTTATCTGAATTTAACTTGATACCAGATTTAAGAAAATAAATATTCTTTATTTATATTTATTTATTTATTATTAACTTGACACATATTTAAAGACCAGTAATATATTATTCTTTTAATATAATAAATTTAATGCTTTGAAAATTATATTTAAAAAATAACTATAATTAATAAAAAAGATAAAACATACACAAACTGATAAATTATCTCTTAATTTTTAAAATTAGACAACTATTTTAAAATATAGTGGTTAGTAAAGATGGATGGAGAGAGTAAGATTTTTAAATCTTATGATATGAAACAAAAGATACGTAGAATGCATCAATTTTTTTCAAAATTTAGGTTTCAAATATATTACGTGAAAAATTAAAATAAAAAAAAAAAATATTTTTTGAAATAAATTAAGAAAAACTTAGATAAATAAATTACAATAGAAAAAATAATTTTAAAAATTTAAGCAGATTCAAATATTATATTATATTTAATATTACAAAATGTAAAAATATTGATTTTCTTAAAATTTCGTATCCAAGTCAAATTACTTTGCTTTCGTTGAACAAACAACGATTTCTTTTTGCCTTATAGAATGCACTTGCCTTTCAAGAATTGTATAAAATTCTTCAACGATATTTAGAGCCTGTTTGGATTGATTTATTTTAAGTGTTTTTTAAGTTAAAATAGCTTTTAAGTTGTTTTACAGTGTTTGGGAAAGGAAAAAAGTATTTTTGGACACTTAATTTTAAGCCAAAATAGCCAAAAAAAAGAAGCTAAAAGCTGAAATTTTCAACTTAAAAAAAGTAGCTTAAAATAAACTTATCCAAACAGGCTCTTAATAGGTGTTTGAATATGAATAATTGACATTTAAAAAATAATATTATAAGTCAAATTAAATTTGTGTTTCGACAATAAAATATGATTAAAAACTTAGAAGTAAGGAAATCCTGAAACTTATTGTTAAGACTTCAAATTTGATATTTCAAACTTAAATTGAAATAATGAGTCAATTTATTTAACAAATAATTATCTGAAATGATCACTATATGTAGTACTTACAAAGTTTTGAAACAAAGATTGATGATAACCGGTGTCTAAATAAATAATCTTTGTCTATCCTATCGATTAGCTTATACAGTAGTAGAGTTACATTAAAAAAACAAATTACAACTCCTATAATCTAATCTTGATGCCCCGCTTATGAGTGAAACAATTATTTTCTTCATCTCATATCAATTGTCCACTTTCCTTTACACGTTCTTTAAAAAATCATAAATAAAATGAATATGTAGTACGTACAAAGTTTTGAAACAAAGATTGATGATAACCGGTGTCTAAATAAATAATCTTTGTCTATCCTATCGATTAGCGTATACAGTAGTAGAGTTACATTAAAAAAACAAATTACAACTCCTATAATCTAATCTTGATGCCCCGCTTATGAGTGAAACAATTATTTTCTTCATCTCATATCAGTTGTCCACTTTCCTTTACACGTTCTTTAAAAAATCATAAATAAGATGAATATGTAGTACGTACAAAGTTTTGAAACAAAGATTGATGATAACCGGTGTCTAAATAAATAATCTTTGTCTATCCTATCGATTAGCTTATACAGTAGTAGAGTTACATTAAAAAAACAAATTACAACTCCTATAATCTAATCTTGATGCCCCGCTTATGAGTGAAACAATTATTTTCTTCATCTCATATCAGTTGTCCACTTTCCTTTACACGTTCTTTAAAAAATCATAAATAAGATGAATAATTTACTAATTTATCGTTTATTCACTCCTTTAAAAAAATTGAAACTTATAAACTTATTTAGATTTTCAAAAAATATTAATTGTAGGGATAAATGAAATTTTTTTAATTAATTTTATCTTAACTTAATAAATAGATAAATACTCCCTCCGTCCATCTATACTAGTCCACGACTTTGCACAATTTTTTAAAAACATAAGTAGAAGGGTAATTTTATTTTATCACCCTTTGAATATAATAAATACAATGTCTTGAAAAATATAATAGAAAAATGACTATAATTAATGATAACAGTAAATTAAGAATTAATTATAAAATTATCTGTTAATTTTATAAATTAGATAAATATTATTAGATATCTATTTTTAATATAGTGGACAAGTAAAGATGAACGGATGAAGTAACTCAAGACAATTACTCCTTTTAATAAGATGGACAATAAAATGAAGGGACTAAAATATCTGGTCAAGTTTAGAACCAAGTGCTGAATCGAGTTGAGACGTGTTTCGACAATATTATTATTTCCTCCTCTCTTGCAGTTTGACTGAAATTCAACCAAAAAATCAAAACAAACGTCTTTAAAATTTACATCAAAATAAGCTACTTCCTTCATTTTAATTTTTCTAATCTAATTTTAATTTGTTATGAAATTTAATAAAAGTAATTTTTTTATATTTGACAATCTTAAATAAAAATATATAAAATATATTAAAATATTTTAAAAACTTGCAATTGTAAATATATTATATGAAAAGTTATAATTAAAGAGTTATTAAAATAGATAAAAATATTTTTTTTAAAACAAACTAAAAGAAAATTAGATAAATAAATTAAAATGGAGAATGTAATTAGTGTGTCTTCTTTTCTACTAAAGGCTGTTTTTCGTGCTTTGCACGGGCCCAATGTTGATACTCAAATTTTTTAGAATATGCCTAATTTAGATATCTATATATTATTTTATTTAGATCAATGAATTTTTTAGATATAGATTTTTTTGAAGATGAATTTCATTTGTTTTAATTTGGTTGTCCCTTTATTATTTTTGCTGTAACACGTATCAAATAATTTTTAAAATTATCAATTGGCCAATTAGCTTAACAATTAATTCTTGAAAAAATGATAAGAAAATGCTCCCATGCAACTGTTTTTTTCATGTATAAATTATTTTTTATTTTGTCCATTTTACTAAATTTTTTTTAAAATAAAATAAAATAATAATAATAATATGTGTAGGTTCAATAATTATAGTTTGATTTTGATTCTCTCATTCATAAATTGAAACTCGAATTAATCAAAAGGATTGATGCCCACCCCTCGAAACAATAGGAGATAAAATAACAAAGTAAATGAAATAGCCACCTATCACCTTTTAATTCAATGAGGAAAGTGATGTAAGAAGCTGACTTTTTTATTTTCCTTTTCTCTGTGTTATTTTTTTATTGGATATTTTGGCTAAATTAACGTGAGAGAAGTCCACACTATTTTATTTACTAATTAGTTAAGAATGACCCAACTTATACGTTTTAATGTGGGTTAAATAATCTAACTAAAATGTGAATTGAAGTGTTAAAATAAAAACTGAAATTAAATTTGAAAATTTGTTTATGTATTTGGTCTAAAAATTACGCAATTACTATGCTTATGCATTGAAATCATTCAATACAGTAACGTAGTCATACAACTAATTTTTTTAAAAAAGAAACGAGATAAAAATACTTAAATGAACACGTGTGTTTTACGAAAAATATTGAGAGCTACCCATTTTTTAACCAATTTTTAGTTCTTATCCACGTTTGAATTTTCACAAATGATTGCTAAGCTATTTTTTATTTCATCAAAGTCAGATAATTGTTTTTCTTATACAAGGATCACACGATCCAGATTCGAACACCCTAAAGTGCGAAGGTAACGATCGGGTCTGTCGTTACAGGTAAACCTTTCATGTCAAGTTTCGGGTTAGAAAACTTCCGGATTTGGGAGTTGGAAATTTTGGGCTAGGCTAGTCCCGATCGATTTTGGAGCGAGGTTTGGTCTAGGGTAATCCGGATGAGGATTGGGTGATGTATCTTGTATTGAGCTAGTTTTTTCGTTAGCTAAGACGTTAAGGAGTCCGGAGGACTTTTCGAAAATGAATTCGGGTAAGTAGAACTCCCGGTATTAAGGTTGACATGAAGGGGTTGTTCCGGAACGTCAGGATTAGGTGTGTTGTAAAATGGCCACTTTTGTGAGATTTTTTGAGAGTCTGTCCCGTGTCAACCGCTATAGTGATTGACACTGTGCTACCGCGGCCACCGCTATAGCGGAAGTCAGCGACAGTCAGCACCGCCATAGCGATCGGTTTCGCTATGACGGTGCTGCTATAGCGGTGTACGGACCGCTATAGCGGACTGAGTCGGGTTTTATGCTGAAACTTCCCCAAAAATATTCAAAAACTTTCGAGAACGTTTTGGGAAGGGAAGAGACGAAGGGAGACGAATTTCAGTGAATTTTCACCAAACTCCGTCGAAAAGGTAAGGTTTTCGCTCTCCTCTTTGTTATTTCGATTCCCAAACCTTAAAAACTATAATCTACGGGTTTGGGGGAAGGTTTGGGTTAACCTAAGAATATGAAATCCCAGAAAAAAGGGGGATTCTAGGATGTTGAATTCTTGGTTTATGTTGCTTATGGAGTTTTCATGTCTTAATCACCCTTATTCACTAAATGTAACCGTAAAAATGGTAGTTTGGGATGAGTTAGTGGTGGAAAATCTCGGGAATGGGTAGAATGATTATAGTTTTGGCCTGGGGATTGAGATTTTGTATAATCAGGATATTTTAGGCCATTGGACTGATGTTAGCAGATTATATAATCATTTTTAGATGAAGAACAAGCAAAGGCTTCAAAAAATGGGAAGGCTCCAGTTCAGTAGAGCTTTTGAGTTATTCGAGGTAGGTGATGGTTACTGTTTTTTCCAATATGCAATATGTGTTCATGTACTGTCGCTTAATATTGTATGAGTTTGCATGCTTAGGGAATGGGATTATGAATGTCTAGCTATCATGTGTCAATTATGTGAAATGAACTGGGTTTGGTTGCTTGTTGGTTTACAAATGTGATGTTGTTAATTATTTATTGACTTGTTAGATTGTGTGTGACATTCGGTTGGCTCGGGTACCACGCCTGGTACAGGTTACATATTGATTGGCTTGGGTACCACACCTGGTACGGGATATTTATCGGTTGGCTCGGGTACCACGCCTAGTACAAGATTTATAATGGTTGGCTCGGGTACCACACCTGGTACGGGTTTGATTGTACTTGCATTGATTGTATTCTGATGATGGTTCCATAAGTGGATTGGGTTGTATTCTTGATATGTGGTTGTTGCATGATGGTCCTTGAGAGACCGGGTGATTATACATAACTGTGGGGTTGGTCATAGTGTAGGCCGGAATTGTATGTTAAACACTTAGGTGTTGTCTTAGGGATCCATAGTAGGTCCGGGTTACTTGAAAAGGGTATATGTTATTGTCATGGTGTATTATGCAATGAATGTCAAACTTGTTACATGTGAATGGTAAGCTAGAGGAAAGGCTAAGAGTCTAGTTTTGTTGTTAGCTTGTATTACATGTTTACCTTACTTTACTCAACTTTAGTTTATTGTTCATATCTTGTTTATTGGAGCTGGCCAATGATCCTACCAGTATACGGTGGTTGTGTACTGATTCTGCATTTGCTTTTCTCTTGAGAGTACAAGACATCTTTCGACGGCTGACACGCGACCTCAGTTATAGTTCCGGCAATTTCAGATCCCAAGGTTGAGCTACTCTTTCGGCTGCCATGGTTTCATCCAGTATATTTCTGGTCCTTTGTTTTGGGCCCGAACTCTCTTATTTTGGAGTTGCATCCCCATTTCTTTTCTAGACAGTAGTAGATGTTTTGGTACGGTGACTTTCAGATTCTAGGGGATTTCCACAAGATCTTGTTTTATTAGAATTCTGATGGTGAATGTTAGTTTATTTTTAATGTAAGCTGGTTTTGAGCTGTTAGACTTTACTAAGTGGGTTGATATTGGTTCGCTCATCCGAGGGTTTCGGGTGGGTGCCACTGACGGCGGGTTGGGTCATGACAAAGATGGTATCAGATCCCTAGGTTCATTGATCACGTCATACCAAAATGGGTCTAGTAGAGTCTTGCAGAATGGTACAGAGACGTATGTACTTTTATTCGAGAGGCTATAGGACTTTAGGAAACTATATCTTCTTTCTTACCTCGTGTTATAACTTGATTCCAATTGGTATCTAGTGATACAAATTGGTATCTAACTCCTTTCACTCTTTTGTCCGCAGATGGTTAACACGAGAAATAACAGAGTGAGAGCGACGGTTCCAGTAGCGGGTCCAGCGGTCAGAGGGAGAGGAAGGGGCAGGGGCAGGGGCAGAGGTAGAGGCAGAGGAAGGGCAGCACCCACTGGGGGTGAAGCTTAGGCAGCAATTGGACCAAGAGACGCGACCCCTCCCCCACCCCAGGATCATGTTGAGGAAGAAGTGGAGGTTGTTGTTGAGAAGGGCGTTGAACATGAGGAGGCGGCACCGGCTGGAGGTGCAGGCCTTCCCCCTATAACGCCCGAAGCATTTTAGCAAGTGTGGAGTTTTTTGAGTGAGCTGGTAGGTGCTGGAGCCACCTCCATGGGTATTGCAGATCAGGTTTTGGGCACCCAGCCAACGGTTACAATGGCTCTTAGGATGGATACGGCATCGGGTACTGATGACTTCTTTCGTCCGATGCTAGGTCCGATTATGACTGGAATGAGCATGAGATGCTGACTAAGTTTTTAAAGCTGAAACCTCCTACATTTCAGGTAATGAGAAAGACTATGCTTATGAGTTCATTCTGGACTGTTATGACAGGCTGCATAAGCTGGGCATTGTGCAACAACATGGTGTAGAGTTCATCACCTTTCAGCTACAGGGTGATGCTAAGCAGTGGTGGAGGTCTCATGTGGAGTGTCGGCCATCAGCTTTACCTCCGCTGACCTGGATGAAGTTTCACGCTCTTTTCTTGGAGAAGCATGTGCCCCGCACTTTGAGAGATCGTAAAAAGGATGAGTTTCTGGCTCTAGAGCAGGGTAATATGTTGGTCTCAGCCTAAGAGGCTAAATTTCATGCCTTATCCTATTTTGCTACTCAGCTTTTGGGTACAAAAGAGGAGAGGATTCGTCTGTTTGTGAAGGGCCTGAATACTGAGTTGCAGGTGTTGTCTGTGCATATGACTACAACGAGAAAGAGTTTTAACGAGGTAACGAATTATGTGAAGAAACTAGAGGGGGTTAAACAGGTCGGGAAGGCTAAGGTGTTAGCCAAGAAGTCCCGGAATGACGAAAATTTCAGTGGTTCATACTCCAGGGGTCACAACCAGCAGGTGTATTCTTCTCGTCCTATTCAGTCAACATTGCCAACTTCTACAGGTGGTCGTCCGGGAGCCAGTCATTTCTCAGCTCCTAGAGGATAGGGGGTTCTTATACTTCTACTAGCAGGCCTACTTTTGATCACGGATGCTTTCATTGTGGTGATCCGGGTCACTTAAAGAGGGAGTGCCCTCACAGGCAGGCAGGTAGTCAGACTCAACAACAGTCTAAGCCTGTGGTTCCAGCAGCTAGAGGTGGTTATGCTAGAGGTCGTCCAGAGGGTGGGCGAGGTAACTTTCAAGGAGGCCGGGGAGACAGAGGGAAGGGAGGAATGGGTAGGGGTGTGGTGCAACCAGCCAGGTAAGTTTCTCAGATTGATGACCAGGACCATTGCTATGCTTTTCCAGGGAAGTCTGAGGCTGAGGCATCAGACACAGTGATCACAGGTACAATTCTAGTCTGTGATAGAATGACTTCTGTACTATTTAACCCAGGTTCAACTTACTCCTATGTGTCTGTGAATTTTGCCTTGGGTCTGAATTTGGTTTGTGATGTCCTTGATTCCCCTATTCGTGTTGCTACCCAGTTGGAGAGTCTGTGATAGTAACCCATATTTATCGTACTTGTCCTGTGGTGTTTGTGGGGTTGCAGAATTGGGTAGATTTGGTTATTCTGGACATGTTGGATTTTGATGTTATTTTGGGGATGATGTGGTTGTCTCCATGTCATGCAGTGTTGAACTGTAATATTAAGACTGTAACGCTAGAGATATCAGATAAGGATAGGCTAGAGTGGGAAGATGTGTACAGGCCTAAGCGGGCTAAGATCATATCATATGTCTGAGCTAGGAAGTTAGTTGGAAGGGCATGTTTGACCTTCTTGGCTCATCTCCGGGATGATAGCAAGGGGTCCCCATCGATTGAGTCAGTTTTGGTAGTTTTAGAGTTTCAGAAGGTGTTTTCGATGGATTTGCCTGGCATGCCTCCGGACAGAGACATTGATTTTGTTATAGACTTGGATCTGGGTACTCGCTCGATTTCTATTCCTCCTTATCGCATGGCTCCGACAGAGTTGAGGGAACTTAAGACACAGCTTCAGAAACTCTTAGATAACGGTTTTATCCATCCAGTGCTTCACTTTGGGGTGCTCCGATATTATTCATGAAAAAAGAGATGGTAGTATGAGAATGTGTATAGACTACAGGCAACTGAACAAGTCACTATCCGGAACAATTATCCTTTACCTCGCATAGATGACCTCTTTGACCAGTTGCAGAGTGCATCTGTATTTTCAAAAATTGACTTAAGGTCAGGGTACCATCAGTTAGAGATTAGGCCTGGAGACATCCCTAAGACAACATTTCAGACTCGATATGGGTTTGATGTTGTTTGGGCTAACTAATGCACCGGCGACATTCATGAGTTTGATGAATGGGGTATTCAAATCTTATCTAGATTCATTCATCATTGTGTTTATTGATGAAATTTTGATTTACTCAAAGAGTAGGGAGGAGCATGCTGAGCATCTTCGTATTGTTTTAGACATCTTGAAGCACCAGAAATTATATGCCAAGTTTTCCAAGTATGAATTTTAGTTGACTTCAGTCGCTTTCTTAGGGCATCTGGTGTCAGAAAAAATGGATGATGGTGGATCCCCAAAAGATTGAGGCAGTTAAGAGTTGGGTCCGGCATAGCTCCGTGACTGAGTTTAGGGGTTTTGTGTGGCTTGCAGGCTACTATTATAGGTTTGTCAAGGATTTTGCATCTATTGCTACTCACTTGAAAAGGTTGACTCAGAAGGAGGTATCATTTGTGTGGTTCGACAAGTGTGAGGAGAGCTTCTAAAAGCTTAAGACACTTCTTACTAAAGCTCCTATTCTTTCATTGCTGGTTGAAGGTAAGGATTTCATTGTGTATTATGATACTTCACATTCGGGTTTGGATGTTGTGTTAATGCAGGACAAGAATGTCATAGCGTACGCTTCAAGGCAGTTGAAGCCTCATGAGAAGAATACCTAACTCACAACTTAGAGTTGGCACCGGTGGTCTTTGCACTTAAGATTTGAAGGCAGTACCTCTATGGTGTCAAGTGTGAAGTGTTTACGGACCATCACAGCCTGCATCATATGTTTACTCATAAGGACTTGAATGTAAGGCAGAGGAGGTGGATGGAGTTGTTGAAAGATTATGATATGACCATCTAGTATCATCCGAACAAGGTTAACGTGGTGGCAGACGCATTGAGCCAGAAGATGGTTAGCATGGGCAGTTTGGCTTATTTGGAGGTGTCCAAACAACCACTAACTAAGGAGATTCAGGCTTTAGAATCTAAGTTCATGCAATTAGGAATCTCAGAATAGGGTAGGGTGTTGGCCAGTATTGAGGTCAATTCCACATTCATAGAAGAAATAAAGGCCAAGAAATTTCAGGATGCACAACTGAACAAGCTTCGGAGCAAGGTATTATTCGGAGAGTCCGGGGATGCCATGTTGGGAGCTGATGGGGTGATGAGCTTCAGGGGTAGGATTTGTATTCCTTAGGTTGATGACATAATTCAGAAGGTGTTTGCAGAGTCTCATGGTTCGCGATATTCAATTCATCTGGGCGTAACCAAAATGTACAGGGATTTGAGGCAACTTTATTGGTGGCCTGGGATGAAAAAGGACATAGCTGATTATGTGTCTAAGTGTCAGAACTGTCAGCACGTCAAGTATGAGCACCAAAGGACAGTATGATTGCTTCAGAGAATGCTCATTCCCGAGTGGAAGTGGAAAAGGATAGCCATGGACTTGGTGGTGGGTCTTTCTAAGACCTTGCGAAAGTATGACTCTAATTGGGCCATTGTGGATAGAGTGACCAAGTTAGCTCATTTTATTCCGGTCAGGGTGGACTATAAACTGCCGCCCAGTTTATCTGGAGTCCATCCAGTCTTCCATGTATCCATGTTGAAGAGATACCATAGGGATGGAGAATACATCATTAAGTGGGATTCAATTTTTTTAGACAAGGACCTTCAGTATGAAGAGGAACTGGTTGTGATTCTTGATCAGTATGTCCGGAAGTTGAAGAAAAAGGAGATTAAATCTGTGAAAGTTCAATGAAAGCATCTTTTGGTTGAGGAAGCCACTTGGGAAACTAAGAAGGACTTACGGAACAAGTACCCTCACTTGTTTAAGGATTCAAGTACTACACTTTCCTTCTTTTACTTTGTATTTTCAGGTTTGATCATTTGGGGATGAATGATAAGTAAATTGGTATCTGTTGTAACGATCGGATATGTCATTACGGGTAAACCTTTCATGCCAAGTTTTGAGTTAGAAAACTTCCGAGTTTGGGAGTTGGAATTTTTGGGCTAGGCTAGTCTCGATCGGTTTTGGAGCGAGGTTTGGTCTAAGGTAATTCAGGTGAGGATAAGGTGATGTATCTTATATTGAGCTAGTTTTTCCGTTAGTTAAGATGTTAAGGAGTCTGGGGGACTTTTTGGAAATAAATTCGAGTAAGTAGAACTGTCGGTATTAAGGTTAACGTGAAAGGTTTTTTTTGGAACGTCAGGATTTAAGGTGTATTGTAAAACGGGCACTTTTGTAGGATTTTTTGTGATTTTGTTCCGTATCAATCGCTATAGCAGTTGACACTATGCTACCGCGGCCACCGCTATAGAGGAATAATTTCTGCTATAGCAAAAGTCAATAATATAGCGATCAGTTCCGCTATGGCAGTGCCGCTATAGTGGTGTACGAATTGCTATAGCATACTGACTCGGGTTTTATGCTGAAACTTCCCCAAAGATGTTCAGAAACTTTTAAAAATGTTTTGGGGAAGGGTAGAGATGAAGGGAGACAAATTTCAGTGAATTTTCACCAAACTCCGTAAAAAAGGTAAGGTTTTTGCTCCCCTCTTTGTTATTTCAATTCCCAAACCTTAGAAACTATAATCTACAGGTTTGGGTTAACCTAAGAATATGGAATCCAGGGGAAAAGGGGGATTCTAGGATGTTGAATTCTTAATTTATGTTGCTTATGGGTTTTTCATGTCTTTATCACCCTTATTCGCTAAATGTAATCGTAAATTGATAGTTTAGGACAAATTAGTGGTGGGAAAGCCCAGGAATGGGTGAAATTATTATAGTTTTGGCCTGGGGATTAAGATTTTATATAATCCGGGTATTTTAGGCCATTGAACTGATGTTAGCATATTGTATAATTATTTTTAGACCAAGAACAAGCAAGGGCTTAGGAAAACGGGAAGGCTCTGGTTCAGTAGAGCTTTTGAGTTATTTGAGGTAGGTGATGGTTACTGTTTTTCCCAATATGTAATATGTGTCATGTACTATCGCTTAGTATTGTATAAGTTTGCATGCTTAGGGAGTGAGATTATGAATATCTAACTATCCTATGTCAATTATGTGAAATGAACTGGGTTTGGTTGCTTGTTGGTTTACAAGTGTGATGTTGTTTATTATTTATTGACTTGTTGGATTATGTGTGATATTTGGTTGGCTCGGGTATCACGCTTAGTATGGGATATTTATCGGTTGGCTCAAATACCACGCCAGATACGAGATTTATAATGGTTGAATTGGATACCATGCCTGGTATGAGTTTGATTGTACTTGCATTGATCGTATTCTAATGATGGTTCCATGAGTGGACCGGGTTGTATTCTTGATATGTGGTTGTTGCATGATGGTCTTTGAGTGACTGGGTGATTGAGGGGTTGGTCATAGTATAGGCCGGGATTGCATGTTAAACACTTAGGTGTTGTCTTAGGGATCCATAGCAGGTCCGAGTTACTTGAAAATGGTATATGTTATTATCTTGGTGCATTGTGCAATGACTGTCAGACTTGTTACATGTAATTGGTAAGCTAGAGGAAAGACTAAGAGTCTAGTTTTGTTGTTGGCTTGTATTACATGTTTACCTTACTTTACTCAGCTTTAGTTATTGTTCATATATTGTTCATTGGAGCTGGCCGATGATCCTACCAGTATATGGTGATTGTGTACTGATTCCACACTTGCTTTTCTTTTGTGAGTACAAGATATCTTCCGGCGGCTGACACGCAGCCTCAGTTGTAGTTCAAATGATTTCAGATCCCAAGGGTAAGCTACTCTTTCGGCTGCCATGGTTTCATCCAATATAATACTGGTCCTTTGTTTCGAGCCCAGACTCTCTTATTTTAGGGTTGCATCACCATTTCTTTCTAGACAGTAGTAGATGTTTTGGTACAGTGACTTTCAGATTCTAGGGAATTTTCGCAGGATCTTGTTTTATTAGAATTTCGATGGTGAATGTTAGTTTATTTTTAATGCAAACTGGTTTTGGGCTGTTAGACTTACTAAGTATTGAGTTGATATTGGTTCGCTCATCCGGAGGTTTTGGATGGGTGCCACTCACGACGGATTGGGTCGTGACAGATAATGACTTTCTCCTTTCATTTAATTAAGTTGTCACTAGATAATATCAAAATTCAAGCATTTTCTTTAAATATAGTAGTAGAAAAAGTTGTGTGAACTGTAAAATAAGAATACATATACATAAACTATGAAAGTACAAACCATCAAAAGTGAATCGCGTAAATATCGATTCTAAGTAGATTCTAAATCTTCATGTGAGCAGAGTTTGTAACTCGTGCATAAAAATTACTTAATTTTATTAGGCTAGTAAACCAAATAAATCTTGAAGATAATTCGTACTTGTGGACATATAACAATTTTCAAGTAAAAGGTCTATCTTATTTCAATTAATCTAATCAAACTAGTTACCTCTCTATGAGGGTAAGGTTACTTTGTTGATAAGATAATCAGACTTTATTAGATGTTATTATATCTTAATCACTTAATTTTATGTGATAAAACAATTTTATTTCTTTTATATCATATATCCAAGATATTATGGATAATTCTAAACATACTATATTTTCGCATAAAATTGTAATGAACGGGTCCGTCGTTATGTTAATTTTTTTTCGATTTCATAAATTTGAGAAAAATGGTTAAAAATTCATTCAGGGCAAGTAGGGTGACATCATAGAAAATTTCTGATTTTTCAGAAATAATTTGAGCTGACGTCACTCCGCTATAGCGGAGGAGTAGACCGCTATAGCGGAGCTATGGGAGGCAGTAGCCTGAGATGAGATTTCATTAAAAAGTCTCTTCTCCTCAGTTGGAAAACGACGAGGGTTCCTCCAAAAACCCTCCAAGGCTAGGGAATCTTGAGGAGGAGGGGTCATGGCTGAAGGGACGCGGAACAGCGGATTCCAGGACCATCATTATGCCGAGAATGCACTTACAGAGCCAGAAACACACCATTGCAGCTGCTCGGCATCCAGGTAGGCTAGGTTTCTTCCAAGAGTAGATTGACCGCTTTTATTTTCGTATTATTGTATAGAATGAAAGGGAGAATCCATGGTTAGGCCTTCGGGTACAGAGTCTGGAAGAAGTTGTTGAATTGTTGGATTACTTTGAAAATGGTATAATGAGAATAGGGTGTTGTGATATTCTAGGCATTACTTAAATTGTGTGATTTTGCTGATAAAAATGCGGAAATTAGAATATCAGAAGGTTCGGAGAACCGAAAAAGGGTTAGTAATTAACAAATGTGTAAGAAACGGAAGTTCTAGACTAATTGGTATAATTAGAAAAATTGTTTGGTTGTGTTTTAAGGCTGAAAAGGGTTTTCCCAAGTTGTATTTGGTCCTGGGAAGAGGGTCGGGAATAAATGTAATTAACTGCACATTTAAAGGGGAGAACCGGGGTAGTCTTGGGACGGGATTTGACAGTTTATAGTGTACCCAGAATGGGGTAGGTGATGGCTTACGATTCCTGTGAATGTTGTATAATTTTGTATTCTTATCTAAGTGTTTGTATGAATTACATTGCTTAGGAAAGTTGTTTAGAATATCTAAGTGTCATGTTTTGCAGTCTGTGAATTGAACGGTGTGTTTGCTTATTGGTTTACAAGTTATTTGTTCATTTAATTGACTGTGGATTGTTGACATTCGGTTGGATCGGGTACCACGCCTGGTATGGGTATACTAACCGTTGGAACGGGTACCACGCCTGGTACATGTATAACAAATGGTTGGCTCGGGTACCACACCTGGTATGAGATACTAATAGTTGGCTCGGTTCCTGGTACGGGTTTACTTTACTGCATCATTTTATTGATATTTTTGTATTGTGTGATTGGTGTTGGTTCCATGAGTGGGCCAGGCTGTGTTTATAAATTATGATATTACTTGTGTTCTTGGTGTAGGCTGGGTTGTTATATTATATTGTACTTTTGGTCTTGGCGTAGGCTGAGTAATCATATTGTGAGTTTGGTCTTGGTGTAGGTCGGGTAATTATATTGTGAGTTTGGTCTTGGTGTATTTCGGGTTGTTACATTATATTGTGCTTTTGGTCTTGGTGTAAGCCAGGTAATTATATTGTGAGTTTGGTCTTGGTGTAGGTCGGGTTGTTATATGATATTGTGAGTTTGGTCTTGGTGTAGATGGGTTGTTAAATTATGTTGTCGGTTGGTATTGGTGTAGGCCAGGTTATTTTATGGGTTATTAATTGGTCTTGGTGTAGACTGGGTTTTCCATGTTAACACCTAAATGTTTTAAGAGGATTCGGGTGGGTCCAGACTATGTAAAAGAGGTTATGAGTTCACAATTGTTGTTATTAAGTGTACTAATGGAGCTCAAAAATTATTTGTGGTTAATAAGTTAAGGGTGGATCTTGGTGTAGACCGGGTAGCCTGTTGAACACTTAGGTGTGGTTAGAGGATCCTTGGAGGGTCTGGGTTTCAGGATTAGAAAGGGACTTAGATATAACTCCATTGTTGTCATTGAATGTGTTAATGGTTGCTAGGTGAATTTCATGTGATTCGTAAATTGGGAGTAAGACTTAAAGTTTGGGGTACTAGTTGTTGGTTGTTATAACCAGGATGGAAAGTTGTCCTTGAGGTCCGTGAAGGGTCCGGACACTGGTAAGTAATACCATGGGTATAAGTGGTTTGGTTGAGCAGTTAGTCTGGTTAAGTCTGAATATCTAGTCAAGGAGGTGACTTGGAAAGTCTAGGTGACAAGGTGACTTGGGAAGTCTAGATGTCAAGGTGACTTGAAAAGTCTAGATGTCAAGGTGACTTGGAAAGTCTAGGTGACATGGTGACTTGGGAAGTCTAGATGTCAAGGTGACTTGAGAAGTCTAGGTGTCAGGGTGACTTGGGAAGTCTAGGTGACAAAGTGACTTGGAAAGTCCAGATGTCAAGGTGACTTGGAAAGTCTAGGTGTCAAGGTGACTTGGAAAGTCTAGGTGACAAGGTGACTTGGTAAGTCTAAAGGTTAGGATAGTCGGTTTCGAAAGGGGAGATTGATAAAAGTGATGTTGAAAGGGGTGAAGCATTTACCTTGTGCGTTTTATCTTGATTTTTATATGATGGTAGGAGTGAATTCGGGTCAGCCGATGATGCCTACCAGTACGTGTGTTTGTACTGATTCTACTCTTGCTATACCTTTTTAGGTATAGTCTGGTTGCAGGATTGGTGATGTTTCATAGGTTCAGGATTGCGGTGATCTTCCAGCAGCTCCTACTTTCCTTCTATAGTGGGAGTTATGTCATCTTATGTCATATACTCATCTTGTAGAAGCTCCTGTACAGGCTTAGACTAGGTTCTGGGGAGGTTGTTTCATATTGTAAATGTTTTCTGCAAATTCTTTAAGTCGTTTATTTTTCTAAACTATTTGTAAAAAGGATTTCTCATGTATTTAAGGGACTTATTTAATGGTTTATTTTCTTTTCCGCATTTCCTGTTGGTTCGGGTGGTAAGGGTTCTCCTATCTAGGTGAATTAGAGTAGGTGCACGCATGGCCCGATAGTTGGGTCGTGACAAATTGTATCAGAGCCCAGGTTGCCGGTCTCCCAGTACAAGAGCAAAATATCAAATAGAGTTCCGTAGATTGGTGTGTTGACGTCCATATCTAATCCTAGGGAAGCTATGAAGCATTCTAGGAAACACTTCTCTTCTTTCATTCCTTTTCGTGCGGTTTCATTACTTGCTTGTATGGGTTGAGTCCAATTGGTATCTCTCGATTCCAATTGGTATCTCAACATGGTAAAGGATGTCATTGGACTCCAGGTACGACAAACAAGCAAGAAGGATTGGAACTGGGAAGGTTCCAATTGCTATCTGGCCGGGGAGGCTATGTAAAGGTATGGATGGATCGGCTAATGGTCATCCATGAGGCAAATAAAAAGTAATGAAACTGATTTGATTGACTGTTTAAGCTTGAGGCTTGAGATTGTGCTTATGTGTATTGATGTTGTTTGAATGACTACAAATGTGTGGTGTGCAATTATTTGATTTTCTATGAATGTTTTGGTCCGGGAGGAGTCATAACTTGAATTGGTGTGCTTTGGTTGGTAATTAATTTTTACGTGTACTTGAATTGGTCAGTAAAGTGGTGTTACATTTCGGAAAAGGGCTTTCCGTTGGTAAAAATGGTAAGGGGACAAGGCTTACGACTGTAGGGAAACTCCAGTTTCAGGACAGTCGAGATTGGTTAGGAACCATGGGGAAAAGGGCTATCATTGCTTGATGGCAGGAAATGCGGTAAGGAATTTTTTATGGTAACTCATGATTGTAACTTAAGGAAAATTTATTCCCAGCTTGAAAGTTGTGATTGTTTTAAATGATAAATTGTGATATGCCTTAATTAGAATTGTTTGCATTACATTCGGGTATAGGCTTACCATGTATATAGATGGTAAGGGAACAAAAAGGGATTGTGGAGTGTAGGGAAGCTCCGGTTTCAGGACAGTCGGGACTTGGTTGAGAACCAAGGGAACTAGGGAGGTTGTTTGTGCTTGATAACTGAAGTGTGTTGTTAGGAATAATTGCTTGCATAATCCTCTTGTTGATTTGTGATAAGTGATGCTACGTTTCAGTCTGTGTAGTGCCGGAAATGGTCTTGAGGATTGTTTAAGACCATGGCGGGATTAATGGGATTAAACAATGTTAACAGGGAAGGGGAATGAGAGAATTTTTCAGAGAATGGTAAATTTTCTGGGCTACTACTTTTGGGGGTTTCCATAGCAGTGTGCAAGTCGCTATAGCGGGATAGGCAGGGCATGATCCCTGTCCTATTTTTCCCTTGTTATGTCTTTCATTCTCGGGTCATTTTAAATCACTATTTGAGCTGCGAGCTATTGTAGGAATTATTAGCATCCATTCACAATAAGAGGAAAAGATAGATACGATAGCCTAGGGTATTGGTGAAATTTTTGATTTACCACTGGTGGGAATAGTCACCTAGGTAGAATTTGGTTAAATGACCCGTTATTAGCTGAATAGTATTGGAAATTGCTCATAGTCTTATGTCATGAGGATGATTTGGCTGGTTTATTATTGATAATCCTTAGTGGTAGGTTTAGTTGAGGGAGTTCGGGTGAGAAAACTTCCGGTTGAGGAGTTAGAAATCTCGGGTTAGGCTAGTCTTGGATGAATTCTGAGCAATGTAAGGTCTAGGTAAATCCAGGTATGGACTGGGTGTTATATCTTGGGTCGAGCTAGTTTTTCCATTATCCAAGACCTTAAGGAGTCCGGGGGACTTTTTAGAATTAGATTCGGGTAAGTAGAACTCTCGGTATGTGGGTTGACGTGAAGGGGTTGTTTCAAAATGTCAGGAAATTAAGTGTGTTGTAACTTAGACACTTTTGGATAAAATTTAGACTTTTCTGTCCTGTGTCAACCTCCATCGCGGTTGAAAACATCGCTATTGCGACCTCCGCTATAGCAGAGAAATTACCGCTATAGCGGAAGTCAGCGACTGTCAGCACTGTAGCATGGAATTAAGTTTTGGTCAGTTATGTTTGGAATTCTTTCGCTCTAGTATTTCAACGAGGCTCCTGATTTCTTGTTCACTCAAGGAGGAGTAATCTAACTGGTCTCGTACATCTCGAAGGAAGAAATTCCTTGACAGTGCAGAATCAAATTAAACTTCGGTTGAGCTTGGGTACACTCGGGGGATTTGAAAGTTTGGTGGTTTGCGTAAGGCTATTTCTATACTATCATAGTAGATCATTGAGTTTATAAGGGCTGGTTCATCCTTTTCTTTCTGCCTTAGAGATCGTTCGGGGATGAACGAGGAGTAAATTGGTATTTGTTGTAACGATCGGGTCCGTCGTTATGTTAATTTTTCCCGATTTCATAAATTTGAGTTTGGTCTTGGTGTAGGCCGGGTTGTTATATGATATTGTGCGTTTGGTCTTGGTGTAGGACGAGTTGTTATATTATGTTGTCGGTTGGTCTTGGTGTAGGCCAGGTTATTATGTGGGTTATTAGTTGGTCTTGGTGTAGACCGGGTTTTCCATGTTAACACCTAGATGCGTTAGGGGGATCTGGGTTGGTCCAGACTATGTAAAAGAGGTTATGAGTTCACAATTGTTGTTATTAAGTGTACTAATGGCGGTTAGAAATTATTTGTGGTAATTAAGTTAAGGGTGGGTCTTGGTGTAGACCGGGTAGCCTATTGAACACTTAGGTGTGGTTAGAGGATCCTTGGAGGGTCCGAGTTTCGGGATTAGAAAGAGACTTAGATATAACTCCGTTGTTCTCATTGAATGTGTCAATGGTTGCTAGGTGAATTTCATGTGATTCGTAAATTGGGAGTAACACTGAAAGTCTGGGGTTGTAGTTGTTGGTTGTTATAACCAGGATGGAAAGTTGTCCTTGAGCTCCGTGAAGGATCCGGACAATAGTAAGTAATACCACGGGTATAAGTGGTTTGGTTGAGTAGTTAGTCGGGTTAAGTCTGAATATCTAGTCAAGGAGGTGACTTGGAAAGTCTAGGTGTCAAGGTGACTTGGGAAGTCTAGGTGACAAGGTGACTTGGTAAGTCTAAAGGTTAGGATAGTCGGTTTCGAAAGGGGAGATTGATAAAAGTGATGTTGAAAGGGGTGAAGCATTTACCTTGTGCGTTTTATCTTGATTTTTATATGGTGGTAGGAGTGAATTCGGGTCAGCCGATGATGCCTACCAGTACGTGTGTTTGTACTGATTCTACTCTTGCTATACCTTTTTAGGTATAGTCTGGTTGCAGGATTGGTGATGTTTCATAGGTTCAGGATTGCGGTGATCTTCCAGCAGCTCCTACTTTCCTTCTATGGTGGGAGTTGTGTCATCTTATGTCATATACTCATCTTGTAGAAGCTCCTGTACCGGCTTAGACTAGGTTCTGGTGAGGTTGTTTCATATTGTAAATGTTTTTCGCAAATTCTTTAAGTCATTTATTTTTCTAAACTATTTGTAAAAAGGATTTCTCATGTATTTAAGATACTTATTTAATGGTTTATTTTCTTTTTCGCATTGCATGTTGGTTCGGGTGGTAAGGATTCTCCTATCTAGGTGGATTAGAGTAGGTGCCCGCACGGCCCGGTAGTTGGGTCGTGATAAAAATAAAGACCTAAAATATATATGAATTTACTTTATGGGATCAGTATCACCTTAATCATGATATTATCATTTTTAGTGGCATGTAAAATGTCCTTAAAGTCTATCAACATATATATGAGGACTTACAAAATCAAAAACTTCAATTAGGTATAAGAATCTTCGGGTCTACACTCTACTTATCATGATATGATAAAAATTTCTCCAAAATACTTCAAAAGTCCTTGTGAAGACTACAAAAAGTTGACATACTTTCTTAAATATGTATATAATAATAAAGTAAGAGATTTTAATATTATATCTTAAAATAGTTTAGAACAAAAATTTATAAGCATGTATAAGATCACTACAAAAGTAAAAGATTTTAAAATTATACCTGAAAATAAATTTATTGACAATTACTTATAAGCACGTATAAGGTCACTAAAGAAATTAAAAAATATAGTAAGACTTGATATATGGTCCGATGGTAAATGAGAATTTTGTCTTTAAAAGTTATCCAAATTCCTCATTGGTAAGTGCTATAAGATCTCGTGCATTGGAACCCATGGATATAATTTTAATTTTGAAAGACAATTTGACTTATTTTGAAACTAAGTTATGTTAAATTAATTTAATACTTTAAAATTAAAAGTTAGATATTTGAAACTCTATGAAAATAAATACTGTAAATTGCAATGCTCCTATCAACATTGACAAATATTTTAGAAAGAATAACAATATCACCATAATAAATACTGAACAACATGATTAAAGAAGGCTTTGATATCACATGTTGAATTTTACCACATATTACAAAGTCAAACGCAGCAAAATATTAAACAGGAACGTGCCTTTAGTTATGATTGTCCAAGTGTAGGCAGAAAGCAACTTGAGAAAGAATCGAGAGCACAAGCTTATGAGTTTTCTAACCTATGCCTATCGAATTATATGTGATACTGATAGAGTCACAGACGTATTTATAGGCAGGCTAGGAACTCTTAGACTAAAATTTTAACCTTACGGACTTCTCCATAAAATACGATAGCCCTAGGGACTAGTACTCATAATTAATAATTTTTTTCTATTAAGAAAATTATTAGATATGCATAACTTGAAAGAAAAATAATTGGTTGATTTATTACTTTACTTGTGAGATAAGGTAATTATTTTACTGCCACATATGTGGACCATATTAATATCTCTAAAAGAGATATAGTATTCCAGCATGAAGAAATAAATACACAAAAATTACAGGATGAAAAATGGAGTTAGGCGGGAAAGAAAAAGACTAACCTTGACCCGCTAAATTCAATTTGCCTTGTCATGTCTCGTTTAATAATTCTTCCGATTTTTACTCTGATTTATCCTCCATCAAGACTTCATAAAATGTATTGTGTTTTTTTTCTTTTATTTTGTAATGTGCAACATTATTATGAATTAATGTCCATTCAATTATATATTACTTTAAAAATTGCTAAGACTCTTAAAAATGTAACGACCTATTCCGTTGTTATAATAAAGTAAGAGCATAAGTACCCAGGTACAAAAATTTCAAAAGTGAGAGTTGATAAAATTCCAGGCTAGAGTGAGCTTTGAAGAAAAATAGTATTTTGTGCCTTAGAGATGGTTGGAGTCTCGTAATTCGTGGAATAGTTGCGTAAAGTCTATATATGGATAATTGACTATCATAGGATCTCGTAAGAAGTTTTGAGATGGAAATCGAGTTTCTAGAACTCTGATTATGAGCGTTGCTGCATCAGAATTATTCTGTAATGTTTAGAAAATAAGGTGTGTTGTGAAATGAGAGGTTTGGGATGAGAATATGACTTTCTGAAAATTAACGTTCATCGCAATAAAGGGTACTCTTATCACGACGTACCATCGTTGCAGGTTGTTTTCATCACGGTGACTCATCGCAATGAGAATTGGGCTCATCACGATAAGAAGACAGACAGTATACCCGTACGTTTTTCTAGTTTTTTTGAGTTATTTTTTCATAACTCCTACTTCGTTCTAGAGTTCTAAGAAGCGGGTCTCTCAAGAAACTAGGGCTTTCTTTTTCGTTTGAAATAAGTACTCCATAAAATCTCTTCGTATGTTGATCATTAATATTCGTAAGACCTTTAGGTTGAGGATTAATGGTGAAATTCTTAAAATTTAGTCCTAAAAGTATGAACTTGGGGAAGAATCCTATGGATAGGTGCAATTTCACCTAGAATTGGTCTTAAGTTGTATTTTATTGATTCTTAATATGATTTTTTTAGTTCTTAACTTGATTAAGGCTAGAGGGGAACTTTGGGTTTTGTAAAGGTGAAACTTTTAGACATAAAATGGCTAAAAGGGATGTTCTTGATTAAAAATCATTTGAGTATTGACTTTATGAATGCTAGGAGGCTAGTTATTGAATAATTAGCACTTGAAAAATGCTAAAAAACTCATTTAAGGGTAGAATTAATGAGATAAATTTCCAAGGCCTGAAATGAAGAGTAAAATGAGTAATTACTCTTGTTTAATTTTTATTTATAGATCTTGAGCATTCCAAAGAATTAGGAAAAGGCAAGCTAGCTGTGAAATAGCTTGCGGGTGGTAATTCTTCACTCGAGGTAGGCTAAAATTTTAACTGGAGTTGAGACTCATTTTATTGCATGATATGTGGTTGAATAACGTAATTTGTGATTGATCTTTAGAAATGTTTGAATTTCTTATGTTTTCCTGTTGTGCTTGAATAAATAAGCTAGATATACATGAAGTGATGAGTAAGTTGAGATGAGTAAGTGTAAGTGTATTTTGAGATATTTTATACCATGAGAGATAGGTCTGAGAACCTAGTTACTTTGATATGGATATTGATATGATTACTGAGGAGCGAATACCACCTCGGTATGATATATGGATGCCTAAAGTCTCCTGCAGGTCATGGATAGTGGGCAAAAATAAATTTCTTAGCATGTGTATACACTCTTTTATCTAGTATTGCATTGTTGTATGATCATTTATGGTGAACTGGATGTGAACTGAAATGATACTAGAGATATTAGATTGATTTCACAAATCGTGATTGAAAGTGAACTCCCTACATTCTTGTGGTTGTATTCAGTGATTGTTATGAACTTTCTATTACTACTGTTGATTTGACCTAAGATAACTTTATGTTGATTAAATTAAATGCTAAGTGTTAAAGTACCTTTTATTTATTATTTGATTTGGCCATATACTTGTTCTAAACTAAGTCACCTATGATACCTACCAGTACAGAGTATTTTGTGCTGATACTATCTTGTACTCTTCTTTTGTTGAATGCATACTGTGTTTCAGAGACTGAGATGTAACCTCGCCTAGATTAGACGATTGACTACAAATTTAAGGATGAGCACTATTTCTCAAGCTACCGTGGATCCTCTGCGAGTTGTTGTCCTTCTTCTGAATAATGGAACTATAGTTATTTTTACTATTTTAGTCATTTTGGATATCTTAAACATTGTTTGGATTAGAATTCTCATACGATGACTTTGAATTCTTTTGGATGTTATACCTAATGAATTTCTACACATTATTATTTATATTCGTTGACTTTCTTATGATTTAGTTGAAGTTGGTTTATTTATGTCTGTTAAAATTGGCTAAGTATAAGTTTAAGATTTGGGTTGGTTAGTTCTCCCACTGGTGAGTTAGTGTTGGTGCTACTCACGGTCAGTTGTGTCATGATAAACTTGGTATCAGAACCCCGAATTCGTTAATCTTATTGTACAAGAATGTGTCTAGTATAGTCTTGAGAAATGATACGGAGACGTTTGTAATTTTTTGCAGAAAGCTACTGGACTTTAGGAACCCTAAACTTCTTTCATTCATCGTGCTATTACTTGATTCCAATTGGTATCTAGTGATCCAAATTGGTATCTAAATCTTTTACTCATATTTTTGCATATGGTGAGAATATATGCATCAGAGGCTAGAGCAACAGTGCTTGAACCAGTCATTGAGGCTGCGGTTTACGGCAGGGGTAGAGTGAGATGCAGAGCTAGGGGAAAGAAAGATGCACTCGCTAGGGGTGGAGCGCCATTCATAGCTCCGATTTAAGAAAAATCAGCATCTCCTCCCTAGCATGAGCAGCTTCCTGAGGTTGTGATAGAAAAAAATGTTCAGGTTGAGAATAATGAGGCAGTACCATTCCAGGGGACAGGGGCAGAACTCGTTTAGGGAGGTGTAGCGTAGGTCCCGAAGTCATGTGATGTAATTCATTAGTTTTTGAGCATTTTAAGTGGACTGGAAGAGAATGGGACTACTCATGCAATACCCATGGTACATCATCCAGTAATCTAGCATGCTATAGTTGTGGCTCCTCAAATAGATGTTGCTTCTGAGACATGTATGTTTTCACGATAAGTGAGTGGCCCGATAATAACTGGTAGTGAACATGATCTTTTTTGCAAGTTTTTGAAGATGAAACCTCTGATATTTCAAGGGATGGAGTCTGAGAATGCTTATGAGTTCATCATGGAGGGTCATGAGAGACTACACAGGATGAGTATTATTGAGAGGTATGGTGTGAATTTTATTTCTTTTCAGCTTCAAGGGGATGCTAAGATGTGGTAGAGAGCATATGTGGAATACAGGCCTACTAGCGCACTTCTTATGACTTGGAGCCAGTTCTACCAAGTGTTTCTTGAGAAATATATTTTGCGCACTTTGAGGGATAGAAGGAAAGATGAGTTCACCAACATTGAACAGGAAACTTCTTTTGTGGCATCTTATGAGTCACCCTTTCATGCTCTGACTCATTACTTTGCACATTTGATTAGCACAAAAAAAGAATGGATTCGTTGCTTTGTAAAGGATTTGAACACAGGGCTACAAATTTCAGCTTTGTAGGTAGCATCTTTTGGCAGGTCTTTTTAGGAGGTAGTTGAATTTGTGAAGAATGTTGAGGGGGTAAGGCAAGAGGGTCAAGCGAGAATGGTTTCGAAGAAACCCTAGTCTGGGGGAAGTTTTTGAAGAATTAGGGTCCATGGGGATACCCTGCATTCCCCATTCAATCTGCGACGTAGGTTTCTACTGGGTCCGTCAGGGACCAGTCAACCTTCATCAAATTTTGGTGAGTACCTTACTTTTTCTGCTCCAGTGTAGCGACCTACCTATGACCGTACATGCTATGAGTGCGATGAGGTTGGTCACTTGAGGAGAACTTATCCTCAGCTTCCATAGGAAATTCAACAATAGGCTCCTAGAGCTCTGAGTCCAACAAAGAGAGTTAATGGTTATGATAGAGATCATCCACAGGACGGGCAAGGTGGTCACACGTCTTTTAGGGGTGACACTCAGCCCAACAAGATCGGTAGCAAATAAGGTAATCATTCCAACAGAGGTGGTGCACATGTTGGTGGTAAGAACCAATTCTATAGTTTTTTGAGTAGACCAGAGGTAGAGATGTCAGACGTGGTGATCACATGTACTATTTTTGTCTATTATTGCATGGCTTCAGTTTTGTTTGACAAATTGTTCTATTTTTTCATATGTGTTTGCTGGCTTTGCTGAGGGTTTTGATATGATATATGAATTACTTGATTTTCCTATAAATATGTCTACCCAGTTGGTGATTTTGTGATTGTGGATAGGGTCTTTCATGCTTGTCCAGTTATATTTGTGGGGCAAAAGACTTTTCTAGATTTAGTGATTTTAGACATGGTGGATTTCGATATCATTTTGGAGATTAGTTGGTTATCTCTGCACCATGATATTATTGACTATTATGCTAAGACAATGACTATCGCTATTCCTTGGTTAGGTAGACTAGAGTGGAAGGGTAATTATAGTCCTGCTCTGATGAAGTTTGTATCATTCTTTCATGCTCAGAATATGATAAGAAAGGGTGTTTGGATTGTTAGCTCATAGTTAGAACACTAGCTCAGATGTACCAGCTATTGAGTCAGTTCTTGTGGTGTGTGAGTTTTAAGAGGTATTTTCTATAAATTTGCCTGGCATGCCACTTGATCGAGATATTAAATTTTGTATTGACTTAGATATGAATCCGCATTTTAGCTTTATTCCCCCTTATAGAATAGCACCAACTGAGTTGAGAGAGCTTAAAGCTCAGTTATAAGAGTTATTGAGTAAAGGGTTCATTCGTCCAAGTGCCTCCCCGTAAGATGCTCCAGTGTTGTTTGTCAAGAAAAAGGATGGTAGTTTATGTATGTGCATAGACTACCGATAGTTGAACAAGGTTACTATCCATAATCAGTATCCTCTCCCTGGTATCGAAGATTTGTTCCCCCAGTTGCAAGGTGCATCAATCTTGATCTAAGGTTTGGATACCATCAGTTGAAAATTTGGCCTTCTGACATTTCTAAGACTATTTTCTAGATTCGATACGTACACTATGAGTTTCTTGTGATGTTCTTCGGGCTGACTAATGCCCAAACTACTTTTATGAGTCTTATGAATGGAATATTTAAGCCATATCTTGACTCTTTCATTATCGTATTCATTGATGATATTCTGGTGTATTCTAAGAGTGATAAGGATCATGAAAATTATCTTAAGATTTGTTAGATTGTAGAAGGAAAAGGAATTGTATGATAAATTCTCCAAATGTGAGTTTTGGTTGTATTCTTTATCCTTCTTAGGGCATGTGGTTTTGAAAGAAGGGGTGATTGTAGACCCATAGAAAATAGAGGCAGTTTAGAATTGGGTTAGGCCCACTTTGGTGTTTAAAGTTCGTAGCATTGTGGGATTAGTTGGTTACTACCGCAGGTTTGTTAAAGGTTTTGCATCTATTGCTACTCATCTTACTCGCCTGACTCAGAAGAATATACCATTTGTCTTGTCAGATAAATGTGAGGAGAGCTTTCAAAAACTCAAGACTTTGTTCACCATTACTCCAATTCTTTCCTTACTGGTTGCAAGTAAAGATTTTATTGTATATTTTGATGCCTCATAGTCTGATTTAGGTGATGTACTGATATAGGAACAAAATGTTATCTCTTATGCTTTGAGGCAACTCAAGGTGCATGAGAAGAACTATCCTACTCATTACTTAAAGTTGGCAGCTGTAGTATTTGCTCTCAAGGTTTGGAGGCATTACTTGTATGTGGTGCATTGCAAGGTGTTCACAGACCGCCATAATTTACCGAATGTCTTTACCCAGAAAGACTTGAACTTAAGACATCGAAGGTAGATGGAATTACTCAAGGATTACGACATTACTATTTTGTACTATCCGGGTAAAGCTAATGGGGTAGCTTATGAATTAAGCAGAAAGACTAAGAGTACAGATAGCTTGGCCTATTTGAAAGCTACCAGGCGTCCGTTGGTCAGAGACATTCAGGCCCTATCAAACAACTTTATGAGGCTGGAAGTGTCTGAGCGAGGTAGATTGTTGGCATGTGTTGAGGCAAGGTCTCTTTTCTTGACCCAATCAAGGGTAAAAAATTTGATGATGTGAAATTGAGTAAGATTCGTGACAAGGTATTGTGGAGTGAGGCCAAGGAGGCCATGATTATCGATGAAGGTGTCCTTTGAATTAGACTGCGAGTTTGTGTGCCTCGTGTTGATGACTTAATTTCTACCATCTTAGAAATGACTTAAAGTTCTAAGTATTCTATACATCCTGGTGTGATTAAGATGTATCGAGACTTGAAGAAACACTGCTAGTGGGATGGAATAAAGAGAGATATAGTTGACTTTGTGGCTAAGTGTCAAAACTGTCAAAAAGTAAAATATGTGCACCAGAAGCTTGGTGGAACTCTTCAGAAGATGCCCATTTCTGAATTAAAGTGGGAGAGAATATCCATGAATTTCGTGGTTGGCCTTCCCAAGACTTTGGAAAAATATGATTCTGTATGGATTATCATTGGAAAATTGACAAAATTTGCACACTTTATTCCAGTTCAAAAAACTTATAATGCGGCTAAGTTAGCCAAGATCAACTTTAAGGAGATTTTTCAACTTCATGGGATGTCTAACTCTATTATTTATGATAGGGGCACCCAATTGACTTCTAATTTCTGGTAGAAGTTGCATGAGGAGTTGGGAATGAGGTTGGACCTTAGTACAAATTTTCACCCTCAGACTGACGGGGAGTATGAGCATACAATTCAAGTATTGGAAGACATGCTTCGCACATGCATGATGGATTTTGGGGGTCATTGGGACCAGTACCTAGTACTGGCTTAGTTTTCTTATAACAACAATTATCACTCGAGTATAGACATGACTCTATTTGAAGCATTATATGGAAGGAGATGTAGATCTCCCATTGGTTAGTTTGATTCATTTGAGGTAAGGCTATGGAGTGTAGACCTTCTGTGAGACTCTATGAAAAGGGTGAAACTTATCCAAGGGAAGCTTCTAGCGGCTCAAAGCTGGCAAAAAAGGTATGCAGACAATAAGGTAAGAGATATACACTTCATGAAAGGTGAGCAAGGTTTGCTCGAGGTTTCACCCATGAAGGGTTGTGTGTGATTTAGAAAGTGTGGTAAGTTGACTCAAAGATATATTGGGCACATTGAAATTTTTCAGAGTGTGGGGCCAGTGGCTTATAAGTTGACATTATCTTTGAGTTTATTGGGAGTTCAACTCGTGTTTCATGTATATATGCTTAAGAAGTACCACGGAAATGGTGACTACATTATTCGCTGAGATTCAGTCCGATTGAATGAAAACCTCTCTTTCGAAAAGGAGGCAATAGTTATTCTTGATAGAGATGTTCGGAAATTGAGGACCAAAGAGATTGCGTCTGTGAAAGTCCAGTGGAAGAACCGTCCTGTTGAGGAGGTCACTTGGGAGAGCTGAAGAGGATATGTGGATCAAGTATTCTCAGTTGTTCACTGATCCAGGTAATCCTCGTTCCCTCCAATTTTCTTCTTGTTGTCATTCGGGGATGAATGATTGTTTAATTGATATCTAATGTAATGACATGTTCAATTATTAGTAATGTAAGGGTGTAAGTACCCGAATAAAAAACTCCCTAAAGTGAGAGATGATAAAATCTCAGGCTAGAGTGAGCTTTGACGAAAATATAGTGTTCTGTACGTTTTTTAGTTTTATGAGTTATTTCCCCATAATTCCTACTCGTTCTAGAGCTCCAAGAAGTGATTTTCTTATGAAACTAGGATTTTCCTCTTCATTTGAGGTAAGTACTCCATAAAACCTCTTCGTATATTGATCATTATTTTTAGCAAGACCTTTAGATTGACGATTAATAGTGAAATTCTTGAAATTTTAGCCCTAAAAGTATGAACTTGGGGAAGAACCCTATGGGTAAGTAAAAATTTCACCAAGAATTGATCTTAAGTTGTATTTTATTAATTCTTAACTATGAATTTATTAGTTCTTAACATGATTAAGGCTAGAAAGGAACCTTGGATTCCATAAAGGTGAAACCTTTAGGCATAAAAATGGCTAAAAGGGATTAACTTGATTAGAAACCCTTTGGGTATTGACTTTATGAATTCTAGGAGGTTAGTTATTGATTAATTAGTCCTTGGAGAATGCTGAAAACCTCATTTAAGGGTGAAATTAATGAGTTAAATTTTCAAGGCCTGAAATAAAGAGTAAATGAGTAATTACTCTTGTTTAATTATTGTTTATAGACCATGAGCATTTCGAAGAGTTAGAAAAGGCAAGACAGTTGCGAAATAGCTTGCGGGTGATAATTTTTCATGACCCCAACCGCCACGAGTGGTACCCACCCAAAACCCTCAGGTGAGCGAACCCATTATCACCTCAATACTTAGTGAATCTAACAGCTCAAAACTAATTGCATTAAAATAAACTATCATTCACAACCCCAAAGTTCTAAAACAATAAGGTTCTGCGGAAATACCCCTAGAAACTGAAAGTCATCGTACCAAAATATCTACCAATATCTAAAAATGGGGATGCAACCCCAAAACAAAAGAGTTAAGTCCAAAACAAGTGGACTAATACTAAACTGAAAGAAATCATGGTAGCCCGAAGGAAGCAGCTCACCCTTGGAATCTGGAAGTGTGGGACTAAATCTGAGGTCGAGTCGGAGCCACTGGAATATGTCATGTACTCACAAAAGAAAAGCAGGTGCAGAATCAGTACACAACCAAAGTGTACTGGTAGGATCATCGGCCAGCTCCAACAAACAATGTATGAATAATAAACCAGAACTGAGTAAAGCAGTACAAACATGTAACAACATCCAGTAATATATTTGCAGACTCTCAGTCTACCACCTAACTTATCAACCATGTGGATCAAGTTTAACAACCATTTAAATAAATGAACATGAACAATAACACTTACCCTTTTTACGTCACCCGGACCAACTAAGGATCCCTAGACCAATACCTATGGGTTAACATGCAATGCCCTATCCACCCTAGGACCAACCCCATATTAAAGTGTAACAACCCGGCCTCTCAAGAACTATTATGCACAATCACAGTTTTACAATCAATCCGATTCACTCATGGAATCATTGAAAAAATAAAATCAACAATGTATATTTAAACTCATACCAGGCATGGTACTCGAGCCAACCGATATAAAACCTGTACCCGGCGTGGTACCCGAGCCAACCATTAAGTATTTCGTACCATGCGTGATACACGAGCCAACAAATATATATATATATATTTCGTACCATGCATCGTACTCAAGCCAACTAAATATCACACAAAAACAACAATCAATAATGAAATGAACAGAAACACACTTGTAACACAAACAAAACCAAGTTCATTATACATTATTGACACTCGGACGCTTAGACATTCATAAACTCATTCCCTAAACATAAAAAGCACATACATTACCAAGTTAATGTTACATGCATACATATTGCATTTAGAAAATAATACCATCACTTACCTCGAATAGCTTTAAAACTCTACTGACCTATTTTCCAAAGCTTTTGCTCGTTCTTGGTCTAACAATGATTACAAACATATCAAAATCAGTCCACTGACCTAACATTACCCCAATTATACTCAAATTCCAACTTCCAGGCCAACACATGATCGTTCCATCCATCCCAAGGCTTTCTCACCATTAATTCACCTAAAAACTGTCAGTTAACGGTTACATTAAGCAAATAACAAAGATTTAATTATGAATAAGTGATAATAAACATAACCCAAGAATTACACCACCTAGAATCCCCCTTTTCCCCGGATTCTACATTCTTAGGTTAATCCAAACCTTCCCCCAAGCCCGTAGTTAATGATTCTACTGCGTAGGAATCATAGTACTAAGTTAGGGGAGTGAAATCATTACCTCTAGGACAAAATTTGATGGAAAGCTGCCTTGGAATCGCCAAAATTGCCACTACCCTTCCCTAAAATGTTCTTGAGAAAATCTAAACATTTTTGGGGAAGTTTCTGCATTTACCCTGACTTATTCACCTATAGCGGTTCGTACACCGCTATAGCAGCACCGCCGTAGCAGTTCCAACCACTATGGCAGTGTTGACCGATGTTGACTTCCGCTATAGCTGGTATTTCTCTGCTATAGTGGAAGTCGTTGTAGCACAGAGTCAACCGCTATGGCAGTTGACACGGGACAGAACTGCAGAAATTTCCCCAAAAGTGACCAATTTACAACATACTTTAAATCCTGACATTCCGAAACTACCCCTTCACGTTAACTTTGATACCCGGAGTTCTACTCACCCGAATTCACTTCCAAAAAATCTCCTGGACTCCCTAAGGTCTTGGCTAATGGAAAACTAGTTCGACCTAAGATATATTACCCAATCCTCACCCGGATTGCCCTAGACCATACCTCGCTCCAAATCTGTCTAAGACAAGCCTAGTCCAAATTTTCCAACTCCCAAACTCAGAAGTTTTCTAATCTGAAACGTAGCATGAAAGGTTCAGCCGTAACAATGGAATAGGTTGTTACAATATATACCAATTTACCCATCATTTATTCCCGAATGATCAAACTCGAAAAAAAAAAGATGATTTAAAAGAGGGAAAATATAGTACCTGAATTCTCAAATAAGTGAGGGTACTTATCCCGCATGTCCTTCTCTATTTCCCAAGTGGCTTTCTCAACTGGATGATGCTTCCATTACACTTTCACTGACCTGATCTCCTTTGTCCTTAATTTTTGGACATCCCAATCAAGAATCACAACCGGCTCCTCTTCATATTGAAGATCCTTGTCTAGCAAAATGGAATCCCATTTGATGATATATTCCCCATATCCATGGTATCGCTTCAGCATAGATACATGAAAGATTGGATGGACTCCGGATAAACTGGATGACAGTGCTAACCTGTAAGCTACTAGCCCTACAATCTCGAGAACCTTGAATGGACTGATATACCGAGGGCTTAGCTTGCCCTTCTTGCCGAATCGCATTACCCCTTCATTGGTGACACTTTCAACAACACTTGTTCACCAACCTGAAAAGCCATGTCTCTTATCTTGCAATCTGCGTACTCTTTCTACCTGCTTTGGGCTGCTAGCAACTTGGTCTGAATTCCCTTTAATCTTTCCTGAGCTTCCCTCACCAAGTCTACGCCCAAAGGTTTTACATCACCCGCTTCAATCCACCCTATGGGTGACCTACATCCTCTCCCATAAAATGCCTCAAATGGTGCCATGTCGATACTGGAGTGATAGTTGTTGTTATATGAGAACTCACACAATGGTAGAAATTGGTCCTAATGACCCCCAAAGTCGATCACACATACTCTCAGCATGTCTTTTAATACCTGAATTGTCCTCTTTGACTGACCATCTGTCTGAGGATGAAATATCATGCTGAAGGTGAGTTGGGTTCCCAACTCTTCGTACAATTTGCCCAAAAACTTGGAAGCAAACTGTGCCTGTCTGAAATGATGGAGAATGGCACCCCATGCAACCTCACAATTTCCTTAATATAGATCTTGGCCAAATGTTGTGAGTTATAATCCACCCTGGATGGAATAAAATAAGCTGATTTGGTTAGCATGTCCACGATGACCCAAATGGAGTCATATTTCCCCAATTTCTTAGGAAGACCCACCACAAAATCCATGGCTATCCTTTCTTACTTTCACTCGGGAATGGGCATCGTCTGATGAAATGCCGCAGGCCTTTGATTTAACCTGTTGACTATTCTGACACTTACACATAGTCAGCTATGTCCCATTTTATCTCAGGCCACGAATAAAGTCGCCTCAAATCCCAGTACATTTTGGTTACGCCTGGATGAATTGAATACCATAAACCATGAGCTTCGGCCAACACATTCTAGATCAAGTCAGCAACCCGAGGAACACAAATCCTCCCCCTGAAGTTCATCACCCCACCAACTTCTAATGTGGCATCCCCCAGACACTCTGGATATCACTATGCTCCAAAGCTTGTTCAACTGTGCATCCTGAAACTGTTTGGATTTTATTTCCTCTATAAACATGGGTTTGACCTCAATACTGGCCAACACCCCATCCTGTTCTGAGATGCCCAATTGCATGAACTTAGATTTTAGAGCTCAAATCTCTCGGGCAAATGGTCATTTAGACACCCCTAAATATGCCAAACTGCCCATGCTAACCGCTTTCCAGTTCAATGTGTTTGCCACCACATTAGCCTTGCCCAAATGGTACTGGATGGTCACATCATAATCGTTCAACAACTCCATCAACCTCCTCTGTCTCAAATTTAAATATTTCTGTGTAAACATATGTTGCAGGCTGCGATGGCCCGTGAACACTTCACACTTAACACCATAAAGGTAGTGTCTTCAAATCTTTAGTGCAAAGACCACCGCTGCCAACTCTAAGTCATGGGTTGGGTAATTCTTCTCCTGGGGCTTCAACTGCCTTGAAGCATAAGCTATAACGTTCCTGTCCTGCATTGACACAGCACCCAAACCCGAATATGAAGCACCATAATACACAATGAAATCCTTACCTTCAACTGGAAATGATAGGATGGGAGCGGTGGTAAGAAGTGTCTTGAGCTTTTGGAAGCTCTCCTCACACTTGTTGGACCACAAAAACGGTACCTCCTTTTGAGTCAACCTTGTCAAATGAGTATCAATAGATGCAAAGTCCTTGACAAACCTGTGGTAGTAGCCTACAGCCCCACAAAACTTCTAACCTTAGTCACCGAGCTAGGCCGAACCCAACTCTTAACTGCCTCAAGCTTTTGGGGATCCACCATCACCCTCTTTTCTGACACCACATGCTCTAAGAAGGTAACCAAAGTGAACCAAAATTCACACTTTGAAAACCTGGCATATAATTTCTAGCACCTCAAAATACACAACAATGCGAAGATGCTCAGTATGCTCCTCCTTACTCTTGGAGTAAATCAAAATGTCATTTATAAACACAATGATGAATGAATCCAGATACAATTTGAAAACCCCATTCATCAAGCTCATGAATGTCGCGGTGCATTGTTCAACCCAAACAACATCACCAGGAACTCATAATGCCCATACCGAGTCTGGAATGCCATCTTAGTGATGTAGTCAGGCTTAATCTTTAACTGATAACACCCTGACCTTAAGTTAATTTTGAAAATACAGACACACCCTGCATTTGGTCAAAGAGGTCATCTATGTGGGGTAAAGGAAACTTGTTTCGGATGGTTATCTTGTTCAGTTGCTTGCAGTCTATATACATCCTTATACTACCATCTTTCTTTTTTCACAAACAAAATCGGAGCACCCCAAGGTGAAGCACTGGAACGAATAAAACCTTTATCTAACAGTTCCTGAAGCTGAGTCTTAAGTTCCCTCAACTTTTTCAGAGCTATATGATAATAAGGAATAGAGATTGCTCGAGTGCCCGACTCCAAGTCTATGCAAAAATCAATGTCTCTATCCGGAGGCATGCCTGTCAAATCCATCGAAAATACCTCCTGAAACTTAGAAACCACCGAAACTGACTTAATCGAGAGGGGCTGCACACTAACATTCCATAGATGCACTAAGAAGGCCAAACAAACCCTTTCTACTAACTTCCTATATCGAACAAAGGATATAATCTTCGCCGGCTTAGGCCTTTACACACATTCCCACTCTAGCCTATCCTTACCCGGAATCTCTAGAGTTGATGTCTTAGCATTACAATTTAGTACAACATGATATGGAGAAATCAAGTCATACCCAAGATAACATCAAAGTCTAGCATGTCCAGAATAACCAAATCTACCCAAGTTTGAAATCCCACAAAAACCACAGGGCAATACGATATACATGAATTACTACCACAGACTCCCGAACCGGGTAAAAACATGAATAGGGAAATCAAGGACATCACATACCAAATTCAGACCCAAGGCAAATTTCACCGAAACATATGAATAAGTAGAACCTGGGTCAAATAGTACAGAGGCCATCCTGTCACAAACTAGAATTGTACCTATGATGACAGTATCTGACGTCTCAGCCTCAGAATTTCCTGGAAATACATAGCAATGAGCCCAGTCATCAATCCGAGAAACTTTTTTGGCTGGCTGCGCCACTCCCCTGCCCATGCCACCATTTCCTCTATTTACCCGATCTCCCTGAAAGTTACCTCGCCCACTCTGTGGATGACCCCTGGCATAGCCACCTCTATCTACCGAAACCACAGCCTTAGACTACTGCTGAGTCTGATTACCTACCTGTTTGTGGGGGCACTCCCTCTTGAAGTTACCCAGATCACCATAATGAAAGCATCAGCGGTCAAGAGTAGGCTTACTAGTAGAACATAAGAAGCCCTCTAGCCTTTATGAGCTGAAACTTTTTGACTGGCTCCCGGACGACCACGTGTAGAAGCTGGAAGGCTGACTGAATAGAATGAGAAGAATACACTTTCTGGTTTTTACCCCTGGAGTATGAACCACTAAAATTACCTTTATTTCAGGACTTCTTGGCTGACACCTTAGCCTGACCAACCTGTCTAACCCCCTCTAGTTTCTTCACATAATCGGTCACCTCACTAAAGCTCTTCCCTATTGAGTTCATATGCACAGACAACACCTGCAACTCAGTATTTAGGCCCTTCATATATAGATAAATTCTCTCCTCTTCAGTACCCAGAAGCTAAGTAGTATAACGCGACAAGGCATGTAATTTGGCCTCATAAGCTGAAACTGACATGTTACCCTGCTCAAGAGCCAGAAACTCATCCTTTTTATGATCCCTCAAAGTGCGAGGCACATACTTCTCCAAGAACAGAGTATGGAACTGTGCCCAAGTCATTGGAGGCATAGCTGATGGTCTACATTCTACATGAGCTCTCCACCACTGCTTGGCATCACCCTGAAACTGGAAAATGATGAACTCTACCCCATACTGTTGCATAATGCCCAGCTTATACAGCCTCTTATAACAGTCTAGAATGAACTCAAAAGCATTCTCCTTCTCTATACCCTGAAATGTCGGAGCTTTCAGTTTCAAGAATTTAGTCAGCATCTCATGTTCATACCCAGTCATAATAGGACCTAGCATCGGACGGAAGAAGTCATTAGTACCCGACGATGTATCCATCCTAAGAGCCACTGCAACTGCTAGCTGGGTACCCAGAACCTGATCTGCAATACCCGTGGGGATGGCTCCAGCACCTACCAGCCCACTCAGAAAACCCACACTTGCTAAAATGCCTCGAGTGATATAGGGGAAGGCATGCACCTTCAAACAGTGATGCCTCCTTCTATTCCGCACCCTCTTCAAGAACAACCTCAACTTTCTCCTCGATAGGATCCTGGGGTAGGGGAAGGGTCGCATTTCTTGGTTCAACAGCTGCCTGAGATTCACCCCCAGCGGATGCTGCTCTTCCTCTGCCTCTACCTCTGCCCCTGCCCCTGCCCCTTCCTCACCCCCTGGTTGCTGGTTCCGCCACTGAAATGGCCTTTCTCACTCTGTTTTGCCTTGTATTAACCATCTGCGGACAAAAGAGTGAAAGAGGTTAGATACCAATTTGTATCACCAAATACCAATTGAAATCAAGTTATAGCATGAAGGAGGAAAGAAGAGATAGTTTTCTAAAGTCCTATAGCCTCTCGAAGAAAAGTACATACATCTCTGTACCATTTCGCAAGACTCTACTAGACCCATTTTGATACGACAAGATCGACGAATCTAGGGCTCTGATACCATCTTTGTCATGACCCCAACCGCTGGCACCCACCCGAAACCTCCGGGTGAGAGAACCCATTATCATCCTAACACTTAGTGAATCTAACAGATCAAAACCAATTGCATTAAAATAAACTATCATTCACAACCCAAAAGTTATAAAACAATAAGGTTCTACAAAAATACCCTTAGAAATTGAAAGTCATCGTACCAAAACATCTACCAATATCTAGAAATGGGGATGCAACCCCAAAAATAGAGAGTTAAGTTCCAAACAAGTGGACTAATACTAAACTAGAAGAAATCATGGTAGCCCGAAGGAAGCAGCTTACCCTTGAAATCTAGAATCGACTAAATTTGAGGTCGCGTTAGAGCCCCCGGAGTATGTCATGTACTCACAAAAGGAAAGCAAGTGTTGAATCAGTACACAATCACATTGTACGGGTAGGATCATTGGCCAGCTCAAACAAACAATAAACCAAAACTGAGTAAAGTAGTACAAAAATGTAACAACAGCCAGTAATATATTTCCAGACTCTCAGTCTACCTCCTAACTTATCAACCATGTGGAACAAGTTCAACAACCATTTAAACAATGAAAAATAATAATAACACTTACCCTTTTTACGTCACTTGAACCAATTAAGGATCTCTAGACCAATACCTAAGTGTAAATATGCAATGCCCGGTCCACCCCAAGACCAACCCCACATTTAAGTGTAATAACCTAGCTTCTCAAGGACCAATATGCACAATTATAATTTCACAATCAACCCGGTCCACTCATGGAACCATCGATAAAATACAATCAATAATGTATATTTAAACATTTACCAGGCGTGGTACCCGAGCCAATTGAATGTCACACAAAAATCCAACAGTTAATAATTAAATAAACAGAAACACACTTGTGACACCAACAAGCAACAAAACCAAGTTCATTTCACATAATTGACACCCGGACGCTTAGACATTCATAAAATCATTCCCTAAGCATGCAAAGCACATGCATTACCAAGTTAAAGTTACATGCATACATATTGCATTTGGAAAATAATACCATCACTTACCTCGAATAGCTTGAAAACTCTATTGGGCCGGAGCCTTCCTATCTTCCGAAGCTTTTGCTCGTTCTTGGTCTAACAATGATTTCAAACATATCAAAATCATTCCAATGGCCTAAACATTACCGGATTATACTCATATCCCAACTACCAGACCAACCCATGATCATTCCACCTATCCCAGGGCTTTCTCATTATTAATTCACTTAAAAACTACTATTTAATGGTTACATTAAGCAAATAATAGTGATTTAATCATGAATAAGCGATAATAAATATAACCCAAGAATTACACCACCTAGAATCCCCCTTTTCCTCGGATTTTATATTCTTAAGTTAATCCAAACCTTCCCCCAAGCCCGTAGTCAATAATTCTACTGCATAGGAATCATAGTACTAAGTTAAGAGAGAGAAATCCTTACCTCTAGGACGAAATTTGGTGGAAAACTACCTTGGAATCACCAAAATTGCCTCTCCCTTTCCCAAAATATTCTTGAGAAAATCTGAACATTTTTGGGGAAGTTTATGCATTTACCCCAAATTATTTTGCTATAACAGTCCGTACACCACAGTAGCAGCACCTCCGTAGGGGAACCAACCGTTATGGTGATGCTAACCAGCATTGACTTTTGCTATAGCAGGAATTTCTCTGCTATAGCGGAAGCCGGTGTAGCACAGTATCAACCGCTATGGCAGTTGACACGAGATAGAACCTCAAAAAGTTCTCCAAAAGTGCCCATTTTACAACACACTTCAAATTATGACATTCCAAAATTACCCCTTCACGTCAACTTTGATATCGGGAGTTTTACTCACCCAAATTCACTTTCAAAAAGTTCTCCGGACTCTCTAAGGTCTTGGCTAATGGAAAAACTAGCTCAACCTAAGATATATTACCCAATACTCACCCAAATTGTCCTAGACCATACCTCGCTCCAAATCCGTCCAAGACTGGCCTAGTCCAAATTTTTCAACTCCCAAATCTGAAAGTTTTCTAATCCAAAACTTAGCACGAAAGGTTCACCCGTAATATCGGAATAGGTCATTACATAATTCTTTACTCGAGGTAGGTTATGGTTTTAACTGAATTAAGACTCATTTTATTACATGATATGTGATTAAATTACGTAACTTGTGATTGATCTTCAGACATGTTTGAATTGTTTATATTTTCCTATTGTGCTTGAATAAATAAGCTAGATGTACAGGAAGTGATGAGTGAATTAATTAGTATATGTGTATTTGAGACACTTTGTATACCATGCGGAATAGGTTTAAGAACCTAGTTAATCCTATATAGATATTAATATGATTACTGAGGTTCAGATACCATACCGATATGGTACATGGACGCCTAAGGCCCCCTGCAGGTCATGGCAGTAGGCAAAAATAAGACCCTTACTATGTGTGTACACTCTTTTTTTTAACGTTGCATTATTGTATAATCATTTATGGTGAGATAGATTATAAGCTAAAAGGAGACTAGAGACATTAGATGTGTTGATAAGAGTTAGGTGGACAGAGATTCCATGAATGGTGATTGAAAGTGAACTCCCTACATTTTTGTGGTTGTATTCATTAGTTGTTTAAGGCCCTCACTCTAAATTCCAAACCTCTTTCTTTTTTCTTCCACTCGTTTCGTCCATTAAAACCATTCCCTAGCTTCATTCCATCCACCCTTTGGATTGAAAATTTATTGGAGGAAGATTGTAGGTGCTTTGTGATAATTTTTCTGGTTCCAAATTGGTAAGTTCCCTTCCTTCCCCAAGTTGATTGTCTTCCTCCATTGTTGGTATTCTAAAACTTGATTTTCTTGAAGAATCTGTTCCCTTGGGGGTTGCATGCTTCATGGATTCCTCGATTTCTTTTCCTTGGCATGGTTCTCTCGTTGTGGTAAGCTTCCCTTGCTCAAATTCCCAATTTTTGGGGTTCTAAGTTCCCTCTTTGATGTCTTGTCTTGGTGGACTGTTTGAGCTCGAATTTCTTGCTCAATTACCCTAAAATTATGGGCATGCGCTTGTATAATTATCGTGATCATTTCGTACTTTTTTGTTCTGGCATCGGGTTGCAGGGCCCACAGGCCCATCGGTGACCCAAATTTTAGCTTGACTATTTCTATAGTGATATGGGTATTTTTAGACTCGTATTGATGTGTTATTTATGTTTATGGTAGTTTTGATTATCATTCGAAGCTTCTCGGAGCGATTCAGGCTTGGATATCATTGTCTCAGCAGCTTATCATCAGACGACAGGTAGGTTACGGTCTAAACTCCCTAGACTTAGCATATATCGGATAAAATTGTACTAATTGACATTATTGGGTTGAGGTATTAGCTTGGTACCACAGACCTTGACCATTTTTCTATGATCCACCGCATTTCTTTCCTCCGTTGTATGTAGTATTCTTCATAGTTGATATTATCACCAGTATGGTCTTGCGTGGCCTTGTTTTGACTTTGGACCATAGATGGCAGGCTATTCGAGGGTGTTCATGAGTCACGAACATCGTTATCATGATATTATGCTGGCTATCTGTACTGTAGAGCGATTTAATCCTGTGCAGGGCCGATAGATTGTTTGTGGGTCGGGGGCCACTATTATGATTGTGTATACCATTCATCATGCATATAGAGGAAATTTCTTCATGATTTTTACTATAGTTTTGTCTTCGGGCCTACTATTGCTGGATTTCTAAACCTTGCATGGACTATAGGGTCCATTTTCAATAAAAATGATTGAAAAATGGTTTGGGTACCATCTTAATAGATCTTTTTGGGGTAAGGGGGAATTGAAGGATGTTTTATCACTATTTCCACTTATACTAGACTCGGTGGGGTCGATCTCTAGACTTGTTTTACTATAACTTCCAAGATGATGCTAGCTTCGACGAGATCGTGTGCTAAGACTACTTGACTTACTAATTTAGACCTGGATGCTCTCCGGGCAGCTTTACTTGGGGATTTTTGAGAATGCGGGGCATCTAGTATATTTTTTAGGGCCTCCATGGATGTTGCCATTCCGGACCAGGGGCTACGTGTTGCGAGTGCCGTAGGAGGGGTATACAACATAGTAGAGGTATACGGGTGCGACCTTCCATAGATCCTGTCTTCTGGGCCTCATAGGATACCAGAATCGGGGTAACATATGGTACTACTATCACTCTTAGCTTAGCATGGCATGTCATATCATTCATTTGTATGAGGTTCCACCCTTGTTTGTTATTTGCTGAGTGTACGCTCCGGTAGTAGTATGGGATGCCAGAGGGTTTGTCTTCACTTGTTTGTGTTCCTCGGGGGTATGGGAACCCGTGGAACTGTAGGTAGACTTATGATTATTGATTTGAACTACTGGATCCTATTGTGGTTCTTATGACTTTGGATATTATTTAAGTTGTGCATGGATTGCCATTGTTAGCTCTTGACTTGAGATTAGTAGGCTTATTTGGGTTATTGTATCTTGTATTCGAGCATGATTATCGTTATCTTTTCTCTCCTTCTCTATCCATTTCAGGTTACCAGTATATTGCTTACTTTCTGTATCTCTCTTTATTTACTTGTTGTTGCAAGAATCTCGGGTACGTGCTTCTTTCTTTCCCCTGTGATACATATTATAATAGCTAGCCATGTATGTTGTTCTTGCTTGTATCCCCTCCATGCTAGCTTCCGTGTGCTTATTTGTTGCCTTCTGTGACTATCTATTTCTATTCTATCTATTACCGCTCTTTTATCTTATATGTGCCCAGTCGGCCTATGACACCTAATGGGTACCAGTTGCTTTGCAATTAGTTCTCATACTACACTCTACTTCTTCTAGTGCAGATCCTAGTATGGACCATTGCCGCTAGATTATGGGATTCGTGCTTGGAGATATTTTGGACTATCCATACTAAGGGTGAGCTCTTGGCGACCGGAGCTTAGCTTTAGTTTATCTTCTGTATCATGTACTCTGTTACTACTCGGAAATAGTTGTGTATATATTATTTTGGATGCTTCATACTCCATATGTGTAGTTTCGACTCTATACTATGATACCAGGTTTTGAGTTTGGTTTAGCTTCCGCATGTGTATATACATTCCTGTTATCTATCTTTTCATCTTATTTCTTTGCTTCTGCTTGATTATATTTTCTTCTGCTTACTATTAGCTAGTAGCCCATTACTAACCGTTCTGGGCTACAGGGTTTAGTTCTCCTACTGAGAGTTGTAACTGCCATCATGACTGAGAAATCAGGTCGTGACAGCTTGGTATCAGAGCACTAAGTTCACCGGTATCATCGGTATAGGAGCCAATATATAGTAGAGTCCTACGGATCGGGGAGGAGACATTTGTACTCAATCTTTGGGAGGCTATAGTGACAACTTAGGAAATATGACCCTTCCTTGATTCTATCTCGTGCGTAGTATCCATGAAAGTTTCTTGAAATCTGACTTGTTCTTGTTTATTCTTCCGCAGATGGCTCGTACAAGATCATCAGTGTCGGGCGAAGATAAGCCTCCGACTCCAGTTAGGGGTCGGGCAGGTAGTAGAGGTAGGGTCGAGGATGTTCCCGAGCAGTAGCACCTGCCAGAGATGCTAGAGTTGAGACAGATCCCGAGCATGATTATGAGCCAGAGTTTGCTCCCCCGAGCAGCATGTAGACTAGGGGGAATCACAGGTACTACCATCCCCAGTGCCAGCTTCTGCCCCAGCTCAGTCTTCATATATTCAGGGTTTACTATTAAAGTTGTAAGGTATTATTGGAGAGCGGCCTTCTAAGGCAGCACAGACATTCGCTCAGGGGGAAGCCATGGGTGCACCGAGTTCAGGAGCATAGCGTGTTACTGCGGCTCCCTGTGCCTAGGTTATTCCGGTCCCATCAGTTGCACAGCCTTTTGTTCCTTTCCCAGCTATGACAGAGATAGAGCAGAAGGCATTGGGTAGATTCCTGAGATTGGCACCACCAAGATTTGCTGGTACATCGGGTCAGGATTCACATGACTTCATTACTACCTGTGAGGAGATGTTGCACCATTTGGGGTTGTTGGAGACTCACGGGGTAGGCTATATTATATACCAGTTGGAGGGCCCAGCAAAGTTATGATGGAGGGCCCAGGTTGCTTGTATACTATCATCGTCACCTCCTTTGACTTGGTCTGAGTTTTATGAGGCCTTTATGGCCAAGTTATTGAAACAGAGCGATAGAGAGCATTAAAGGGAGGAGTTCACTAGACTTACTCAAGATTCTATGACCGTTTCATAGTACGAGACCCGTTTCCATCAGCTTGCTCTATTTGGGGCCATGATTATGCCTACAGAGTCTGACAGGGTTCGTAGATTTGTTTGAGGACTACAGAGAGAGTTTAGAGAGCCTGTAGAGATATTGGTTGCTAGTGGTCGATCATTCCAGTCTATTGCGGACTATGCCTGTACTGCAGAGGATTCGCATTGCCATGACCCCAGGGCCAGAGATAAGAGGCCTCGACATAGGGTGGCTATAATGGTTCCAGACATGGTGGTAGAGGCTCAAGCCAGTGGGGCTGAGGTTATCAGCCACAACAGCATCAGGGTCAGACTAGTCGATAGGTTTGGGCTTCACTGCAGTCTTTTGGTTCTCAGTTTGAATAGGATCAGAGCAGTCAGCATGGTCACAGTGTTCAGTCTTCGAGAGGCAGTACTTCTGAGGCATCAGGCCGAGGTGGCCACACATGTTCAGTGGGTTAGTCTCGACAGAGTGGGCCGTCAGGGCCTTGATATGACTGTGGAGTCAATGGTAATTTTGCCAGAGATTTCCCCCAGCGAGGCACAGCCTACTATGAGTGCAAAGTTAGTGGTCATTTTCTTAGAGATTGCCCCTAGCGGGGTACAATTCAGCCAGCTGCTCCACCGGCTCAGCCTATTCACTTAGTTCAGCCACCAGCTCGAGGAGGTGGTGGTTAGGATAGAGGTGGTGGCCCATGAGAAAGGACAGGTGGTAGGGATGGCGGTCGTTCAGGTGGAGGTCGTCGTCAATTCTATGCAGTCCCTGGGAGACCAGAGGTAGAGGCCTCAGATGCTGTGATTACATGTATGATTTATGTATGTCGTCAGCCAGCTTATCCTTTATTTGATCCTAAATCCACTTGTTCATATGTATCTGCCTACTTTCTGCCTTGTTTGGGGTTGGCTAGTGAGTCATTATCTGTGCCTGTTTCTATTTCGACCCCAGTAGGAGATTCTTTAGTAGTGGATCAGATTGTGAGATCTTGTTTGATATCCGTTGGTGATTTGGAGACTTGGGGTGATTTGATTATCCTTGATATGTTATATTTTGATGTGATACTAGGCATGGACTAGTTATCCCCTCACCATGCAGTTTTGGATTGCTTTGCCAAGACCGTCACTATAGCCGTGCCCGGTGTATCCCCGATTGTGTGGCAGGGTTATGTCAGCCGCGCACCGTCTGGGATCATCTCTTGTCTTCGAGCTAGAAAGTTGATCTCTCGCAGGTGTTTAGCTTATTAGCATATGTACGAGATGCTAGTGCTGACATTTCCTCCCCTGAGTCCGTCCCTGTGGTTATTCCTAGATGTGTTCCTTACCGACCTGCCAGGCCTTCCACCTGAGAGAGATATAGACTTTTCTATTGAGTTATATCCGGGCACCAGGACCATTTCTATTTCTCCTTACCATATGGCTCCTGCTGAGTTGAGAGACCTTAAGGGGCAGCTCTAGGACTTGTTAGCTAAAGGGTTTATTAGGCCAAGCGTGTCTCCTTGAGGTGCTCCTATTCTATTTATGAAGTAGAAAGATGGGTCGATGTGGATGTCTATTGATTATCAGCAACAGAATAAGGTGACAGTGAAGAATAGGTATCCGATACCGAGGATTGATGACTTGTTTGATCAGCTTCAGGGTTCAGTCATATTTTCGAAGATTGATTTGAGGTCAGGCTACCACCAGTTAAGGATTAGAGTGTAGGATATCCCTAAGACAGTATTCAAGATACGTTATGGCCATTATGATTTCCTGGTGATGTCTTTTGGGTTGACTAATGCCCCCGCAACTTTCATGGACTTGATGCATAGGGTGCTTAGCCTGTACTTGGTTATATTTGTGATAGTCTTGATAGATGACATTCCAGTATACTCCCGGAGTAGAGATGAGCATGAGCAGCACTTGAGGACTATACTTTAGACTTTGAGAGATCATCGACTTTATGCCAAGTTCTCAAAGTGTGAGTTTTGGCTTGAGTCAGTTACATTCCTAGGGCACGTGGTGTATATGGATGGGATTAGAGTTGATCCATGTAAGATTTCAACGGTTCGTGAATGGCCAAGACCTACTACTGCTACCGAGGTCTTTTTTGGGTTAGCAGGTTACTACAGGCGGTTCATTCAGGGATTTTCTTCCATAGCAGCACCCTTGACTATGCTGACTAGGAAGGATGTTCCATTCCAGTAGTTGGGTCAGTGCGAGGATAGCTTCCAGAGGCTTAAGGCCTTATTGACATCAGCTCCAGTTTTGACCTTGCCAGTTGAGGGTCAGAGTTTCGCCGTGTATTGTGATTCTTCTGGGGTTGGTCTTGGTTGTGTATTCATGTAGTAGGGTCGAGTGATAGCATATGAATTAAGGCAGCTGAAGGTTCATGAGCGCAACTACCCCACTTATGACTTAGAGTTGGCAGCAGTAGTCTTCGAGCTCAAGATCTGGTGGCACTACTTATATGGAGTTCATTATGAGATATTCACCGATCATCGTAGTCTTCAGTATATTATGAGTCCGCGAGAGCTGAACTCGAGGTAGAAGAGATGGATTGAGCTACTGAAGGACTACGATTTCACCATTTTATATATCTAGCCAAGGCAAACATGGTAGCGGATGCCTTGAGTCAAAAGGCGGTGAGTATGGGCAGCCTAGCTTCATTTTTAGTTACTAAGCAACTATTGGCCTTGGACATTCAGTCCTTGTCTAACTGATTAGTTAGGCTTGACTTGTCGGATCTTAGCAGGGTTCTTGCCAGTATTGAGGTTCGTTCTACTCTAGTTGATCAGATTCAGAGCTGACAGTTTAAGGATCAGAGTTTGTGTGACCTTCATGATCAGGTAGTTCGAGGTGAGACCAGCTGGGCGACGTTGGGTTATGATGGTATTCTGAGGGTCAACAGTCGTCTTTATGTTCCGAGGGTTGGAGATTTGGTTCAGTTGATACTTTGTGAGGTGCATTATTCTAGATATTCCATTCATCCTGGTATGGCAAAGATGTATAGAGACTTGAGACAACTTTACTGGTGGAGTGGTATGAAGCAAGATATAGCAGAGTTCGTGTCTCAGTGCTTGAATTGTCAGTAGGTGAAGTTCGAACACATTAGACATGGTGGGTTGATGCAGCGACTTTCCATTCTTAAGTGGAAGTGTGAAGGGATTACTATAGATTTCATTATTGGTTTGCCTCATACCTCTAGGGGTTTGGATTCTATTTGGGTGATTATTGATAGGCTGACTAGTCAGTGCACTTCCTACCGGTTCAGACTGCTTACGGTGCAGGGAGGTTAGCTAAGATTTATCTTTGCAAGATTGTTTGATTGCACGGGGTCCCAACTTCTATGATTTCACACCGCGGCACTCAGTTCACATCTCAGTTATGCAGGGATATTCAGCGATATTTAGGTACAGAGGTTCAGCTTAGTACTGCTTTCCACCCTCAGATAAATGGCCAGTCCGAGAAGACTATTCAGGTCCTGAAGGACATGCTTTGGGCCTGTGTTCTTGACTTTAGAGGTTCATGGGATCAGTTCGTGCCTTTGGCCGAGTTTGCTTATAATAATAGTTTTTATTCGAGCATCAGCAAGACACCTTTCGAGGCTCTGTACGATAGGCATTGCAGATCGCCGATTGGTTGGTTTGATGGGTTAGAGTCTAGGCTGTAGACTATAGATTTGCTTCGAGATTCCTTAGACCGAGTTTGTTTGATTCAGGACAGACTTAGAGCAGCCCAAAGTAGGCAGAAGTGCTACACCGATCGTAGACTTCATGCCTTAGAGTTCAGTATTGGTGACATAGTATTCCTTTGAGTAACACCCGTGAAGGGCGTGATGAGATTTGGTTGGCGAGGCAAGCTTAGCCCCAGGTTCATCGGGCCGTTTGAGATTCTTCAGAGGGTTGGTAGTGTTGCCTGTATATTAGCTTTTCCTCCGATGTTTTTAGCTGTGCACCCAGTTTTTTATGTCTCGATATTGTGCAGGTATGTTCCAGATGAGTCTCATGTATTGCATTGGGATTCGGTTTAGTTAGATGAGAGTTTATCCTTTGTTGAGGAGTTGATAGCTATTCTGGCCATAGATATTAAGAGATTGAGATCTTGGGAGATTTCGGTTGAGAAAGTTCAGTGGAGGCATCGTTCGGTCGAGGAGGCTACTTGGGAGATCGAGAGTGAGTTGCGTGCTTAGTATCTGCAGCTGTTTGGGACTTCAGGTACTCCCTTCTTCTTGACTTTTGAGGGCAAAAGTCTTTTTAGTAATGGATGTTGTGATGACCCTTCTGATCATCTTTGTATTTACGCTTTCTTTGTACTATTAAAGCTTTCTTTTAGCGGCCCTAAGTCATTTATGACTTGCTGGGACCAGTATTTTGGTGCCCTGGTCATTCATTTGGTTGTTTTAGCTGTTTGCCTATTTTAGAGCCTGAACTTAGAGTATCATTGACTTTAGTCAATATTCTCGGTAAACATGCTCAAAATTAAATTTCAATAGTTCCATTAGCTTTTAAATGTGTTTTTTGGTATGGATGGACCCTTGGTTGGGTTCTGGGCGCTTTTGGTTTTGTTTTATCTTGGTTTTTGTGTTTTAGCCAAGTTGAGCTTAAAAATTTGACTTTGGTCAACATTCAGAGAAGACGGTCTCGGATGAAAATTCTGACAGCGTTGTTAGCTCCAGAATATTGACTTTGGGCTAGAAGGATCTTTGGTTCGGGTCTCGAAGCTTCCAGACTTGTTTTTGGCATTGGTGTTCCATTTTGAAAAGTTTGGCCAAAGTTGGTTCTTGGGAGTGGGGCCCACTTTTTGTGCTATCAATCTTTGTTGGGATTTTTATCGATTTCGTTGAGTCCAGAATGCCATTTTTAGTTGAAAAGCATAGCTCGTTTGTGTCCATGAGACCCCGGATGCTTCTAGAGGGTCCATTCGAGCTTTTAAACTTAGCTGGTTTAAAGATGAGTTGTTGAACCTGTTGGGTGCAGACTTTTGGCCACATTTGCGGTCATCGCATTTGCGTACATCTCTCCGTATTTGTGGAGTTCCTCCATGCTGTGGGTTTCCGTATTTGCGGTGATCCACCGCATTTGCAGCTTCCGCATTTGCGGTGGTTTGTCCGCATTTGCGGCAACCCCTGGCAGCCTATTTAAGGCCCTCACTCTAAATTCCAAACCTTCTTCTCTCTTCTTCCACTCGTTTCCTCCATTAAAACCAGTCACTAGCTTCATTCCATCCACCCTTTGGCTTGAAAATTTATTTGAGGAAGATTGTAGGTGCTTTGTGATCGTTTTTCTAGTTCCAAAATGGTAAGTTCCCTTCCTTCCCCAAGTTGATTGTCTTCCTCCATTGTTGGGATTCTAAAACTTGGTTTTCTTGAAGAATTTGTTCCCTTGGGGGTTGCATGCTCCATGGATTCCTAGATTTTTTTTCCTTGGCGTGGTTCTCTCGTTGTGGTAAGCTTCCCTTGCTCAAATTCCCGATTTTTGGGGTTCTAAGTTCCCTCTTTGATGTCTTATCTTGGTGGACTGTTTGAGCTCAAATTCCTTGCTCAATTTCCCTAAATTTCTAGGAATGCGCTCGTATGATCGTCGTGATCATTTCGTACTCTTTTATTCTGGCGTCAGGTTGTGGGGCCCATGGGCCCGTCGGTGACCTGAATTTTGGCCCGGCTATTTCTATAGCGATATGGGTATCGCTAAACTCGTATTGATGTGATATTTATGTTTATGGTAGTTTGATTATCATTCGGAGCTTCTCAGAGCGATTCAAGATTGGATATCGTAGTCCCAGAAGCTTGTCATCGGACGACAGGTAGGTTACGATATAAACTGCCTAGACTTAGTATATATCGGATAAAATTATACTAATTGACATCCTTGGGTTGGGGTATTAGCTTGGCACCACAGACCTTGACCGCTTTTCCATGATCTACCTCGTTTCTTTCCTCCGTTGTATGTAGTATTCTTCGTAGTTGATATTATCACCCTTATGGTCCTGCGTGTCCTTGTTTTGACTCTGGACCATAGATGGTGGACTATTCGGGGGTGTCCGTGAGTCCCAGACATTGTTATCGTGATATTATGCTGGTTATCTGTGTTGTAGAGCGATTGGAGCCTGTGCAGGGCCGATAGGTTGTTTATAGGCCGGGGGCCACTGTTGTGATTGTGTATACCATTCATCATGCATATAGAGGGAATTTCTTCATTATTTTTACTATGGTTTTGGCTTCGAGCCTACTATTGCTAGATTTCTAAACTTTGCATGGCCTGTGGGGTCCATTTTTGGTGAAAATGATTGAAAAAGGGTTTTGGTACCGTCTTAATGGATCTTCTTGGGGTAAGAGGGAATTAAAAGATATTTTATCACTATTTTCACTTATACTAGACTCGACAGGGTCAAGCGCTAGACTTGTTTTACTACAACTTTTGAGGTGATGCTAGACTCGGCGGGGCCGTGTGTTAAGACTATTTTACTTACTGATTTAGACCTTCATGCTCTTCGGGCAGCTTTACTTGGGGATTTTTGAGATTGCGGGGCATCTAATATGCTGGTCGGGGGGCCTCTATTGACCTTATCATTCCAGACCAGGGGCTACGTGTTGTGAGTGACAGAAGGAGGGTATACGGCTTAGTAGAGGTATACGGGTGTGACCTTCCATGGTTCCTGTGTTCTGGGCCTCATAGGACGCCGAAAGCGGGTAACATACGGTACTTGTAACACCCCGGAACTTCCAAGTCCAGACTAAGCTCAGAAAACCAGTAGAGAATAAAAATTTTAGAAAATTCAAGTTTCCAGGAACCACGGTTCAAGAGTACGGACCGTCATCTTAAACAATAGTTCAAGTTCCAGTAACTCTCCAAAACATGTCCCAGAGACTACAGTTAGGACCATGGCTCGACCTGTCACACGTGGTTTCCCTGAATCAAAGGACCCCGAGTTCTAGTCCCAGAAACCACGAGTTGGTTTACGGAACGTACTTCAGAAGAACGGTCCGTCCTTTGACTCATGGAAATCCTCAGGCTAAGTCAAATTCCAGGAACCACGAGTCACATGACAAACCGTCATTTAGAAGAACGGTCCATTCTGTTAATCATAGTTCCTGGGACCAGAGACCCCTAAAACTCTTAGGCAGGACCAAGACTTAGGTTGACGGTCCGTCGTCCAGGAGTACAGTCCGTCATACGGAGTCATGATCCCTGAGTCGCGTTTTCTGCAGAAATTCTTTTAACTTTTCCAGGAGTGTTCTGGACTTTTCCTTTCCCTTTTAAGGCCTAAGATACGTAGTTTTATGTCGTTTAAGCCTAATTTAGCAGTCCAAAACTACCTAAAACATTTATTCCCCTAAATTCTTTAAACTTAGAAAGAAAATAAGAGAAAGAGGCGACAGTTTTCCTTCAAGAACAAGAAGAGGTCTTCATCAGGTTCAGCCCCAAAAATCCAAGGATTTCTACGTGGATTTCTTCACCAAGTATGTGGAATTTCACTAGTGGGTTCCTTTCACCCATTAGGTCCCTAGATTCCAGCCAGCCTTCAGTTTTCTCCATGAATGTTTCAGACCTAGGGTTCCTAAATCTTAGGGAATTATTGTAATTCAATTCTTACAGCTTTTATGGTATTGATTATATGTTTATTGGAGAATTAGTACAGTTTCATGAATAATGCTCAGAAACCCTAACTTGTAGCAATTCCAATATTCTCATGAATTTAGCTTGCTAGGCAGATCAGTTATATGTTTATGCTTCAGAAATTGAATGATATACCCTTCAGCCTGTGTATGTTGCATTCTCAGTCATTTATCAGTATTTGAGCTATCATTTATTTCAGTACATTATTACTTACATTCAGTGGGAGTAGACTTAGTACCGAGCGGACGAGGGAATGAAGGCTTAGCTGTCAGTTTAGGCTAAGACCTTTAGTAACAGCCCCCAAGTCCCATAACTACGGCGCTACCGTAGGTTTAGATGAGTCAGCTGACAGACTAGGCTGCAACTCCTTGTCCCTTGTGGATATCAACAGTGGATCCACGTCAGACTTGTTCGTATCCTTGGCAAGGTATGAACACCCTTCCATCCAGGGTTACAGGTTGGCCCCATATATTATTTTGGATGCTTTGTACTCCTTATGTGTAGTTCTGGCTCTATACTATGATACCAGGTTTTGAATTTGGTTTAGCTTTCGCATGTGTATATACATTCATGTTATCTATCTTTTCATCTTGTTCATTTGCTTCCGCTTGATTATATCGTTTCTTCTTCTTACTGTTAGCTAGTAGCCCATTACTAACCGTTCTGGACTACGGGGATTGATTCGCCTACTGGGGGGTTGTAGGTGCCATCATGACCGAGAAATCGAGTTGTGACACTCAATTTGCTAGGTTAGTCCTTTAAAAAGAACAAATAATGAATAACTCAAATAACATTAGTTTAGTTCAGTTTTGTTCTCTCTATAATAGAATTGAAAAAAATAGAAGAAAAATATCATGAAATCAAAGAAAGAAGATTCAATTAAATAGATATTGTTAAAAGAATATTTACGACTTTTAAATTTTTTTATTCGATAAATTGATTTACCTTTTTTGTTAAAAAATATTTTTCTATTTCAATTTCAAGTTTAATAACTATTGATCATTTTTTAAAAAGTTTTTCCGAATTAGTATATGAAAAGAGAGTTATGGAGAAACAAAATGAGCAATAAAGAAAAGAAGAATAAAAGGCAAAAATAAAAAGAATATGCCTAATAAATTTGAACAAAGACAAATTGAGAAGGAGAACTAGCATAGAAGAGAAAAATAAAAAAAAATAAAAAAAGAATAAAGCTTCACAATATTGAACCCTAAAATAATGAGACTTTTTTATTGGGTTGAGATGTTGAGCCCAAATACTGAGTCCATCTCAGCCCCTGCTATGTGAAAAGTCAAAGCAAAAAAAGGGGATAAAATACTTCAATGGTTGAGAATCAAACTCAAGACACGGGGATAAATTTTGAACCTTTTTAATCACTAAGCTAAGTTTTTCATTTGTGTCAAGAAGTTCATTATAAGATGTATAATCATAAAACTCATATTTAACCTTACATATACAGTATAATTTTTCGACAAATAGATTTTGAATAAACTCCCTGACCTCCACCTAGATCTGCCCTTGCTTTGTACGGAGAAAGAAAAGTCAAGAAGTAACAGTTGGAAACCAATTGCCACAAACTATACAGATAAAACAAATAGACTCTCTTCTTAGCTTCTTCTTAGTGGCCTTTTAGATTCATTGTATTGGATGTGCCTTTGAGGTGTCTTTAATTGTTTTCCTTTGAGATAGTTGGTTGCGTTAAAATTTTGTTATAGTTTTGTAGTTTTGCACTTTGATAATTAATAAAAATAGTTTAATTACTAAAAAAAATTAACCTCTAAATTAATAATTTTTTCACTTTTAACTTGTTTAATAATATGATAAAAAAATTCTAAGTTTATATTATAAATTTACTTGTAGACAAAAAAATCTTATTTATGAAGTAAAGATAGTTTGAGGATTATATGTATTTTATGTAGGGCTGGCAAATTTAGCCCAAGTCTATTTGACCCGTCCAATTCGTTCAGCTTTTAATGGGTTGGGCATGGGCGACATTACGAATGGGCTAATTTGGGTACAACCCATCTTAACCCATTTATCCTAAGCAGTTCAAATCAACCCATTACTTTGGCCCAAACTAACCCATGCAAGAGCCAAATTCTTTTTGCTCTTGATTATTTTATGGATAATTGATTCTTTATAAATTTGCCAAAAAAAAATTTCTTTGTATAATCAGATTTTTTATCAAGATTTTTAAATTTTAGTTATAAAAGTATTGAGGAATGAGATGATATAAAATATGAAATTTATTATTATTATAAATTGTGGGGGTAGTGGGGGTGGGTTAGGTGGGGCGGGGTAGGGGGTAGCGGTGAGATAAGAAACTCTTTTTTTTAAAAAAAAAAAGAATTGCAGGGAGTAGAAAAAAATTTAATTTTTTTTGATTTTTATTTTAAAAAATAATTTTATTTTTAAAAAAAAAATTGCGGGGGAGGAGGGGGGGTGCGGGGGAAGGGCAGTGGGAGTGGGGTAGGTAGGCCAGAGTAAGGAAAAAATATTTTTTTAAAGAAAAATAAAATAATTTTTTTTTGGGGGTGGTGGAGTAAGTGAGGGTGGGGCAGGGGGTTAAGGGGTGGGGTGGGATAGAAATTTTTTTTTAATTTTTTTTGGGGGGGTTTGGGGGGGGGGGGTTGCGGGGTCAGTGGGTAGTTGGAAAATTAAAAAAAAAAGTTATGCTTTCTTCAGTTTTTTTCACTAAATATTAAAAACTGAATATATATATTTTTTTAAAATAATAATAAAAAATTAGGCTTCGATTTGTTAACAAGTTGAATATTGTGAAGATTTGAATTAAGTTGGGCGGGTTTGAGTCATGACTCATTATTTAGCCATCTTAACCCAACTCATCTTGACCCAAATGACTTTGAAAAAATTACGTGGTATAGAAACATTGAAGCCATAGTTACAAGGCATAGCTAATGTTTAAATTAATTACCATCTACAACTATGATTTAGATTAAATAGCTATTTTTTTTATAGATCCAGTATATACAAATACAAATGTATCAATTGTAATATACAATTTCAATTTATATATTAGTGAATTTATATACAATCCAAACCATTTAATCTAAATTATATATTTGTATATTTGTATATGTACATTTGTACAATTCAAATGTATTTATGAATTGAAATATTTATGTATTATTGTATTAGTGAATTTGTATACGTTTCAAATCATATAATCTTAATTATACATTTGTATATTTGTATATTTTTTTTCAAATCGTGATCCCTGAAAATCTGATTTTATAACAAAAATTTTAAAAATTTCTTGTTTTATTTTGTATTTGTATATATGCGTATCATATACAATTATATGTGAATGGCAATTTGAGCTATTATAGGCAAATTTGAAGAGATAATATATGGTAAATGAAGATGTCCATGATTTATGTTGTTTTCCATTTTTAAAAAGATTTTGTAATAGATATTTAGGATTTATGGTGTTTTTCATTTTTAAAAAGATTTTCTAACAGATATTTAGGATTTTCGTATTATATGGTTTGTTGTTTTTCATTTTTAAAAAGATTTTGTAATAGATATTTAAGATTTTCAGTTAAAATTTGTATTTCGATATTAATGTCGTATATATATATGTATATTTGCTGACTTGGCTACTTAAAAGTAGCTATAAATAGTAATTAGCAAACTTTAGCTATAAATCCCCCAATTAAATCTAAACCTTGACTATTTATGAAATTTTGCCAATAACTTTTGGGCAAGATTGGACATTAGCTCATTTATTTGTTCAACCCATTTTGACCCCTCAACTTCAACCCAAACAGCCCATTTATCACTTCTAGTTTTATGTTAAAAAATAAGGATTGTTTTCAAAGCTCAAACAAAAGTGACTATGTTGGATATTTTATCTCACCTTGAAGTGGCATTCCAATAATTGTTACTTTGTAAGATAAGCGTATAAATTTGAGTGATTTCATTGGGACAAAAAAGAATCACTTGATAAATTTGTTAAATTAAATGACTATGTTTATCGTTGATTTGGTATAGTTAAATTTGTAGGTGAGTAAAGAGTACACGTTACGATTTAAGTTCGCTTGTGTTATCGATTTGTTAGTGATAGAATATTAACAATTAAGAGGAAAATAATAATAGCAAAAAGACAACAGAGAATAAGTAAAGTGAAACAAACTAAGCCAGCCTAGGCCGTCTACGAGAGCTACCGAAAGCTAAGCCGTGCCGCCGATAGGTCTTAAAGAGCAAAAAAGTAGTAGACAGTAGTAGAAGCTTAGGGACCAAGCAACTAATATTGTATTGATACCAAATATGAGAGAAGGAAGCAGATCCCTTTACAAGTGAGTAAGGGCTAATATTTATAATGTACAGGTTAGGGCATTAAGCCAGCTACGCTCTAGGGGAGTCTCGTCAATGTGAGGACGCCACCTGTCTGGTTCGTTAGTGGGCTCCTGTGGCTTTTCTCTGCAGGAGCTCGTCCGCGTCCCTGGCGCTCTTGTCCCTTGTTTGTCATTTTGTGTTATATCACCGACGGTGATGGGAGAAAACTTCTTTGCCTTTGAGGTGATACTCTTATCGTAATAATCACGCGCCCAAACCATTTATTTTACTATTGTCACGTATCTTCGAACCGATTTTACCCCATACATACCATAAGAAGAATAAACACCGGATTTTATATTGTTTTCCCCCTCAATTCCTTTGTCCAAACAACTTCTACTTCTAATCCTTTAACCAATAAAGAGGAGCAACATACACGCTGAAAGACCGATAAAAGGATTGTGATATCAGTTCACTTTTAATAGAGGTTTCAAACTCAAGTTTTGAGTATGAAAATGATTCTATTAGAGCTTTACCTCCTAATCTTAGGCGACATGAGTTTGAACTAATCGGAGTTTCATATAAATATCGAACACTAAACCCGTCACCCGATGAAAAGGAAAAAAAAACTATACATGCAGAAAGGCTGACATGCTGTACGGACACCATAATAACAATGGAAAATAAAAGGAGGAATCAAAGTGACTTATCGACTCAATTTAGAGATAAAGATGGGAAAATGGGCTTTTCAGCTTTCAAATCAGGGCAGCAGTTGGAAAGAAGATAAAGAGAAGCAAGTTCTTCAAGCACTAACTTGCACTCTTTTCGTAGCTAGCTAGTGCTTTGCTTGCCATATTCCACTACAATTGAGACATCACGTACCACATCCCCTTTCACAGCAAACAAAGTGTATCTAATTGTGGGTCTAACAAGTCTAACCCTTCAATTTTTTAAATTTGGAACTCTATTTTGGATATGCATTTTACTTAAAGAATTTTAAAATTTTGTGAATGGACCATATTTTTGAGAAAATGAGAATATTTGAATTAATATCCAAACAAATATTTTGAAGATAAATATCAAAATCTACTCTCACAATCTTTAGTTAAAAGTTAGCTACTGTATTAGATTCTTTTATATCATCCGTACACTAAACTTGAAACTTGAATCCAACTAGTTGATCCTATGTTTAGAAAAAAAAAATTACTATGGAAAAGGGAAATGTTGAAACAGAAAGACACAAAGTCAGCCATCTAAGTGCGTCTTAGACATGTTTTGAAAAAATTTAGGGGTAGTTTGGTATGATGTATTAGATATGGTATATTTTTAAGAGTAAAGACATCAAATACATTCTAAACTTGTATCGAAAAGTCAACTACACACTTAAACTATTATTACGACCTATTACACTCCTATTTTGTTCAAAATGAAATTAATACCCCCGAAACATATATAACCAGTTGCACAAAGAGAGGTGTTACACACTCGCCATTTATGTCTTTTCCATGTGTTGCTACGTGAGATACAATTTAATTTTACTTTTTTCACATTGTTTTCTCTTTTTCTTTTTACATTTATTTTATTTTAATCTCTTTCAATATTTTACATTCATTTTCGATGATATCAATGCCGGATTTTGGTATTGTTGCTCGAAGACGTTATGAGAAAAATGAAAGCTTTATGAAAATGGATTTAATCTTGAAATTTTTGGTCTGATCAATTTGCTAATTTCATAACAATATCAACATAAAGAAGATAAGAATGAAATATATGAATGTGATTAAAGCTCGCCGGAAAAAATGAAAATTCACCGGCAAAAATGGAAGCTCACCGGAAACAATGATTCCCACCGGAATGAGCTGTTTCGATCATTAGACCAAATAATTTTATAATTTTGAATAAAAAGTTGAACTAATAATGTAATCTATCCTAATTCGTAACTGGAACAAATAAAAGAGGGGCACAAACTTATGCAATTAATCTTAGAGATATAGAGGAAAGAAGGAAGAAAGTTTGAGAAAGAAGAGGGGAAAGAGAAAGAAAAGCTAAAAAGGGAAAGAGGCCCACAAATAATTAAGTATAAATATAAGTGTTCAATTAAAAAATGACACGTGGTCAATTTAGTCAATTTAAAATTATTTCTTTTCTTCTCACTCGCGTTTATTAAAATATTAATTTTTGCTTTGCCACGTTATTCTTCTGGGTCTAAAAAGAGGTAAATAAATTCACTTTTAAGTAGTACATGTGTGTAATGGATCGTCGCAATAGTTTAAGTGTGTAATTGACTTTTCGAGACAAGTTCAAGGTGCATTTGATGTCTTTTCTCTTTTTTTAATTCTTTATTTGGTTGAATTTTTAGCTTATATATGTATAATTAATATATGTATTACTAATACATCATATTGAGTATTATAAGGTGTATAACTTATAAATAGCAACCCATGGTATTATTAATACAAGGACTATCACTACATATATAAGCATGGTTAAAGACAGAACTGCCCTTAATACAACACACCAAACAATGAATAGAAAATAATCTCAGCATAACTAATTCCAGCATTGCTAACACATCATATTCAACTCTATTCTTATACACTCTACCAAACGACTCCTCAGTGTGTTAAAGATTACCATAGAAAAAGGAGTGTGTTGAAGGGGATCTCATTATAAGTTGGAGGAGCATAGTTCGAGGTTTTCTCAAAAATAGTCTCTCTACCTCCACAAGGTAAGGATAATGTTTGCACACACTCTACCCTTTCCCGACACCGTGAGAATTCACTTGTATCTTGTTTGGAGGAGCAAAATATGTGTTAAACCTAAAAGAATTGAAAGACACAAGACGAAGTTGCTTACATAATGCACATCATTCCCATTCCCACCCAAGGCAAAAGAGCAAACCATCAATGACCATGCACCCATGTGGCATTTATTAAGCATCAAAAGGACAACCCCCCTGATTCACTCCTGATTTTGACATACCAACCTGCAATAGCTAGCTCCCTATGCCCAAGACAAAGCTTCTTAATAGAGCATTGATTCTATAGGAGGTAGTTTAAAATTCCTCTACAAACAGCTACTTCCTCCGTCCCATTTTATATGAGTTACTTTGACTTGACACAGACTTTAAGAAAAAAGGAAGACTTTTGAAACTTGTGGTCTAAAATGAATCTTAGATGTTTGTGTGGTTGTAAATTATTTCATTAAGGGTAAAATGAGCATTTTAAAATTAAATTGTTACTAAATTATAGAAATGTGTCATTTTTTTTAAAACTGACTAAAAAGAAAAGTGATATAAAGTGGAACAGAGGGAGTATTATTCTTTTTCTGTGACCATCCATCCATCCTGCTCCTACTTTTACTCACCCTTTCCTAGCAGGGTGTGTTTGGGGGGTGCAGGAGGGGAATAGGGGTTGTAGGACCAGACGTTTAATTAGCAAATATAAATTGCATTGCCAACAAAACAAATCTAACGTCCAACAAAAGACCTGCATCCTAAGTCATATGATTATTAAATCAGCACAACAAATAATTTGCAAAAATCCTAAACTTTTTTTTTGAAAAAAAGGAGTCATGCTTTATGAGGATATTCTTACAATTAGGAAACCTCAAGTCTCACTACTGCATCATTCTACATGAACCTGGCTTCGCATTTGCCTTACCATATACCTCCCCCCCAATTTTGAACTAGAATTTAGCCCCATCTGCACTTCAAAGCAAAATATGTACAAGAACAATTTGAAGCCGGTCAAAAATAGAGTGTGAGAAATTTCCCGAGGCTTGTGATGATCTTTGCTAGCATTTCTCTAAAGGTCTCATGCATTTGCCGATTGAGATGGCAACCTAGCATGGTTATGTTCTCCTTCGTAAGTGACAATAAGCATCGAAGGTTCTTCCAAGCATCTCTCGACGTGCTTCCTGGCAGGACAGCCTCTCATGCTGCTACACTTATAGTATCCCCTGCACAAGCCAAGAAAAGCTTTAGCTGAGTCTGTGTTTTGCTTGAATCATAGAAATTGCACAACTGGAGGAGCTACCAGCGAACGAATAAACCTAGAAGGAAAGGTAAGACTACACAAAGCAGCAAGTTCATATTCTCTATTTTAGCAATTTTTTTAACAACAAATCAACCATTACGACATCCTTTTTCAGTTGACAAAGATGTTAACGAAGCCGATTAAGTTATAATCCTGAAAAATACTCCAAGCTATAAAATATCCAGGGAGTTGCCATCTCCACCAGCCAAGATAGATAAAACATGACATACATTCAAGCAAAATAAAGGGGGAAACATGAGCACGTTGGAGTGTGAAAGATACATATGATAAGGTAATCTATGTGACAGAAAACAACAGCAGATACAGACATCATAAACAACAAGACGGGTAATACACTAAGGAGCAATCACGGCAAAACCTTTAGTAATAATTTAGTTCAAATTTGCAGATCTTACGGGAAAAAAGGCAGAAATTATACCTAGGATGCGGAGAACCTTTGATCGGCTTCTGTCCATACTTTCTCCAAGAATACTCATCCGGGGGAATATCAGCTAGCTTGTTACTTATAGCAGGAACCTTGATTGACCTCTTTACCCTGTGCTTCCTGTTACAGATAATCCAGCAAGTCTTTAAGTACATGTAAAACATAAAAGTATCAAAGAGGATCTATATTATGCCTAAAATTACAAACCTCTTCTTGGAACAGTGACATCTACCACTGCTTCCACATTTCACACTTCCCTCCTCTCCCCTTCCGGAGCACCTTTTCTTGTGTTGAAATGAGCTCTGATCCGCAGAGCGAGATGCCCCAATAAAATGAAAGGCATTACCATCCAAGTTTGCAACACTTCCATCGATACTCAACGAAGAGATAAACGACCTAGTGGATGACATGGTTGGAGTACATGTAGAGCTATCAAAATTTAGACTAATCCCACTATTGCTACGCCGATACATCATATCTGTCTGCTGCTTCAATTGTTGCTGCTGAAGTTGATACCGCCTCTGTTGTTGTTGTAGCTGCTGCTGTTGGACTAAGTAATAGCTTGACAAAGGTGTTTGTTGGGATAACTGAAGAGGATTTTTACTATGTGAGCTTAATTCCAGTGAAGGGTTGCCTAAAGTAAGTGTGCTTTTCACATTAGTACCAATTTCTAGGAGTGTATTATCAGGATAGGTGATAGGCAGTAACTGTAGGGGTTTAGGCTGATCATCAATTTTGCAACTTGGGTTGTCTAACAGGAGGTTCTGAGGGAAAGGGGTTAGAATTTTATTGGCCTTTCTTACTCTTGCATGACCCAAATTGGAATTTAGGAGAGTAACCACTTTCTTGAACTTGTGAACAGCCTCTCCAGTCTCTCTCACTAAATTTCCAAACTGTTTCTGATCATGGGGTTGAGATAACAAACTAATAACTCTATGACAACTCTCAACTGCAACCCTGTTAGCTTCCTCAATCTCCTCCATCTCACCAAGTAAAAAAGAAACAGAAAGGGGGAGCCCTAATTCCTAAAATAGAAGAGATTCCAACCAAATGATGCAACACAAGAAAAAACTAGATAGGACTTCAACCATCTATGAAACACAGAAAATAAAAAACAAAAGGGGTTCTTGAGAAATTCAGCTCAAGAAAGGTAAAATCTTGACAGCATAGAAAGAACTACAAAATCAGCCAGAAAAAAACAAGACATACCCTGAAGGCAATCAATTAGCAGGCATAACATTGAGCAAGAAAGAAAACAAAGAAGAGACCTTTAGTTGGACTTATGAGAGTTGTGGTGTCAAAACCCTAGATTCTCCAATCTCCATAGGGCTGTGGTGATGGACAGAGAGGAGGGGAGCTTGGGAGGTGTGAAAGAGGAGACTTTGCTTAGCTAGAGAAATTTTACATGCCCAAAAGGAAAAAATAACAAAAGCTGCAACCTTTATTTTTCATCCACTTTTGTAATTTATTGCTTACTCCATATGAGAGAGATTAGAGAGAGAAACAGACAATCAGTAGTGAAGTAGTAGTATTAATAAAGTGAGTAATTAACATTTCTTCAACCCTCTGACAAACTGAGAGAGATAAAGGAAGATTTTTAAATTAAAAATATAATTTTTTGTTAAATCTTGTGAACTTAAACCTATGAGGTAAAATATCGAAATTTAAAAACTTATTAAATGTTAAAAAATAAGACACTCAAATTAGGAGGGGGAGTAATATTTTTTTGTTTTATTTGGTATATATTTTTTCTTTGTAATGAAGAATGAGAAAGTAAACAAAGTGGGAGTGTTTACGTTGAAGGGAAACTGGGGTCTCAGTGACAGATTTCAAAGGTTGGGTCCCACCCAATATTGGACCTTGTTATTCTCACATCTTTTTCTTTACAAGAGTTGGTTTTCTAATGTCCTCCGCACTGCTTTTTACTACTTCCAACGTGGCTCGCATCTTGTCCTTTTCCATACAAACAGCATCTTATTGACTTATTGGCTATTGCATCCTTTTTCATTTTAATACTAACACAATTTCTCCTCAAATTTTAACCCATTTTTTCTTGCTCATTCTTTTATTTAATCCTATTCTTTTATCTGAATTAATTGAAAGAATAATTCTTTAATATTAAATAAATAAACAATAGAATATTCTATACACAATTTTCAAATATATAACTTTATTTCAAAAAATTAAGAGAGTTTATGTCCAAATAAAATTTAGAGAAATTATACCCATACAATTTCTTTCAAATTCACTAAAATTTTATGTATCGATTCTTGAATGTCCGTTATGGTAGAATATTCACGTGGAGACTTTCTCAGATTTTACATGTGTGATACATGTTTTGTTCTCATTCTCCATCGGATCATCAAGTGATTAGCCAATTCAATTCATTTTTCCATTCAATGATCTTCGCCCGAGCAGAATGAAGTTGTACTGAATGAACGAGTTGTTCTAAATGTCCCTTTGCTTTTAGATGGTAAAAAAGAGAATGAAATTTTCGATCTTGTACCCATTCAATTTTGTGATTTAGAATGGATATCTTAGTTAAAATATACATATATATTCGTCATTTGACAAATGGTGCATATATATCATCGGTGTCTAACAAATGATGCATATTTACACTTTTCATTAACATGTTAAATTCAAAATAAATTCTAAAAATAATTTTTTTAATTTCAAAAATATCACGTGACTCTAAAGAATTATCTTTCTCATTTATTTATTCTTTCTGACCTAACCCAAACCTGACCCAATTAAAAAAAATCAATTCTTCTTTTATTCAGATTCAATTCGAATCCTTTTTATGACTGAGTAGAAGAGGGTTTGAGTTTTCATATGGTTAGGCAAAAGAAATGAGAACGTGACATTTTTAAAACTAAAAGATCAATTTTAGATTATTTTTTTTAAACTCATTAAATATGGATCTACAAACAAAAAAAGGGTATATATGTATCATTTATTTGACGTCGAGACTATATATGTATCAATCTTTTAATGAGAGGGATATCCTCTCTAAATCGCAAAATTGAGGAGTATATTTATTTATTTTCGCTAAAATTTATATATTTAAAAATTACATAAATAATACTATGAGTTATAATAAACAATAATTCAAAATATTTAAAACGCATATAAAACAATTACAGTTAAAAAATAATTAGTTTGACTCTTAAATTCAAACATTGTCATATAAATTAAGGCGGAAGAAATAAAAAAATTAGGGTCATTTGGTAGAGTGTATTAGAGAAATAATGCATGCATTAACTTTGCGTATTATTAGTACCTTGTTTGGTGTACTTTTTCACCTTATGTATACCTAATGCTTGCATTACTAATACACTCTATTGTGGATTGAGGTATGTATTACTAATACCATGGATTTTCATGTATTAGTAATGCAATGGATTGTAATGCATGCATTACCATGGTTAAAGGCACAATTGTCCCTCAAAACTTTTTCCACATCCTTTCCATCATATTTGTGTAGGGTATTTTTGTAAAAAAATATTTTTTTTAAAAAAATGCAATGCAATGCATATTATTTTTAATACACCAAACCAAATACTGCATAAGAATTTTTTTTGCATAACTAATGCAAACATTACTAATATCAACATTACTAATAATGCAAGTATTACTATCACACCGTATAATGCACTATTCTTGTATACACTATCAAACGACCAACGGTATAAGAAAATAAAGGTTGCCCTTAATAAATGGCAATGCTAAAGGTCATTCTTTATAAATGGTCATGCTAAAGATTATTTTTTGGAAAGTAAATCAATAGCTTATAGCATGGCGAAAAGATGAAAAGAATAGGAACGCAACAGAGATACATACCAAATTTCCTGTCCAAATTGTCATTTATCTTGTCTTAGTTATCATGTGAAGGTTGGAACCTTCAAGGTCTCCTCTACCTTTTTGTCAAAAGAAAATTAAACAATGATGTTAAAATGTCAATACATACTCCCTTCTCCAACCTCCACTACTCCCAATTTTTTTTTGTTTTTTGTTAAAAAGATGTTTTATTTATTTATTTATGTGAGCTGAGAATTAGAAGTGTTATTAGCCTATTACAATAAGGTAGTGTTCATGTCAAAATTATTCTAGAACAGTCACTATTAAAAGCAGTAAATATATATTCCGAGGGTACGACATATTGTACAATAATATATTTTGTATAATTTCACAAGTTGAGTGTGGAGAGAGTAGAGTGTACACATATAATGTGATCATTACCTCATAGAGATAGAGAGATTGTTTCTGATATACTCTCAGCTTAAATAAAATCTGTCAAACAATTTGAACGCAGGATGCATAAATCGGAGCAATAATAACAACAAAAAATGCAAAATGGAGAGTATTACACAACAAACAGTAGAACTACTACCTCTTTCTAGCCTAATTTGCGACCTCCAACATCTCCTATCTAAGGTCATATCCTCTGTAAAATCAAAGTGCATCATGTCCTATGTAATCACTTTCCCCAATACTTTTCCGATTTGTCTCTACCTTTTCTGACGCCTATCACTGTCAATTGCTCACACCTTCTCACTAGGGTATCTATACTTCTCTTCCTCACATGTCCAAATTAATTACCATCTCAACACAACACATTGTAGCAGTATCTAAATTTAGCATTTATCGGAAGGAGCTAAGTTTTGTTAACTTTTGCTAGTATATTAGCTACATGATTGACCTTCTAATAGATATGTTTAATTTTCGTGTTGTGCAGAAGTGTCATCAAAGACCTGCAATCGAAGATAAAATATGAGTAGATATCGATGGTCTTGTATGATATTGATTAATACCTGAGAATCAGTCTCAATCTACAGTAGATAGAAATTCAAATTATGTGCCTATAGCCAGCTCGTTACACTCTATCATTGAAGTTGTGATGGGATAAACGGAAAAAAAAAATTAGTTATATATATGGGTTCAAATCTGAAAATAGAAAAAAAAACAGTTAATAGGAACATTCGCCCTTTTAAGGGACCTTTAAGCACCACAAATTTGGCTTAGTTGCACTAGTAAATTTCTTAAATAATTATTAAATAAAAATCTTTTTACACTTGTAATTTTGAATCCCTACATCAAGACACCGATTTTGTACTTAGCATATTATTCTTCCGTTAAAATTTTGAGACATGATGATCATTTATTTATTTTAGTATAAAAATAACATAATAATCAATAGCATGGGCGGACGCACCTTATGGCGAGAGGTGTCATTCAACATTGCTTTGTCAAGTTTTTTAATAAATATACATATGCATATAATCTGAAAAAACAAGAATATGCAATATGAAAATTATAAATGACGCTACTTAGCAAAAACAACTCCATGACTTGCGAGTTATGTGTCTTGTCAGTGCAATATTTTGCCCGAGTTTGAGTCCCTTTTGTAGCAAAATTGCTGAATTTTTTTTTTAAAAATAAAAGTGTCTATTTAAAAGATAGCAAGTTCTGGATGAGGCCGAACCCCCAACACCTTTTCTACTGAATCAAACAAATCAGTCAATCTAAATTGATTTTCAAATGAAATTTTTGATTAAATTACTTAAATAATATGTATTTTGGCACTGCACAAATATGATTGGATTATTCTAGCTTAACTCAAAAACTAACGTTTAAAAATATGTTTGCTTTCTTAAATATCGATATCATTTACGAAAATTTTTGCATATATCACTGATCAAAAAATTGCTTTTGAATTTAATCATGAACTAAAACATTGTAGATAGAATCACTCTTACCTAGTTAGGTTTTCTCCCTTGTTCATCAATTCATAATTCAACTTGTACGTTTAAGTTTAAAAAAATATTGACTATGAAATTTTATAATGTACTTGCAACACAAATGTTGGTTCATCGTACTATAACATAAATATTGTTTCATCGTACAAAGTCAAAACATTTAATTTTTTATGTGATTAGAATATTGATTCACAAAATCTTTTGAAATATATTTATATATTTAAAATTTACACAAAATCACTCTAAGGTAAAGTTACAATAATAATCATTTGACTACTAAATGGTAACAGTCATATAAAATGATATAGAGTAAGGCCCGTTTGGCCATGAAAAAAAAATCACTTTTTTGAAATTTTCAAAGTTGGATTTGAAGTTGAAGTTGTGTTTGACCATAGATTTTGCAATAATTATCTAGAATTTAAATGTATTTTCTAAATTAAATATAAAATATGATTTTAAAATAAAATATAATTTAAATAGGGTTATTTTATGAAAATAAAAAAATAGATTTTTTTCAAAAAAAATATTAAAAAAATAAAAATAGTGAAAACATGTCTTGAGCTATTTTCAATTGAATTTAAAAAATTTATGATCGAACAATAATTTTTAAATAAAATAACATAATTTTTCAAAAAAAAATGAAAATTTGTTATGGCCGAACGCCCTAGATATACTCTCTAAAATCCAAAAGGAGATGATATTGAAAGATTCATTCTTTACAATTTCAGTTCTATTTCATAAATATGTTATATAAGCATTCGTATATACAAATAATAAAATATGGTAAATCGAGATAGATACTTAAAAGTTGTTTGGTTTGTGAATGAGTTATATATTGGTTACTGAGATTATACCATAGGAATTATAATATGAAGATTAAATAATAACGAAATCATTTCGCGAATATATTTTTTTATTGGTAGATGTTTTGTTTATTTGGCTAAAAATAAAATATAGAGGGTATAATATAAAATTGTATAATATTTGATTTAAATTAGATGATTTTGAATAAGGTTTTGTTTTTGTTTTTGTTTTGGATTTTTTTCAAAAAAAGAAAGAAGAAGCTTTGAAAAAGGATAAGTATGACATTTTGTCAAGAATTATAATATAAATAAACTCAAAATTATCAATCATAAAATTACAAAAATTTAGTAAGCATAAAAACAAATTTAGAGGTGCTTGGATTGACTTTTTAAAAATAGCTTACAAGCTAAAATTCAAAAGTTAGGAATATCCAACTTTTGATTTTTCTATTACTTTTTTTAGTTTAAAAGTTTTTTATCTTTTCCAAACACCACAGAAAATAAAATAAAAATTTAAAATAAGTCAATTTGTATTTTATTTCATTGTTATAATCTGTTATCCTGATAACCAAACAACCCCTTAATAAGGATTGGATATAAGAGATTGTGGAAGCAGGGTCACCTCCATTGCCCCACATTTACTTTTGTCCAAAGGTGTTTGAAAGTAAATTTGAAAATGAGGTTGACACATCCATACATACATAGCTAAATTGTAACAAGTAACATTGGACTTTAATTTTCCAGCCTCACTATTCTTTTTTCCCCTCTCAACTTTGCTTTGAAGGATTTCCCTCTTCCTCGTCGCATTGGGACCACCCACAGCATCCTAGAAATTAGCCGTTTAGGGGGGGAAAAGTAAAAATATTTTCGTTCTTTTTGTTACAAGACACAATATAGAGGTGCTATATTGTAACTTACAATATCAACTTTAATATGAATATCTCGTATTAGAGTATGGGTTGAAATTGTTCTCGTAAAACTATTATGTAATAATGAATTACTAGACACTACCTTATTCGTTCAGAGGGTCGTGGTATTCTCACCAGTGCGTCTTCTACTTTTAATAGGTCATGAACTAGATCAAAAGTATTTTCAACGAGTTCATAACAAGTGATTCCATTTTTTTTAATTGAGTTCGGATAAAGATCAAAGATCTTGAGCGGACGATCCGACAGAACAACAAAATAAAGAAGTATCGTTAATCTCTTCATATGCTTGTTCCAAGCTCGAAGTACTATTTGTACAAATAATTAAGAATCTCCTTTGTTCCATGATTTCTTCTTCTTGTTATAGATAGATATCGAATCTATGAGGCAATTACTTAAAAGTATATTTTTGTGCTACAATCCTTCCTATATGATAAAAAAGAATTTCATGATCCTAAACTAGTCCGTGGGACATGAAGACCTTAGCTCATGCATTAAATTATGATAATCCACTCTACCCTACCTTAAAAAAAAGGCTTAGACATATATTTGTATTGCACACAAATATTTGTTGAACCGTTCAAAATCGAAAAGTTGCTCCAATTTAGGAATAACACTTGCCTTTTTGGACAAAAACAAATAAATGTTGTAGTGCTCCCACCCTCTCCCCAAAATGTACCCTATACAGTAGCTAAATTTATAGAGACCAGTTGTATTTATTCTTTCAATTGAAGATGTTGCTCAAGCTATTGTATCAGAAAGCAGAAGATCCGATAAGAAGATAAAGAAGATAAGGGGCGAAGGATTTTTTTAAAATTAAGTCAGTGTAAATGATCTTTTTTTTTCATCCGTTATATGGTTCGCCTTAAAGCCTTAAGGAGAAAGGAAGGATCAGTTATTTATGTAATTATGATTTTTATTGGTATTGTTCCAATCGAGCACTCTCTTTTTTTTGTCCATAAAAATTACATATCTATTCCAAAATCACATTGAAACAATTTTAGTTTGTTTTCTCTTTTGATCGTATGAAGAAATTTGTACATTGAAATTAACAAAATATTTACAATGAGGGTAAAAATGTGTTTTAATACGTTATATAAGTGTAACATTTCAGAAGATTATAGAGATCACCGTCTGGGTAATTGAGATTGTTTCTGCTACAATGCAAACTAAGGATTATCAACAAAATGTCTCAATGAGTAGTTAAACGGGCAATATATTGCATCATTAATTGGTGTATGTAGTAAGATCAGGTTTAACTAGCTCTTTAAGAAAAACACCCTCCTAATTATCTCATTTTAATAGAAAGAAATATTGATAATTATTTCAAGAAGGCTTACCAGTTAGCGCGCCTCACTTGCTTTTTTTTTTATTGCATAAATAAAGATCATATGCAAAGTTAACCTCTTTCTTACCTAAGGAAATAAAAACCCAAAAACCAACGAATCCGTCGATGAATAACAATTTCTTCTAATAGCACAAGATTAAAACAAACTAATAATTCAAACATTATATATATAGTATATACTCTTATATTAAACACCACCCCTCATCAAGCAACAATATTCCTTAAGCGAGGAAGGAGCATTAATTAGTACATGATTCAAGCAAATCAAAAGGTGTCCATTTAATAAAGAATTTTAACTCAGGGACAAGAAATGATGATAATATATTATACTAATATTTTACATAAATAAATACTAAACAAGGTACCAAATGCGTGTCATATGTGCAAGCATTTTGCTTTGGCAACGGATATGATTATGATATGTCTACTTTGAAAATAGCAACTCCAAGTCCTATCACCCAAAAGGGGTTAGGTTCATAAGCAATTCCTCAAGTCATACTCAGGTTTATAATTACTGTATAAGATTCCATGTTGAAAATTGTAGCACCTTATTATTACTAGATACAGAGGAGCTCGTGTTAGCACGGGCCGAATATATATTACTTTTTTGTCTCAATTTATGTGGCACAAATATAATTTAGATAATCAATCAAATTTTTTATATGACTTTTACATATTTTAAATTGTTAATTATTGTAATTTATAATACTTTTTTACATAATTTTCAAATAATATATGTTACTTCCTCTGTCCCAATTTATGTGGCACTGATAGAATTTCCAGAGTCAACCAATTTTTTCTATGTCTTTCAAATATTTTAAATTGTTAATAATTATGATTTATCTTTTTTACGTAATTTATAGTACTTTCTATGTAAATAATACATGTTAATCTCTCTACTCGAATTTATATGCTATTAATAGAAATTGGAGAGTCAATTAATTTTTTTAATATTTTAAAATGTTAATTATTGTGATTTGTGGTACTTTTTACGTTATTTTAAAATAATATATGCTACTTTCTTTGTCCCAATTTATGTGGTACTGATAAAATTTTCAGAGTCAATCGGATTTTTTATATCTTTTTAAAATATTTTAAATTATTAATTATTGTGATTTATCTTTTTACGTAATTTTCAAACGTATAATAAATTAAAAAGATAAAATAAAAAAATTAAACCGGACAAATTAATGAAAAATGACCAAAATGCCCCTAGCTGCTGAAGCAGTCACGTTGACCTCGTGCCTGCTTCAATTTATGTGTCATTGATAAAATTTGAAGAGTCAATTATTTTCTTAAATATATTTTAAAATATTAATTATTGTGATTTATAGTACTTTTACGTTATTTTTAAATAATATATGTTATTTTCTTTGTCTCAATTTATGTGGCACTAATAGAATTTTTGGAGTCAACTATATTTTAAATTATTAATTATTGTGATTTATCGTTTTACGTAATTTTTAAACATATAATAAATAAAAATGATAGGACAAAAAAATTAAAACGAAATAATTAACGAAAAATGACCAAAATGATCTAACCTGCTGAAGCAGACACGTTGACCTCGTGCCTGCTTCACGCATGTCAACTCTCTTTTATAATATAGAGTAAAATAAGTATTGTAATTTATAATACCTTTTTACGTAATTTTCAAATAATATATGTTACTTCATCTGTCCCAATTTATGTTGCACTCATAGAATTTCTAAAGTCAACCAACTTTTTCTATGTCTTTCAAATATTTTAAATTGTTAATGATTATGATTTATCTTTTTTACATAATTTATAGTACTTTTTATATAATTTTTAAATAATACATTTAAATCTCTCTACTCGAATTTATGTGCCATTGATCGAATTTGGAGAGTCAATTAATTTTTTTTTATATTTTAAAATATTAATTATTGTGATTTGTATTACTTTTTACGTTATTTTTAAATAATATATGAAACTTTCTTTGACCCAATTTATATGGTACTGATAAAATTTTCAAAGTCAATCAAATTTTTTATATCTTTTTTAAAAAATTTAAATTATTAATTATTGTGATTTATCTTTTTACATAATTTTCAAACGTATAATAAATTAAAAAGCTAAGATAAAAAAATTAAAACAAAGAAATTAATGAAAAATGACCAAAATGCCCCTAGCTGCTGAAGCAGGCACGTTGACCTCGTACCTGCTTCGGCAGGTGCAACTCCCTCTTCTAATATAGTGTAATTTTTTCGTCTATTAACTGAGGGGTCATTTGATAGTTGATTAAAAAAGTTAAAAAATTTAACATAAATAGTTAGTCATGTAAGTTTTAAATTCAACATAATTATATTTTATTTTGATTACCCCATTATAATCAACTTTCATGTGTTATTTATTTTTATTAGTCAGTCTACATAATTTGAGTAATTGTATGATTTTGATTTAATCACGTATTTGTAGGAATAAAGATAAATACAAATTTTATTTATATTTATAATTCTTTAAACATGGTAAATTAAATGATTATAAGCCTATATTTAGTGTATAATTAATGTATAAGGTCTACATATAAATTATAATAGATTATATAGTGATTATTCATCAATTATATATCTATGTATAATGTTTACAAGTACATAGATATGTAGGCTGCTACTTGTGTTTTTCTCCCTTTTTGAATTATTCAAATTATGTAGACCGGCTAATAAAAGTAAACAACACGTGAAAATTGATTATAATCGAGTTGTCAAAATAAAGTATGACTATTTTGAGCGGCTATTTGTGTTAATATCCCAAAATTATGTAGATATTGATAATGCAAGTATTAGTTATGCTGCTATTAGTTATTTCATTTTTTATCATGCATAAGATAATACACCAATTCTCTCATAACTTATACATATATTAGTTATGCGGGTTTCTAAATTGCAAACCAAACATCATATTAATTTTATACATGAATAACTTATTTCTCAACTAGCTAATAAACATTGAATAACCTATACATAAATTAATATATGAATAAGTTGCGTCTTTACCAAACCTCCTAAGTATTTCTCTAATTTTTCTTTTAGAATGGATATCCGATTCTCACTTTGACCCCTCAAGTAATTCAAATTTCGTGTAGTATAAAATTTTTTTGAAAAAAAGCAAAAATGTTTTCTATTAGAACTTTTTCATTCTAATAACCCAAACCTAAAATACATGATAAAACGTGAAAAAAATTAAATTCATCCGACCGTAATATTTGGTGGCGTTTATTAACTACCTACTGTTGCTTCCAATTTACATTCCACCTAAATCTGATGTATATTTTGTGCACTTCTTTTTGTATCCGTTGAGAAAAAAAAAGCATTAGGGAAAGAAAAGAGTTTTTTTTTTTCATTTGTCAGAAATAACCTTTCTTTTATCTAAAAGTAAGAATTATCCTTTTAGTTAATTAATCAAGAGTTGGTGAAAAAGTTGAGTTCAAGTTAGATTTCATAAAAGATGGTCTTGATTTTTTGGTTTTGCTTGATAGTAATTTTTAAAAATAGTCTTTGTTTAAAATAATTTGTTAGGCAAAACTTTTCTTGTTTATCGGACATAAATTATAAACGTAAATTAATTTTATCTATAAAGTTCAAGTTAAGAATATTTCAAGACAGAGAACCTGTTCAATTGACTAAAAATTCTGTCTTATAGATAACATTTAAAATTTATGCATGATGGACAACATAGGGAAAACTTTTGTTGTCCATCAAGCATAAATTCTAGTTTTTGCCTATAATAGAAATTTAGAATATTTTAAGATAGTAAACTCCCTGTTCAATTGATCACAAATTTTGCCTTATAGGCAAATGCTATAACTTATATCTGATAGGCAACAAAAGTTTTTCCTTGCAATTTTTTTTCAACTTAAGGTCATCTTTTCCGTGACAAAAAATCAAGACTAGACACATTTAGAGCTACCGTGCGTTATTTTTTGGTTATTATCTCAGAAAGTCACTTGTTTTGTTAAAAATAAAATAAAATTAATAAGAGATATAATTTTTGAGATAATAATTATTAATTGAGTGACCATGAATCAACTCCACATAAGGTTCGTGTAAAAAATGAGAACGTTTAAAATAATCAAAAAATTAATATTTATTAAAATGCAACTCTTCCTATTTAAATCCAAATATATACCTTATTTTTTTTAAAAAAAAAAACCAAAGTAATTCCAATCCAAATGCGACAAAAAACTAAAATTATTTTCCAATCTAAACTTGATTTAATTTATAATAATTTATTGAGGTTTCCTATTTCCTCAATTATTATAAACTCTACCCCATGCTAAGATTGACACGTTACTATTCCTGCGACATTCTGATTCGTGTACTATGATTTGCTATTTTTAAGAACACGTTAAGATGTACATTTTCATGAAAGAAGAAATCGTATATTTTAAACTTTCTCAAAAGAACAATAAACCCCTTTACAATTTTATTTTATTTTTTTTTTAAAAAAAGAGAAGCCAACTTTGGGGAATATTTGTGAATTTAATTCCATTATTCATCATGGCCACACTTTTTCAAAGCTGCAGTATTATTTTATTGCATTCTTTATTCAACTAGTCGTTGTTAAATAATTGGAGAGAATTTCAAGGACTACTATATATAACTTAAAAAGGCACAATTGATTGTTTATATACACACAATACTTTTTCTTTTGTTGGCTAAAAAGCATAAAAAAGCTACGTCAAAGCAAAGTAGTGCCTAGGGATCCTGGACATAAAATAGTAGTCATAATGTACTACTTGAAATTGCGAATCCAACAGACTAGCATTGGACCCCAAAAAAGAGCAAATCTCTCACTTACAAGATTGGGCTTATTGTACATTTTTGCTCAAAGGGGATAAAAAGGAAAAGGAAATTTAAAGGGAAAAAGAAAAATTCATAAGCAGCGTTATTAGCGCCTGTTTTTATGATATATAGTAAGATTTCATTAAAAGAAATTCAAAATATAGCAAGATACACTGTATTCGTGCACATATAATATCTAATTCTAAATGAAATCACGCGAATACAATACTTGATTTTAACTATATTTATTTTCACAATAAAAGTCAGATGTATGTGAAGACTATGTATGGCCAATTGACTTCACAATATGTATTTTCAAATTGTATGTACAAGCCAACTGTATGAGAGATCAACTATATGTGAAGGGTATGTAAAGTCTAAAGTGTATGTTGTATGTATGAGGGAATCAACACCTAAAATATATGGTGTAAGTATGTCATATGTGTATGTCAGGTATTTGTTGTCGTCTCTATTGAGAGAGTACTTACTCTATGACTTTTAGATAAACCGCCACATTAAATAATTTTCTCAAATTTTAAATGTTCTTTTGTTATATAATGAAATTTCAGTTGTAACGTAGTTTAAGATAAACTTAATATGGGTGTAAGTAGTAGAAACTTGTCAATTACTTTTTCATAGCACCAATTTCAATTTTTATTTGATTTTAGCTTAATTTTTTTTTTTTTTTTTTTTTTTTTTTTTTTGCAAAGGCTTTGAATTTGAGCAAGCACATTATTGTTAGTCGATGTTAACTTGTTGAACAACTTGTGAGCTAATGTATTAAGGAGTTTCTCAATCACATCATTAAATAGGATAAAAATGCTATTATCTCCGATCTTATCTATCACTTTTATGTGTATGTTTTATCTATATTTATACAATAAATTAGATTAATTCACAATACAGAGCAAATTGACAATCCTTCTTAGATTTTTACTTTATCAGAATTTTTTTTATAAATCTTATCGTAATTATGGCATCAATAGACACCATTTGCAAATACAATCTTCTTTGAACATGCATTGCAAAAAAGTATCAACCAAAACAATATTTTGTTTCTGTCATTTTGCTCTTCACCATAACAATGTATACCTTCAAATATTAAATTTTTTACAAATATATAATATAACGATTCTGATAAAATGGGAAATCACAAACTTAAGAAGTAAAACAAGAAAATAACCTGTATTTCGAGACTTTACTTAGACTCCAACAATTCCTTAATATTCGTTTGGTTCAAAAACATCTCTTCTTCAATCAGAATGCAATTAATATAAGAGCTTTTTATAATTTGTATATTCATGGACATAGCAAAAAAATATCAAAGATATATGAAATTTATATCAAAATTTACATATATTTTTTTTACTTAGTTGGTGGAAAAGCTAATCTCACCTATTAATAACGAATGTAAAAAGATGTGATTATGACATTTCTTCAGAATGTTAGCAATTAAATTCATAACATCGATAATTAAATCAGAAATAATTATCACGAAATTCTTTCACCGTTGTAAATGTCACTATCACTATATATGGACAATATCCTTATTGTATAAATAAGAAGTAAACTTCTCTCCAAGTCCTTTTCGTAAGGTAATTTTTAATTTTACCGAATATGCAAAAAGAAAGACAAAATCAAAATTTAAAAGTGAAAAAATTCCTACAATTCATTTAAATTTAATCAAAAGAAGTGGCCAACACTTAATTCTAATATTGAGACATAAGCATTAAAATAACAAGAAACAAAAATTATGGACAATTTTAATTCAAAATTGATAATCAAAACGTGTAATTATCTATATGAAGTTCGAATGCCATAACACCACTAAGTGACTATAAAAAAGATATTAAGTGATTGTCTATTAATAAACATACATAAATAATATCAAAGTTTAAAGGTGTAAACAAAATAATTTTAAATATAATTATTCATTCACATACACCTAAGATTATCCGTCATAATAGTTTTAAGCTGAATTTTAATTCATCTTTAAAAAAATAACAAACTAAAGCTACTTAAAATAAGATGAGTGATTTACTAATTGATAACAACTTTTTTTTTTTGTTATCTCGATTCACAACTCTCCATTTCACCAACTCCATATAAACAATCAACAAATCTACAAATGAAGAGGAAAAGTATTTCAATTAAGAATAAAATTGATGTTTAAATAATTTATCAAAAAAATTAGTAATAATGAGTATATAGACCTAATAACACAATGTTATTGGTCACCATTAAGTCAACATATTTGGTTTAATAAACTGAAATTCATTTATAGAAATATTATAATATCTTTAGATAAATTATTTATCTCAATTGTGTTATAACTCAAAATCACACGGGTCATTCGATACTAAGAGAAAGCAACAATAGAAAAAAAGATAGGTGGTTCTTCGCTTATGCTTTCTCAATCGTCGAGCTCCACTACAAATACACCAATTTTTTAATTTTTCAATGATTTTTGAGAATAATGCATATATATATATATATATATATATATATATATATATATATATATATATAGAGAGAGAGAGAGAGAGAGAGAGAGAGAGAGAGAGAGAGAGAGAGAGAGAGAGAGAGAGAGAGATACATAAATATATATTGTTATATACAAGATTATACATGGATACATAGGTACTATCATTATCCAGTGTAATAAAATATACATAGATACACACTAATATACACGAAGATATATATATATATATATGTTGTCAAATCGTTTGAACTTGTGAGGTTGAATATTTGGTGAATGTATGTGATTTTTTTTATTGAACTTGGTTGATTTGAAGTTGATTCACCCTCTTCAAAAAATTTTTGAGCAACAAAGATTTGGATTTATGCATAAAGTTGGATATGATAATATTGGAAGGAGACAAGCGTGAATTAGGAGTATGCATGAAGTTACATCTGAATTTTGAACGAGAATCAGCGTGAAATTAGGAGTTGTATATTTAGATTCTCCTATTTTTAAGTCATTTGATAGGATTTAATTATTTACTGTTGACTTTATTGGGCTTCAATTGCTAAGTCTAATTTTTGGCTAAAATTCTATCGATATCTATTACTAGTGGTATATAGTAAATACATCTCAATGTCCTAATAAAATATCAATAGGAGATGACACTTTATGGTAAGTGTATCCAACAATGATATAAAAGAATTCATTCTTGAAAAAAAATGGCCATTGTGTTAAATTTTTTACACAAAAAATAGCCCACTTATTATTTGCTACCTAAAATAGCCATTTGGCCAAAGTTCTTACCCGAATTGCCATTAGGTATACACGTGGCAATTTTTTTGGCAGTATACAAGCATATACATTGCATATACATACGAATATTTTTTTAAATTTTTTCGACAGTGATACATTTTCGTAAAAACCCATTCGTTCTTTGACATATGACACTCGGTAGTCTAAATTTAATATTTAGCTACAAGAATTGACACATACTACTCAAAATTATTTTTCTTTAAAATTTTAATTTTTTTTATAATATTCCCTCCCTCTCTCTCCCCCCCCCCCCCCCCTTGGTGGTTACAACCAAAATCATTCAATAATTTTTCCTAAATCTCTCGACTTTATTTTTCGGCTACAAAATCTTCATTAGATCATTGATTTCATGTTTCAATGCCATTTTTTTTTGGAGTTCTCATGATTTCTATTCTTGGGTTGAAAAATTCATTTATTTTTTGGGTTCTCCATTAATAGTTTAAATTATTTTATTTATTTAATGTCATTCACCCAGCCTTTCACCTCCGTGATGATGGAGAGTTTGGCGTACCCTGTCATGTATATAGACAAAAACATAAGTATAGCGAAAGGGAGCATAAACCCGACCTCCACGAATACAGGAGATGAAATAGAGCTAACTACCCAGATGTTAGGCATATATAGAAAGAGATTCATTATGTATCGCAAAAAGTGATAAATTACATGATGGAGCTTCTCCTTTGACAAACAGATCACTATACACTTAAGGAATATCAAAGAAGAATAACAAAAATAATCTATCGAGAAAGAAAAAAGGGCGATTAAGAATTTTCACAAGAGCTTTCTCTCAGAAAGAGCTACTCTAAAGAGTCTTGGCCAACTTGCTCTTAATAGAAAGGGTAAGTAGAACTGCGTCAAATAGAGAGAAAAAAACTAGAAATTAGATGGAATTCACAACCCCAGAGAGGATCTTCAGTGACATATATCATGTTAAGAATATCATTGTTGTGCAAAAGATCAACAATTTGGTCCGTTCGTGTCTGAAAGCTGGAGTTTCTCAAAAATCTTGGTTTACTTGACCTTTGATGTTTTCCGGAAGAGCATCAATAAAATCAAAATTTTTTAGTTCTAGAATGTCATCGTTGTGCTTGGATAAAGAATCAACGGGGATGTTGTCTTCTCTATACCTGAAAAGACCATTAAAGATCATTGAAGCTTTGTTCAATTTTTTTGATTTGCATATTTGTGATTTATCTCGATCGAGTGATTTAAGATTTTGGTGAAAAAATCTTAATGAACTTGAATATCAATTTTGGAGGTGCTTGGAGATGATTTGAGGATATTTGAGATGAATTTTAGATTGAAACCCCGAGGTTGAAGATGACTCCATCTATATATCTGCCATAGTATTCAATATATATTTTATGTATATTATGGGGTATATTCATTTATCTCCTATATATCATGTATAGTTGTATTTATCTATGAAATTTGTCTAATATATATTAACATACATAATATATAACATGATACACACTTATAGAAAAAAACATTTTCTAGACTTAATATTTTACTTGAAACAATTCAAATTACTTCTAATCCTCCTCAGATTTTATCTATAGCCTCATTCAGATGTTTTTGCCCATCCATATCCACTCACATTGTCCAATCTAACAAAATAAGAAGCCAGAAGAGAGGAGAAGGAGAAGGAGAAGGAGAAGGAGAAGAAGAAACAAAAAAAAGAAAAAATAGGAGGAGGAGAAGAAGGAGAAAAAAGAGAAGATGAAGCAGAAAAAAGAGCAGTAGAATAAGGATCAAAAGGAGAAGAAGGAGAAAGAAAACGATAATAGAAGAAGAAGAAGAATAGGAGGAGGAGGAGGAGGAGGAGGAGGAGGAGAAGGATAAGGAGAAGAAGAAGAAGTCATAGTAGAAAAAGAAGCTAAGGAGGAGGAGAAATTTACTATTTCTAAGTTCTAGTTGCCCAATATATTCTTTGGCAAAAAAATATGTCAATATCAATTGGAAATTATATATTAGGTTTTAGTTGCTAAATATATTTTTTGGCAAAAAATATGTCAATATCAGTTGAAAATTATATATAAATATTAATATTCTATAGCAATACTTGGAGGTTAGAGGTGTACATGTAGTTTACACTAAGGAGATTGAGGAAATGTATGAGGGATCCAAGACAAGAATAAAGATAGTGGGAGGAGACTCTGAGTACTTTTCAGTCATGATAGGGTTGCATCAGGTATCAACTCTTAGCCCGTATCTTTTTGAGCTAGTTATGGATGAACTGACGCATCATATCCAGGGTGAGGTGTCTTGGTGTATGTTATTCATCGATGACATAGTGTTGATTGATGAGACTAGGAACAAAGTTAATGTTATATTAGTGGTTTGGAAACACACGCTAGAGTCTAAAAGGTTCAGGTTGAGCAGGACCAAGACTGAATACTTAGAATCTAAGTTTAGAGATGTTGCACCTAAGACCGGTGTGGAAGTCTGTAATACCCCTAAAACCTATTCAGCTTTTAAAATTAAAACCTCAGAAAATTTCAAGTTTCCAGGGATGACGGGTCCAAACCATGGACCATGGTTTGAACCACGGGTCTTGGAATAGATCCGTGGTTTAAGTCTGCCAGGCTCAGACTCTGGTCTGAGAACCACGAGTTGGTTCTATGGACCGTACTTCATTCTACGGCCCGTTCTGTCAACTCGTGGTACCAGACCTGAGGGCTGACTGATTCCAAGGAACCACGAGTCTAGTCTACGGCCCATAGTTTGAACTATGGACCATCCTGTTGACTCGTGGAACCTGATAAGAGACATGCCAAGTCCTTCAGGAACGTCAAGTCAGGTTGACGACTCATGATTCATTCTACGGGTCCGTCCTGATGACCCGTAGTTTGCCTTCTGTAGCTTGATCAATTGGCCAGGAACCACGAGTGGGAACCACGAGTCGTGGTTCAAACGATGACCCATGGAACCAACCCGTGATTCCTGAAGCCGACTATTTTTTTAGCTTTTTTCTAATTACGTTCCAGGGGTATTTTAGTCATTTCTCACTCTTTTAACTCCTAAATAATATCGTTTTGACTATTTCTAGAAGGGTTTTCACCCTCATTAGCCTAAGTCCCTCCTCAAATCTTTATTCAACTCCCAAAAAAGAAAAGGTCTATCTCAAACTCAAGGTCTCAAGCTCCAAGTTCAAGTCTCCTAAATCTTTTCAATTTCAAGTGGGTTAGCTTAAATCATGGTATGTGAGTATTCAACAATGGGTTCCTTTCATCCTTGTGACCAAAACCCCTAATTCAATTTTTGATTTCACGAATCTTCAAATTAGGGTTCTTAACCAATTCTTATGAGTTTTGCTATAAAGTATATTCTCATGATTTGATTATGAAATTTATATTAAATTGCATAGTTTTGCATAGATTTTTACATATAAACTCTTATTTCATGGATTGAAGACTAATCATGGAAAATTCTACATGCATGAGATGATTTAAGCAAATTGGGTATTTGATAGCATGATTTTCATGGGTTTCCAAGTAAGTGCATGCCTAGTTCCTATGTTCTATGAAAATGTATGTATTATGAAATTGAACTAGAGTCATGCAAATTTTACAAGTTATGAAGTATTATGCAAGACAAGACACCCGATGTACCATCAATGCTCATGAATAATTTTCTAAACTAAAATTTATGAGTAGTATGAAGATCCGGGGTATGAACATATTATGAACAAGTTTGGCATCCAGATATGTCACATGTATATGAGATTCATGTTATATATTTTGGGAGTAGTATTTAGCACCGAGCGACGAGGGTTCAGATAATCCAAAGTCCAAAACTACATTGCCACCGTAGGTTGCTCTCCGTGGCTTATGACAAGATCCTTATGACATGGTTCTAACTTTGGCCAGTTAGGACAACCTTTTTCAGTGTGGGTGCATGACACTGGACTCCATGTAGCTCAGCATGGTTTATGCCGGTTAAGAGAAACTCCCACATGATTATTTTCAAGCTATGAAGTTATATGATTCTATACTTGAATTTAAATTTTAATTCATGTTTTACACCTCATGTCTTGACATTTACTTATGTCTCTTCCTTTATGCAACAAGTTCATTTTTAAGCATGTCTTAAACTATTTTTATCATGTTCATGCATCGCTCATATACTCGGTACATCCTATAGTACTGACGCATATCTTGCGCTGTATCCTCTTGATAATGCAGATTCTGGGGTTTCCCATAAGGCTCGTGGCTAGTCGGAGCCGGTTATCCAGTCAACATTGGTGAGTTCTCATAGTTCGAGGACAGGTTTTCAGTCCAGTTGTATTATTTATCTTTCTTTCAGATTGTCGAGTTAGTTGGGGTTTTGTCCCATCAACTCCATATGCTAGCTTAGAGGATTTTCAGACATAGACAATGTTCGAGTCCTTTCTCTATATTGTATTTTCCCATCCACTTGACTATCTATGCTTATATTTTTGGATTTCCTTATTATGTTTCCACTCCTTTAATTATTTTTCCTGAGCTATGCTATGACCAAGGGTTAGCTTGGGGCACTCATGGTCCCAAGTCCCATATTACGCCCAAGCGGTAGCCTCGGAGCATGACAAACTTGGTATCAGAGCCTCAGGTTCAAGAGTCCTAGGGTGTCTGAAAGCTGCATCGAGTAGAGTCTCTTTCATGTGTGTGAAGCGCGCCACACATATGAGGGGGAAGTTATGAGGTGTCTTAGAAAACTCCATTTCTTTCATGATCACATCATGCGATTGAGTTTATCTCTAATGTTTCTCTAATTCTTACCTTGTACATTTCAGATCATGTCTCGACATGCTATGCCTCACCGAGCCGCTCGAAATGCTGCTCCTCCAGTTTCAGCCCCCGAGGTCACGAATGAGAAGTTCAGGAATGCTATCCATTTTCTAGCCCAGACCTTGGCCGCTCAGGCCAATCAGTAGGCTTCTACCCCCGTCCACTCTCAAGGTGGGGTAGTGGCCCGAGTTCGTGATTTTTTCCGAATGAATCCACTTGAATTTTGGGGTTTGAAAGTGAGTGAGGACCCACTCAACTTTATTGATGAAGTGAAGAAGATCTTTGATGTTATGCAAGTGGTTGGGGTTGATTGCATAGAGCTCGCATCCTATCAACTCAAGGATATAGCCATATCTGGTTCACGCAATAGAAGGAAGCTAGAGCTAGGGACGTGGTCCCTATGACTTGGGAGTGTTTCGAGACAACCTTCCTTGATCGGTTCTTTCCCCAAGAGTTGAGGCAAGCAAAGACTGAGGAGTTTGTGAACTTGAGATAGGGGTCGATGTCAGTCCAAGAGTACAGTTTGAAGTTCACTCAATTATCGAGGTATGCCCCTTCTATGGTAGCGGACCCACATGACCAAATGAGTAAGTTTATCTATGGGGTTTCAGATATGGTGAAGAAGGAGTGCAGGTCTTCTATGCTGTTGAGTGATATGAACATCTCCAGACTCATGACCCATGCTCACCATATTGAGGAGGACAAGCTTAGGGAGATAGCTAGAGAGAACAAGAGGGTTAGATCCGAGGGATCAGGTTTTGGCCATCACAGGTCCGGAGGCGGACATCGTTCCTCATTCCAAAAAAAATCATCAGGACCCGTTCATTCTTCTGCTAGTGCTCCTACCCAGGACCTGAGGCCTCGTCATGATTAGAGTGGTAGAGGATCTGGTTCCTACTCGCAGTCTCAGGGGAGTGTTGCTGAGGGACCTTCTCATCCTATTTGCAGCAAGTGTGGGAAGAATCACCCGGGAGAGTGTCGCTTGGGCTTAGGTGTATGCTTTGGGTGTGGACAGGCTAGACACGTGGTTAGAGATTTCCCTTTATCTAAGAAGGGGCAGGGAGGTGGCAGGGCTCAGTCTGCTCCAGCGGCCCAGGCGGTCGACTAGCCCAATAGGGCACAACTTCTAGTTTTGGTGGTCAGCGCCAGAATCATCTTTATGCTATGTCCTCCCGTCAGGATCAAGAGAGTTCTCTAGATGTTGTCACTCGTATGTTAAAAGTTTTCTCTCTTGATATGTATGCGTTGTTGGACCGCGGTGCCTCCTTATCTTTTGTAACCCCTTGTGTTGCTTGTAAGTTTGAGATTTGTCCGGATTGGCTTTTACAAACCTTTGTCATTTCTACTCCTGTTGGTGAGTCAGTCCTAGCCTAAAGAATCTACCAAAACTGCTCTATCTCAGTCCTTTCATAGAGTCACTTTAGCGGATTTAGTAGAGTTGGAGATGACTGATTCTGATGTTATTTTGGGTATGGATTGGTTGTATGCTTGTTATGCTTCGGTAGATTGCCGTACTCGTGTTGTCAGTTTCAAGTTTCTGAATGAACCTGTCTTAGAGTGTCAAGGTAGTCCCCTTTCCTCGAAAGGTCGCTTCATATCTTATCTTAAGGCTAGGAAGATGATTTCTAAGGGTTATGTTTATCACATAGTTTGGGTTATGGACACGGAGTCCAAGGCCCCATCCCTTCAGTCTGTTCCTATTATGAACGAGTTCCCAGATGTGTTTCCTGAGGATTTTCCCGGAGTCCCTCCCGAGCGGGAGATCAACTTTGGGATAGATCTTCTCCCAGATACGAATCCTATCTCTATTCCTCCCTATAGGATGTCTCCCGTGAAACTTAAAGAGTTGAAGGATCTTCTTGATAAGGGTTTCATCAGGCCTTGTATTTCTCCATGGGGTGCCCCGGTTTTATTTGTTCGGAAGAAAGATGGTTCCCTTAGGATGTGTATTGACTACCGTCAGTTGAACAAGGTCATAATCAAGAATAAGTATCTCATTCCTAGGATTGATGACTTGTTCGATCAGCTTCAAGGTGCTAGTTTCTTCTTTAAGATCCACCTTTGATCCGGTTATCATAAACTTCGTGTTCGAGAGTGTGATATTCTGAAGATAGCCTTCAGGACTCGGTATAGTCACTATGAGTTTGTTGTTATGTCTTTTGGTCTAACAAATGCTCCTGCAACTTTTATGGATTTGATGAACCGTGTGTTCAAGCAGTATTTGGATATATTTGTGATCATGTTCATTGATGATATTCTTATCTACTCTCGGAGTGAGGAGGAGCATGTGGACTATTTGAGAGTTGTGTTGCAAACTCTCAAGGACTGACAGTTATTTTCTAAGTTTAGCAAGTGTGAGTTCTGGATGCAGTCCGTTGCTTTTCTGGTTCATATTGTGACTAGAGATGGTATTCAAGTTGTTTCTCAAAAGATTGAGGCAGTAAAGAACTGGCCTAGACCCACTTTCCCGTCCGACATTAGAAGCTTTCTGGGTTTGGCTGGTTACTACAGGAGATTTGTGGAAGGGTTTTCTTCCATTGCTGCCCCTTTGACTCGGTTGACTCAGAAAAATGTTAAGTTTTAGTGGTCGGATCCATGTGAGAAAAGCTTTCAGGAGTTAAAGACTAGATTGACCACAACTCCAGTGTTAGCTCTACCTGAGGGCCTAGATGATTTTGTGGTGTACTGTGATGTTTCCAGGATTGGCTTGGGTTGTGTTTTGATGCAGCAGGGCAAGGTGATTGCTTATTCTTCTAGACAGCTTAAGGTTCATGAGAAGAACTACACTACTCATGATCTTGAGCTAGCGGCTGTGGTTTTTGCTTTGAAGATTTGGAGACACTACTTGTATGGTGTACACGTTGATGTGTTCACATATCATAAGAGTCTTCAGTATGTGTTCTCTCAAAAGGAGTTGAATTTGCATTAAAGGAGATGGCTTGAGCTCCTTAAGGATTATGATATGAGTGTACTTTACCATCCAGGTAAGGCCAATGTTGTGGCGGATGCACTTAGTAGATTATCCATGGGGAGTGTATCTTATGTTGAAGACAGAAAGAAGGAGTTGGTTAAGGAGGTTCATAGGCTTGCTCGATTGGGAGTTCGCCTTATGGACTCGACAGAAGGTGGTGTTATTGTCCAGAATGGGTCTGAATCGTCCTTGGTAGCAGAGGTGAAGGCAAAGCAAGACAGTGATCCCATCTTGCTTCAGCTTCAGGGTGCAGTCCATCAACAAAGGGTTGAGGTTTCTCACAAGGGGGAGATGGTGTGCTTCTTTATCAGGGTCGATTATGTGTGCCAGATGTAGATGGTTGGAGACAGCAGATTCTGACCAAGGCTCACAGTTCCAGATATTCCATTCATTCGGGTGCCACTAAGATGTACCGTAATCTATGGGAAGTCTTTTGGTGGAATGGTATGAAGATGGACATAGCCGGGTTTGTGGCTAAGTGTCCCAACTGTCAGCAAGTAAAAGTGGAGCATCAGCGATCGGGTGGCATGATTCAGGATATTAACCTTCCCACTTGGAAATGGGAAGAGATCAATATGGACTTCATTACTGGTTTGCCTCGTACTCGAAGGCAACACGATTCCATTTGAGTGATTGTCAAACGGATGACCAAGTCATCCCATTTCTTAGCTGTCAAGACTACGGATTCAGCAAACGATTATGCCAGACTCTACATTCGGGAGATCATCAGATTGCATGATGTTCCTTTGTCTATCATTTCTGATAGGGGTACTCAGTTTACTCCTCAGTTTTGGAGATCGTTTCAGAGGGGTCTTGGTACTCAGATGAAGCTTAGCACAACTTTTCACCCCCAGACTGATGGCCAGGCAGAGCATACTATTCACACTTTGGAGGATATGTTGAGAGCTTGTGTAATTGACTTCAAGGGTAATTGGGATGATCACTTACCTCTTATCGAGTTTTCCTATAACAACAGTTTCCCATCCAGCATCCAGATGGCTCCGTATGAGGCACTTTATGGTCAGAGGTATAGATCTCCTATTGGCTGGTTTGAGGTAGGTGAGGCAGCTTTGATTGGTCCCGATTCGATTCATGAGACTATGGAGAAGGTTTAGCTTATTAGGGAGAGGTTGAAAACTGCTCAGAGTCGACAGAAATCGTATGCAGATGTGAGGAGAAGAGAGTTGGAATTTGAAGTTGATGATTGGGTTTTTCTGAAAGTGTCACCCATGAAGGGTGTGATGAGGTTTGGCAAGAAAGGGAAGCTTAGTCCCCATTTTGTAGGTCCTTATCGGATTCTGAGAAGATCGGTAGCATTGCTTATGAGTTGGATTTGCCAACAGAGTTATAAGTGGTTCATCCAATTTTCCATGTTTCCTTGTTGAAGAAGTGTGTTGGTGATCCGACCTTGATTTTTCCTTTGGAGGACGTAGGTGTGAAGGATAGTCTCACTTATGAGAAATTTCCCGTGGAGATTCTTGATCGTCAGATTCGGAGGTTGAGGAACAAAGAAGTTGCCTCGGTGAAAGTCCTTTGGAAGAATCAGCTTGTGGAGGGTGCTACTTGGGAAGTGGAAGAGGCCATGAAGGCCAAATATCCCCATCTCTTTCCTTCTGAATCAGTTTCAGCTTGAGGTAACAGTTTCCTCCTTAGTACTTTCCTCCGATTCTATTCCACCATTTTCCCTCATGATCCTAGCATGTATTCATGTTTTCGAAGTTGATTCAGTCATGTTTTAAGTTAAAAAGTCCAGTTTTCATGATTATCCCTTGATTTCCATATTTTGTGGCTGGTCGGGGTGTTTTCTCTTCAGTTTTTCCTGATTTAGTCTTTATTCGAGGACGAATGATCTCAAGGGGGAGATATTGTAACACCCCAAAAACCTATTCAACTTTTAAAATCAAAACCTCAGAAAATTTCAAGTTTCCAGGGATGACGGGTCCACACCATGGACCGTGGTTTGAACCACGATCGTGGAATGGATTCGTGGTTTAAGTCTGCTAGGCTCAGACTCTGGTCTGAGAACCACGAGTTGGTTCTACGGATCGTAGTTCATTCTACGGCCCATCCTATCAACTCGTGGTACCAGACCTGAAGGCTGAATGATTCTAAGGAACCACGAGTCCAGTCTATGGCCCGTAGTTTGAACTACGGACCGTCCTGTTGACTCATTGAACCTGATCAGAGACATGCCAAGACCTTCAGGAACGACAAGTCAGGTTGACGACTCGTGATTCATTCTATGGGTCCGTCCTGATGACCCGTAGTTTGCCTTCTGCAGCTTGATCAATTGGCCAGGAACCACGAGTTATGGTTCAAACGATGACCCGTGGAACCAACCCATAATTCCTGAAGCCGACTAGTTTTCCAATTTTTTCCTAATTACGTCCCATGGGTATTTTAGTCATTTCCCACCCTTTTAACTCCTAAATAATATCGTTTTGACTATTTCTAGAAGGGTTTTCACCCTCATTAGCCTAAGTCCCTCCTCAAATCTTCATTCAACTCCCAAAAAGGAAAAGGTCTCTCTCAAACTCAAGGTCTCAAGCTCCAAGTTCAAGTCTCCTAAAGTTTTTCAATTTCAAGTGGGTTAGCTTCAATCAAGGTATGTGGGTATTCAACAATGGGTTCCTTTCACCCTTGTGCCCAAAACCCCTAATTCAATCTTTGATTTAATGAATCTTCAGATTAGGGTTCTTAACCAATTCTTATGGGTTTTGCTATAAAGTATCTTCTCATGATTTGATTATGAAATTTCTATTAAATTACATGGTTTTGCATGGGTTTTTACATATGAACTCTTATTTCATGGATTGAAGACTAATCATGGAAAATTCTACATGCGTGACATGATTTAAGCAAATTGGGTATTTGATAACATGATTTTTATGGGTTTTCAAGTAAGTGTATTCCTAGTTCCTATGTTCTATGAAAATGTATGTATTATGAAATTGAACTAGAGTCATGCAAATTTTACATGTTATAAAGTATTATGCAAGACAAGACACTCGATGTACCATCAATGCTCATGAATTATTTTCTAAACTAAAATTCACGAGTAGTATGAAGATCCGGGGTATGAACATGTTATGAAAAAGTTTGGCATCCAGATATGTCACATGTATATGAGCTTTATGTTATATGTTTTGGGAGTAATATTTAGCACCGATCGATGAGGGTTCAGATAACCCAAAGTACAAAACTACGTTGCCACCGTAGGTTGCCCTCCGTGGCTTATAACACGATCCTTATGACATGGTTTTAACTTTAGTCGGTGAGGATAACCTTTTTCAGTGTGGGTGCATGACACTGGACTCCATGTAGCTCATCATGGTTTATGTCGGTTAGGAGAAACTCTCACATGATTATTTTCAAGCTATAAAGTTATATGATTCTATACTTGAATTTAAACTTTACTTCATGTTTTACACCTCATGTCTTGACATTTACTTATGTCTATTCCTTTATGCAACAAGTTCATTTTTAAGCATGTCTTGAACTGTTTTTATCATGTTCATGCATCGCTCATATACTCGGTACATCCTATATTACTGACGCATATCTCTCACTGCATCATCTTGATGATGGCAACGTCCTCCTTTGATATTCTAATCTGGGAGAACTAAAAGACTGACCCATTCGGTGACTTTCGCGGTCGCCCTCACTAAACCAACTTGAATCTGAACTACGATTCAGATCAAGTCTTACCGAAATAGGATTTCCTTTTCGTGCCATATGCGCTTAGACTTTACTTTTCCCCCCTTTTTCTTCCCGGTCCAATTCAGGGGTTTTCCATCAGGCTCGTGGCTAGTCAGAGCCGATTATCCAGTCAGCATTGGTTAGTCCTCATAGTTTGAGGATGAGTTTTCAGTCCAGTTGTATTGTTTATCTTTCTTTCAGATTGTCGAGTTAGTTGGAGTTTTGTCCTATCAACTCCATATGCTAGCTTAGAGACTTTTTAGATATAAACAGTGTTCGAGTCCTTTCTCTATATTGTATTTTCCCATTCCACTTGACTATCTATGCTTATATTTTTGGATTTCCTTATTATGTTTCCGCTCCTTTATTTGTTTTGCCTGAGCTATGCTATGACCAAGGGTTAAATTAGGGCACTCGTGTTTTCAAGTCCCGTATTACGCCCAGGGGGTAGCCTCGGGGCGTGACAAAGTCAGGCTTGATTCTCAAGTCATCCCCAAAAGAGAATGTTTGAAGTACCTAAGATTTTTGGTTTGGGGTAATGGCGAGATCAATAAATATGTCACGCATTTTATTGGTGGAGGATGGACAAAATGAGGCTAGCTTTTGGGGTCTTGTGTGACAAGAAGGTACCACCTAAGCTGAAAGGTAAGTTTTACAAAGTGGTAGTTAGACCGACTATGTTGTACGGGACAAGTGTTGTCCTATTAAAAACTCTCATATTCAGAAGATAAAAGTTACAGAGATGAGGATGTTAACACATACTAGGAGAGACAAGATTATGAATGATGAGATACAGGACAAGGTAGGTGTAATAACCTATTCCGTTGTTACTGAAAATATCTGCAGTAAAGGTATACGAATCTCATTCGTTATAGGGGTAATATCAATTCCTTTGTATGTGAGTGCATTAGTTATGAATTAAGGTCATACAATACCCCTAGCACAAAGTTAAGTTGAACGTGCCCTTATCGATTCAGTTTCGAGCTAAATTTAAACTAAGGTAAACTTTAAATGAGCACTTATCCTAGAATATAAGGAGTTATGGGTCCCAATATCCACCAAATTAAAGATCTTTGATCCTTCTTTTCAATGCCACTGACTATTTGTTAATTCACTTCCCGAGTAAAAAGTTATGACCATTTTACTAAAGATTGTCCGTGCTAAAAAAGCTGAGGCCACTATAGCGGGTTTAGGTCGCTATAAGCGGCCGACAGGCTGCTATAGTGGGATGACGGGACCAGTAACCCAGAAATGGGTTTTATAATTTGGTTCTCTCCTTTACAATTGCAAACAGATGAAGGTTACTCCAAAAACTCTCCTAGGTTGCTCCAAAGCTTGAAAGCAATGGGGAGGAAAAGTTCCTACTCGAATGGGGTAAAGCCCATGGATTCCAGGCCTACCTTCCGTCAGGATTTGCCTCCATGGACCTAGAAGTTTGTGTTAAGACTTCTGTAACTGTAACAGATTCTTGGTGTCTAGGTAGGCTAAGTTTAACAGAGTAGTATAGATATGCTTTTGATTTCATAATATCTTGTTGATTAACGAGAGATTTTATGCTTAGGCCTTCGGACACGGAGTGTGCATGATTGAAATGTATTGATTATTGTTGTTTTGGGTGGGAATTACTGTGGTAGGTAAATTTTGACCCTAGAACTGATGGTGGATGGTTATTTCTTGGTGGTTAATCTTTGGGAATTGGAATGTCACGACCCGAACCATCGTGATTGGCACCCACCCAACCCCCCGGATGAGCGAACCAGTAGAACTCAAACCTTAGCATAGCCTAACAGCCTAAAATCAGTGCAAAAAGTAAACTAGCAATAACATAAATAAATCAACTCTATTAAATATAACCTGCGGAAAATACCTCCCTAGAATCTGAAAGTCATCGTACCAAAAACATCTACCAAAACTAGAGTACGAAAATGCAACCCTAAATAAAGGAATAGTCTAAGCCCGAAACAAGTGGGCTACAACTCAAATAGATAGAAATCAAGGCAGCTTGGTCGAACATGTCACCCTTGATATCTCGAAGTGTCAGGCCTATAGGTGAGGTCATGCGTCAATCACCGGAAGATTTTCTGTACTCACAAAAAGACAAGCAAGTGCAGTATCTGTACACAACCACCGTGTACTGGTAGGATCATCAGCCAGTTCCAAATAAATAGTGTATGAACAGTACATAAGTCAAGTAAGAGTACAGAAACACGTAAACCAGTCAACAAATATTTCTAGACTACAAGTCTCTCTCTCACTTGTCCCCACATATAAATCACTTTCACAACCATGATCAATAATTCACAATAACAATGATTATACCTCGTTACATATCCCGAACCCACCCTGGATCCCCTCTAGACAACTCTTAAGTGTCAGACAAACAACCTGGTCTACACCAAGACCAAACTCATAAAACAATGTAACAACCCAGCTTCTCAAGGGCCACAATACACAACCACAATTCATAAACACAACCCGGTCCACTCAGGGAACCATTAATAAAGATGCAACAATACAATAAAGTAAACCCATAACAAGCGTGGTACCCGAGCCAACCGTTAGTGTTATCCCATTACATGTATGGTACCCGAGCTAACCGTTAGTATTTCCCGTACCAGGTGTGGTACCCGAGCCAACCGTTAGTATTTCCTATACCAAGCATGGTACCCGAGCCAACCGAATATCACATAAATCCACAGTCACAACAATGAACAATCAACACTCATAAACCAACAAGAAAATACACTTAGTTCATTTCACTAGACTGAAAAACAGGACTTTTGGACATTTCTAAATCATTCACTAAGCAATGCAAACATACTAATACTTAGACATGAGTACACAACTATACAACGCATACATGAATCAATAACCATCACCTACCTCGAATAAGCAAGCTCTATAGTACCGGAGCTTTCCCTTTTTCTGGATCCCTTGCTTATTCTTGGTCTAGAAACAAATACACAGTAACCAAAAATCAATACTTATGGCCTACAAATTACTCAAATTATGAAAAATCCCAAACCCCAGGCCAACCATAATCATTCCACCCATTCCCAGACTCTCCCACCATTAATTCACCTAACTTCATCATTTTTACGGATTCCCTTAGAGAATTATGGCTAAGTGATCATTACCCATTACCAAGAATCAAGACCCAAGAACTCAGCACCCTAGAATCCCTCTTTTCCCCAGATTCTACCATTCTTAGGTCATCCCAACCTTTCCCCAAGTCCACCCCTAGCAATTCTATCGCATAGGAAAGATACCACGGAGTTTGGGGAGTAGAATCCTTACCTTTTGGACAAAAAATGGTGGAAAACGGATGAAAATCGCCTAAAATTACCCCCTTCTTCTCCCAAAAAGTTTCAAGAAAAACTGAACTGTTTTGGGGAAATTTCTGCATTAAATCCCATCACGATTTGTTATAGCGGTCCGCTCCACTATAGCGGTACCACCATAGCGGAGACGTCCGCTATGGCGGAGGCTGACCATCATTGACTTTCACTGTAGCGGTAATTTCTCCGCTACAGTGGAGGTCACCATGGCATAGTGTCAACCTCCATAGCAGTTGACACGGGCCAGAAGGTCGTAAAATCTCCAAATCTAGTCTATTTTACAACACACTTATTTTTTCGACGTCCCGGAACAACCCCTTCACGTCAACCTCGATTTCAGAAGTTCTACTTACCCGAATTCAATTCCAAAAAGTCTCTCGGACTCCTTTATGTGTTAGTTACAAGGAAAACTAGCTCGAAGCAAGACATTAAACCCAATCCTTACCCTGATTTCCCTAGACCATACCTCGCTCCAAATCATAGCGAAGATCCTTATCAAGTAACACCTCATCCCACTTGATGATATAGTCCCCATCCCCATGGTATCGCTTTAGCATGGATACATGAAACACCGGATGGACACCCGACAGACTGGGTGGCAGCGCCAATCTGTAAGTGATGGGCCCTATAATCTCAAGAACTTCAAACGGTCCAATGAACTGGGGGCTGAGCTTCCCTCTTAACAAAATGCATAACTCCCTTCATTGGTGACAGTTTCAACAATACCTGTTCACCAATGTGAAATTCCATGTCCCGGAACTTGCGAAACGCATATTCCTTCTGCCTGCTTTGGGCAACTAGTAACTTGGTCTGAATGCCTCTTACCTTTTCTTGCGCTTCCCTTACCAAGTCTACGCCCAAAGGCTTTACATCGCCTTCCTCAAACCACCCAATCAGTGACCTATAGCTCCTCTCATAAAGAGCCTCAAACGGTGCCATGTCGATACTAGAGTGGTAGCTATTATTGTATGAAAACTCACACAACGGTAGAAACTGGTCCCAATGACCCCCGAAGTCAATCACACATGCTCTAAGCATGTCCTCCAATACCTGAATCATCCTCTCTGACTAACCATCAGTATGAGGGTGGAAGGCTGTACTAAAGGTGAGTTGAGTGCCCAACTCCTCATGCAACTTTCCCCAAAACTTGGAAGTAAACTGCGTACCCCTGTCTGAAATGATGGACAGTGGCATTCCATGTAATCTCACAATCTCCCTCACGTAGACCTTAGCCAACTGATGCGAATTGTAATTCACCCTGACCGGAATGAAATAAGCTAACTTGGTCAGTCTGTCAATAATGACCCAAATAGAATCATACTTCCCCAAAATCTTGGGGAGACTCACCACAAAATCCGTGGCTATTCTCTCCCACTTCCACTCTGGAATGGGCATCCTCTGAAATAGTCCTGCAGGCCTCTGGTGCTCATACTTTACCTGCTGGTAGTTCTGACACTTGGACACGAAATCAGCTATGTCCCTTTTCATCCTAGACCACCAATAAAGTTGCCTCAAATTCCTGTACATCTAGGTGACACCCGGATGAATTGAATACCGCGAACTGTGAGCCTCAGCCAATACCTTCTGAATCAAATCATAAACCCGAGGAACGCATATCCTTCCTCTAAAATTTAACACACCGCCAGAGTCTAACATGGCATCCCCAAACTCTCCAGATATTGCTTTGCTCCGAAGCCTGCTCAACTGCGAATCCTGAAACTATTTGGCTTTTATTTCCTCTATGAAGGTGGATTTGACCTCAACACTGGCCAAAATCCCACCTTGTTCTCAAATAACTAAGTGCATGAACTTGGACTCTAATGCCTGAATTTCCCTTGCCAGTGGTCGTTTGGACACCCCCAAACAAGCCAAACTACCCATGCTAGCTGTTTTCTGGCTCAATGCATCTGCCACCACATTAGCCTTACCCGGATGGAACTGAATAGTCACATCGTAATCCTTCAACAATTCCATCCACCTCCTCTGCCTCAAGTTCAAATCCTTCTGAGTGAAGACATGCTGCAGACTGTGATGATCAGTAAACACTTCACACTTGACACGATAGAGATAGTGTCTCCAAATCTTGAGTGCAAAGACTACCGTTGCCAACTCTAAATCATGAGTAGGATAGTTTCTCTCATGCACCTTCAACTGCCTAGAAGCATAGACTATCACATTCATATCCTGCATCAACACAGCACCCAAACCAGAATGTGAAGCATCACAGTAAACAATAAAGTCTTTACCTTCAATCGGCAAGGACAAAATAGGAGCCATGGTCAGAAGTGTCTTGAGCTTTTGGAAGCTCTCTTCGCACTTGTCGAACCACACAAATGGTACATCTTTCTGTGTAAGCCTTGTCAAGTGAGTAGGAATGGTGGCAAAATCCTTTACAAACTTCCGGTAATAACCTGCAAGCCCAACAAAACTCCTCACCTCAATCACAGAGCTAGGCCGGGCCCAACTCTTGACTACCTCTATCTTCTGGGGATCTACCATCACCTTCTTTTCTAACACTAGAAGTCAACCAGAACTCACACTTGGTGAACTTCACCTAAAACTTTTGAGGCCTCAAAATGTCCAACACTATACGGAGATGTTCAGCATGCTCCTCTCTACTCTTGGAGTAGATCAAAATATCATCAATAAAAATGATGACAAACAAATCCAAATAAGATTTAAACACCCCATTCATTAAACTCATGAATGTTGTCGGTGCATTGTCAAACCAAACGACATTACTAAGAACTCGTAATGCCCATAGCGAGTCCGAAAAGCAATCTTAGAAAAGTCCTCAGGCCTAATTTTTAACGGGTGATACCCTGACCTCAAGTCAATATTTGAAAACACTAATGCACCCTACTGGTCAAACAGATCATCAATACGGGGTAGAGGGTACTTATTTCGGATGGTAACATTGTTTAACTGCCTGTAATTTATACACATTCGCATATTACCAACCTTCTTCTTTACAAACAATACTGGAGCACCCCAAGTAGAAGCACTGGGACGGATAAATCCCTTATCTAGAAGTTCCTGAAGCTGAGTCTTAAGTTTCCTTTACTCTGCTGTATCCATACGATACGGAGGAATGGAAATGGGACGAGTGTTCGGCTCCAAGTTAATACAAAAGTCAATATCCCTGTCCGGAGGCATACCAGGCAGATCCACTGGAAATACCTCTCGGAACTCTGAAACAACTGGAACTGACTCAATAGATGGGAACTCCACACTATCATTCCGGAGATGATCCAAAAAGGCTAAACACCCTCTCCCCACTAGCTTCCTAGCCCAAACGAACAATATAATCCTGATCGGCTTAGACCTGTACACACATTCCAACTCTAGCCTCTCCTTACCCAAAATATCTAGAGCCACAGTCTTGGTGTTACAATTTAACACAGCATGATAAGGGGATAACTAGGTCATGCACAAAATCACCTCAAAGTCAACCATATACAGGATTACCAAGTCTACCCAAGTATGCAACCCCGCAAAAATAATGTCCGTACTGAGTCCTAAAAGCAGTCTTAGGAACATCCTCGGGCCTAATTTTTAACTGGTGATACCCTGACCTCAAGTCAATTTTTGAAAACACCGATGCATCCTGTACCTGGTCAAACATATTATCAATACGGGGTAGAGGGTACTTATTCTGGATGGTAACCTTGTTTAACTGCCTGTAATCTATGCACATCCGTATACTACTATCCTTCTTCTTTACAAACAATACCGAAGCACCCCAAGGTGAAGCACTGGGATGGATAAATCCCTTATCTAGGAGTTCCTGAAGTTGAGTCTTAAGTTCCCTTAACTCTTCCAGAGCCATACGATACGGAGGAATGGAAATTGGATGAGTGCCCGGCTCCAAGTCAATACAAAAGTCAATATCCCTGTCCGGAGGCATACCAGGCAAATCCGCTGAAAACACCTCTCGACACTCCGAAACAACTGGAACTGACTGACTCCACACTATTATCCTGAAGATGAGCCAAAAATGCTAAACACTCTCTTCATACTAGCTTCATAGACTAAACAACTGATATAATCCTGACCGGCTTAGACCTGTACACACCTTTCCACTCTAGCCTATCCTTACCCGAAATCTCTAGAGCCATAGTTTTGGAGTTACAATTCAACACAACATGATAAGGGGATAACTAGGTCATGCACAAAATAATGTCAAAGTCAACTATATCCAGGATTACTAAATCTACCCAAGTATGAAGCCCCACAAAAATAACAGAACAGTTACGATAAACATGAGTCACCATAATCGACTCTCCAACCGGGGTAGAAACATGGATAAGGGAATCAAGGATATCACATACCAAGTCCAGACCCAACACGAAACTCATATACACATAAGAATATGTAGAACCTGGGTCAAATAATATCGAAGCCATTTTATCAAAGACGAGAATGGTACCTGTGATCACCGCATCTGATGCCTCAACTTCGGTCCTTCCTGGAAATGCGTAACAGTGATTCAGTCATCAATCTGGGCAACCTACTTGGCCGGCGTGCCACACCCCTGCCCACACCGCCATTCCCTCTGTCTTCACCGCCTCTTTGAAAGTTACCTCGCCCATCTTGTGGACGACCTCTAGCATGACCACCTCTACCTGTTGGGACCACAACCTAGGGCTGCTATTGAACCTGATTACTGGTCTTCCTGTGAGGACACTCCCTCTTAAATTGGCCCAGATCACCACAATGGAAGCAACCACGATCAAGTGCAGGCCTGCTAGCAGATGAATAAGAAGCTCCCTGGCCTCTAGGATCTGAAAACGGCTAATTAGCTCCCGAACGACCACCTGTAGCAGCTGGCAGAGCTGACTGAATAGGACAGGCTGAGTATACCTGCTGATTCTAACTCCTGGAGTTTGAACCACCATAATTTCCCTCATTTCGGGGCTTCTTGGCTAACACCTTAGCCTGCCCCGCCTGCCTGACTCCCTCAAGTTTTTTCATATAATCTGCCACTGTGTTGAAGCCTTTCCCTGAAAAAGTCATGTGCACAAACAATACCTGAACCTTAGTATTCAAACCCTTGACAAACAACCAAACCCGCTCCTCCTCAGAACCCAGTAACTATGTAGCAAAATGAGACAAGGCATGAAATTTTGCCTCGTAAGTAGAGACTGACATGCTACCCTGCTCCAAAATCAAGAATTCATCCTTTTTCTGGTCCCTTAAGGTACGGGGTACGTACTTCTTTAAGAACAGAGAGTGGAACTGCTCCCAAATCGGTGGAGGTAAAACAGATGACCGACACTCCACATGAGATCTCCACCACTGCTTGGCTTCACCCTGCAGCTGAAATATGATGAACTCAACCCCATACTGTTGCACAATGCCCAGCTTGTGTAACCTCTCATAACAATCCAGTATGAACTCATAAGCATCTTCCCTGTCCGTACCCTAAAATGTAGGAGGTTTGAGCTTGATAAACTTGGTCAGTATTTCATGTTCATTTCCTGTCATCACTGGGCCTAACATTGGCCTGAAGAAGTCACCTGTGCCTGAAGCTGCATCCATCTTAAGAGCCGTAGGATCTGCTAGTTAGTGCCCAGAGCCTGATTTGCAACGCCTGTGGGTATGGCTCCAACACCAACCAAACCACTCAATAAGTTCCAAGCCTGCTGAAATGCTTCGGGCGTCATAGAGGGAAGGCCTGCACCTCCAGCTGGTGCCACCTTTGCCTCCGCCCCGCGCCCCTTCATCCCACACAACAACTTCCACATCTTTAACCACCTGTTATTGAGGTGGGGGAGGGGTTGCCTCTCATGCTCCTGCAGTAGCTTGAGCCCCACCCCTGGCAGGTGTGGCTCTACCCCGTCATCTGCCTCTTCCCTTGCCTCTACCACGGACAGTCGAGCCCACTACTGAGACCGCCGATCTAGCTTCATTGTTCCTTGTGTTAACCATCTGCGGACAAAAGAGTGAAAGAGTCAGATACCAATTTGTATCACCAGATACCAATTGGGATCAAGTTATAGCACGATGGAAGAAAGAAGAGATAGTTTCCTAAATTCCTATAGCCTCTCAAAGAAAAGTACGAACGTCTCTGCACCGTTCCGCAAGACTCTACTAGACCTATTTTGGTATGACAAGATCAACGAACCTAGGGCTCTGATACCATCTTTTTAATGACCTGGACTATCGTGAGTGGAACCCACCCAACTCCCGAATGAGTGAACCAATAGAACTCAAACCTTAGCATTGCCTAACAGCCTAAAACCAGTGGAAAAAGTAAACTAGCAACAACATAAATAAATAAACTATATTAAATATAACCTGCGGAAAATACCTCCCTAGAATCTGAAAGTCATCGTACCAAAAACATCTACCAAAACTAGAGTACGGGAATGCAACCCCAAATAAAGGAATAGTCTAAGTCGAACATCTCACCCTTGATATCTCGAAGTGTCAGGCCTACAGGTGAGGTCGTGCGTCAATCACCGAAAGTTTTTCTGTACTCACAAAAATACAAGCAAGTGCAGTATCTGTACACAACCACCGTGTACTGGTAGGATCATCAGCCAGTTCCAAATAAATAGTGTATGAACAGTACATAAGTCAAGTAAGAGTACAGAAACACGTAAACCAGTCAACAAATATTTCTAGACTACAAGTCTCTCCCTAACTTGTCCCCACATGTAAATCACTTTCACAACCATGATAAAAAATTCACAATAACAATGATTATACCTTGTTACATATCCTGGACCCACCCTGTATCCCCTCTAGACAACACCTAAGTGTCAGACAAACAACCTGGTCTACACTAAGACCAAACTCATAAAGCAATGTAACAACCCGGCCTCTCAAAGGCCATAATACACAACCACAATTCATAAATACAACTCGGTCCACTCAGGGAACCATTAATAAAGATGCAACAATACAATAAAGTAAACCCATACCAGGCGTGGTACCCAAGCCAACCGTTAGTGTTATCTCGTACCAGGCGTAGTACCCGAGCCAACCGTTAGTAATTCCAATACCAGGCATGGTACCCGAGTCAATCGTTAGTATTTCCCGTACCAGGCGTGGTACCTAAGCCAACTGAATATCACATAAATCCACAGTCACAACAATGAATAATCAACACTTGTAAACCAACAAGCAAATACACTTAGTTCATTTCACAAGTCTGAAAAACAGGACTTTTGGACATTCCTAAATCATTCACTAAGCAATGTAAACCATACAAATACTTAGACATGAGTACAGAGCCATACAATGCATACAAGAATCAATAACCATCACCTACCTCGAATAAACAAGCTCTATAATGCCGGAGCTTTTCTTTTTTCAGGATCCCTTGCTTGCTTGGTCTAGAAACAAATACACAGTAACCAAAAATCAATACTTATGGCCTACAAAATACTCGGATTATGAAAAATCCCAAACCCCAGGCCAACCATGATCATTCCACCCATTCCCGGGCTTTCCCACCATTAATTCACCTAAATTTATCATTTTTATGGATTTCCTTAGAGAATTATGGCTAAGTGATCATTAACCATTACCAAGAATCAAGACCCAAGAACTCGGGTACCACACCTGGTATGATATATTTATTAGTTGGCTCAGGTACCACACCAGGTACAGATTCTATATCAGTTGGCTCGGGTACCATGCCTGGTACATATTCTACTATGGTTGGCTTGGGTACCATACCTAGTACGAGATTGATTGCTATATGTGTGTTTGTTCCTTGAGTAAAACCAGGCATATCTGATATTGATGTGTATTACATATTGGTTCTTTGAGTGAATCAGATTTATCTGTTATTGATGTGCATTACATGTTGATTCTTTGAGTGGACTGGGCTTATCTGTTATTAATGTGCATTACATATTGGTTCTTTGAGTGAATCAGGCTTATTTGTTATTGATGTTCATTACATGCTGGTTCCTTGAGTGAACCAAATTTATCTGTTAGTGATGTTCATTATATATTGATTTCCTGAGAGGGTCAGAATTTATTATTATTTGACGTACATATTGGTCATTGAGGGGCCAGGTTGGTGTGCTTAAGTGATAAGGTGGTATCTCATGTAAACCTGGGTTACATGCATTTTAAATGGCATAAATGATGTCTTAGGGATCCTTGGGAGGTCCGGGTGGCTTGCAAGCTGTGACAAAATTATATGTGGTCTGGTTACTTGCATAGTTGGGCATGACTTATATGATTATTGTGTCCGTTTGTTGACTGGGGGTCTTATAGATGGTCATATGGACTTGGCTATTTTATATTGTCTGGTAATATTCTACTAATGTCATACATTTGCAATTCCTATTTTGACAAGAGTGACAGGCCAGCTAGCGGTGATGTCTGGGCTAGTTGGGCATATGACTAGAGGTTGGGAGATATATTGCTTGATGGGTCCAAGATGGGTGAGCTTGGAGAGACTAAGGTTCCTAGAGAGTCAGGTTTGACTGGTTTAGTGAAACAAAGCTAGTATTCTGTGAGTGCCAGAACTAATGGGATGTCAAGGGTAAGGAACCTTGGGGGTTGAATATGAGAACTCACAGGTAGTCCATTGTCTTGGCTAAGGGCTAAGGGTCAAGGTAGTTGACTTAGGATCTTAAATTAAGTGACAAACCTGCTGACATGGGTAGTTAGTAATTTTATTATGGGATTGAAACTGGTAAGGTATTTCTAGTGTTTGGCAAGATGGGTAGGCTTTGAGAGTTTTAGTGTTATAATGGGTCAGTTTATAATCGAGATACAGGGTAGAATGCCTTCTAAGGATGGAGTTGACAGTGGAATAAGGTAGAAAGACTTGGGAAAGAATGTATAAGGTCCATGGGTGATTTACTTGGGTGGTAAGGGTTGTTGATAAGGACCTGGACCATATAAATTTCAAGTTGTATGTTTTGTTCTGATTATTTATATGATATTATGTGGTGGATTTGGGTCGACTGATGAGGCCTACCAGTACGTGTTGTTTGTACTGATACTACTCTTAGTATACCTTTTTGGATATAGTCTGGTTGCAGGATCAGTTGTTGTTTCTCAGGTGATGCGAATAGTAGTCCAGCAGCTTCTACTCCTCTTTTCCTATGGTGGAAGCTATGTATTACTTCTACTTTATATTTTTTTAAACCTCGTGTATCTGTTTAGACTAGTTCATAAGGAGGGTTCATGTCATATTTCGTTGTACTTGTAAAAGTTTTCACCGTACTCAAAGTTTTTGTAATTATTTTTAAATATTAAAGGTAATTTTCATATTTCTTATTTATTTCTATAGGCCCATTTTTAATGGGGTGGTAAGGTTTCTCCTATTTAGGTGCTTAGAGTAGGTGCCCGCACGGCTCGACACATTCTAAGAAATTATTTCACTTCTTTCATTCTTTTTGTGCGGTTTGTTGCTTGCTTGTATGGGTTGAGTTCGATTGGTATCTCAACAATATAGAAGGATGTTGTTTGACTCTGACTGAAATGACACAAGCAAGGGAAATTGGAACCGAGAAGATTCCAATTGGTATCTGGCCTGGGACAAGGTGCGTTCGCTCTGCGACGCGCACAACCTGAGGTGCGAGCCGCACCCCTTTCGCAGGAGCTCCCAATTCTAGCTAAAGTGACTGATTCAACCAGAGGCAGTGTGCGACGCGCACATCACAACATGCAAACTGCACGCCGCATCGCACACCACCCGAAGGGCATTTTTGTCCTAATTTTTAGTGACATTTTGGGAAACTATAAAAGGCCTTTTCAAGTACAATTGTAAATAACTTTTATTATTCTGAATATTTTGAAGACCTTTGAGCTTGGAGACTAAGTTTTCCACCTCCATTGAGAAGAGGGTTTCAATCCAATTCTGTTGGTTAACAATTGTGTACTCAAATTAAAGCTAAAATTTGAGATTCAGCTCTAATAGAAGGGATTTTGAATTACCCAGCTGGTATCTCTTTCTATCTCACAATGAGTGGCTAAATTCTCTTGTCTAGGGGTGCATTGATGATGGGTGTTTAAGAAATAGGTATAGGTGTTATCTATTCTCGCTTATAGTTGCTTAGTTGACATGGGTCTAACAATTTCACCTAGTTTTAATCTTAAAATTGGTGGTTGCAAATATTAATTTACATTACTTGACTATGTGATTGCTTGAGAAAGGATTTCATAGTTTCAGATGCGAGATTTTTAGTGGGAACTTGGGATTCCATTCAGATTTGAGGCTAAGAATAGCTCTTATCGTCGGATTCTCCCATTTAAGGGTCTAAGCTAAAGATAGTTTGACCTCTCAAGCTAGGTTGGTTATTTATTGGTAAAACCGATGATGCTCTAGCCGAGATCATCGAAAATAAAATTGTTGATCGAGAGATAAGCAAATCTTACTTATGACCAATTCTATTCATGTCACTAAGCGATAATAGGTATGAATTGGTAATTACCCGAACCTATAACAAAAACCCCATCGGATATGCATCCTTAGTCGTTTAGTTAAACTTGATATATCCACTTTAGTTTTCTTGTTTCTAATTGAATTGCAATTGTAGTGACAACTTTCCCAATTCCCCCCATCCTTTTACTTTTTATTTTGGGCAATTACTCTCATCTTTAACTCAATTCGTTACAATCAAAATTTGGCTACCCCAAGTCCCTTGGGTATGACCTCGACACTCGTTGGGTTTATAAATATTATTTTGCTGCACGATCACCGTGGCCTCCTAATTGGAGAGCACGATTTGAGCATTCATCAAAAATGGCACCGTTGCCGGAGACTTGAGTTTATAGCTATTTTTGATTGTTGTTTTGAAGTCACCTTGAGAGTACTTGTTTCTTTTACTTTTATTTGTTGTTTGTGTTGTGATTAAGCAGGCTAGCCTATGAATGAGGCCGACGACAATGAGAGCATTGACGGCTTTATGAAAAACGATGAGGCTGAGCCTATGATGAAATGGGGTGTAGTTGCAATTCACCTACCCCTCACGGTGGGAAATGCTGTTTTTTATGTGACTATCACCATGATCTACTTAATCCAAATAAAGGGCCTATTTGGTTGAGCAACACATGAAGATGCCAACCAGCATATTCAGAATTTTGTAGAGATTTGCCAACCATTCATCTTTCAACATATCTCCCAAGAATCCATCCGATTGCGCCTATTCCCTTTTTCCTTGATGAGGGAAGGCACGACGTGGTTTGAAGAATTACCGGATGACTCTATCATATCTTGGGCCAAGTTGGTTGAGGTATTTACCTCGAGATACTTTCCTCCATCTCGAATGATGAAGCTAAGAGATGAGATTACCAACTTTAGGCAGCTCCCGGATGAGCTTTTTTATGAAGTTTGGCTAAGATTCAAAAAGAAGCTTCTCTTGTGTCCAAATCATGAGTTGTAAAACAATGTGTTGCTACAAAGTTTCTATCGATCATTGAACTCTATGAATAAATTGGTGGCTGACAATCTTGGAGGTGGTACCTTCATGGACTTAGAGTTTTCCATAGCCTCGACTTTGTTAGAGCGAATGACGAAGAACAATCAAGCTTGGCATACAAGAGAAGCGGATGTGCCAACTTCGGGAGGACCCTCATCCATCTTGATCAATGAAACGAGGAAAAAGGAGGAAGAGCAAGATGAGACAATGGCCAAAATGATGACACAAATTGAATTGATGGCCAAGCATGTGATGGGAGCTGGCGGTGCTAAGTCAGTGAATATAGTAAGTACACTAAAAATCAAAGCTAGTGATGACGAGCTCATGACTGTGGTTGATGGAAAGCTATCTTTTGTGTCGGTGGGTTCTCATCCCGAATATTATCGCCTGAGGGAGGAGAACCAAGGTTATATTCGAGACAAAGAAAGAGACAGAAATTGGCGGGATAGAGACAATGATGGTGATCATTTCAATCACTGGAGTTTGAATCCTTATATTCCTTCGAACAAGGTAGACTCTCTCTACCAACCGGGCACAAGTAACCCCGGCCATTCCAAGTTGGAGGATATATTGTCCTTGGTTCTTAAGAAGGTGGACCAAAGATACAGGAGTGAGTGAGCTAAAGAGTGAGGTCTCAACACTTCACCAAACTGTGAGCTCCCACTCAGCCTCAATCAAGCACTTTGAGGCCCAGATGAACCACCTCTCAAGCCAAATGAACCCGAGAATGAAAGGGATGTTGCCTAGCGACACCATCGCTAACCCAAAGAATTTTTGAGGATTGAGGTAGTATCGTCGTGCCGCGATGTTAAATAAAGTGCTTCTTGGGAGGCAACCCAAGTTTCTTTATTTATTTTTGGTTATCTTTTGTTGTTTTTGTAGGGAATGCATGGATGGAAAAATTGAACAAGGGAAAGTAAGGCAGAAAAGGGGCCGTGCGATGGACTGTGCGAACCGCACAGCCTATCGCATGGTAAAACATATGCCTGAAGGAAACTTAAAAATTTAGAGGCAACGTGCGGTTGGCCGTGTGAATTGCATAAGCCAAAGTGCCCATCGCACCTCCATCGCATGGTGAAACAGATGCCTGGGCAAACCCATGGGAGAAAAAGGGGCATGTGCAAAACGCCATGCGATCCGCACCTTGTCTGGTGCGAATGGCATGTCGTGGCGCACCAACGGTGAGTTTTAATTTTAATTCACCTAACCCATTGATCGATCCGACCCGGAGATGACCCGACCGACCTTTCTTCTCCTTTTTCTTTTAAAACAACCTTTTCTCTTCTTCTTCCACCATTTTTTTCCTCAAAAGTTTTCTCCCAAAACTCTCTCTAAGTCCCTCAAACCTCTCCAAAAATCATCTCCTCATCTCACCCACAATCCCCACCATTCCTTTACCACCGCCGTAGTCATCTCTCCGGGAAGGTTTTGCTGGTCACCATTATCGAAGAACAAAAAAAAAGCTTCAATTTTCACTCCTCTCTTCATAATCTTCACTTGTGGTAAGTTTCCCGTTATTAAATACTTGTTTCTATGAAGGTTGGGAACTCATATTGTGAAGCATGATTAGTAGAATGGCCATGTTGATTTTGGGTGAGATCCAAAAATTTTGGGTCCCCAAACCTAAGTTGTATTGATGATATTGCTATGTATCAACTTGGTAGAACTTTAATTTTAGTAATGTATGTCGATTGGTAGTGATTTTTAGCCTTGAATTATATGTTGGGGTGAAGTCTGAGTAACTCACGTGTGATGAATGAATGATTTGGCCCGATGATAGATTGGGTGACGTCGTTCTTAAGGGTAAATCGTCGTTTATCATAAGGTTTTGATTAAAAATTGATTCTTGAGGCTGGATTTCGCTGAGTGTATACCTATGGTTTTTGTTTAGCATTATATTTGGGGTATATGATCATATGCGGGGAGGGGTTTAATTGTTGCTGAAATTGTAGATATTCGTGGTGCAAGTGAGGGCTTGATATTCCCAATGGTAGATAGGGTAACGTCCATCTTAAGGGAAGTCGTTGAGTTCCTTTCTTGCTTTCTATTGTGTCAATGAGAATCTGGGGAAGTCTGAGTACCCAGAAATTATGGTCATGATACCCCTTATCCCCTTTATTTAATGCTGATTGGGTTATTGCGAGGTGCCCAGTATCTATGCATATCTTCCTCTATGGGTCTCATGCGAAACTCACAAGCACACAAGGAATCAAAAATTCCAACTGTGCTGTAGTGCGCTTTGCATGAGACGCATAGATATTGATGTGCGGGTCGCATGAGGCACCACACCATGTTAAAAATACAAAACATGTCACTGATCTGAGGGGCGATACCTGGTGCGACACACAATATTAATAGTGCGAATTGCACTAGCTTAGCACCTCGATGAAAAATCCTTGTAGGATTCGGTATGCTTGTGTGATAGCACATGCGACGCGCACTATCTCTGGTGCATTTTGCATGTGGTGCACACAAGCCGACATTCACCTACTTTGTTTTTCCAATCCTTTGCATTTCATCCTTTGTAGTTTGCTAACTTCTTTTTAGGTTTTGTTTCTATTTTTATCTCACAATCTCTGTATGCAGAATATGTCTTCAAATAGGCGCAACACTAGAAGCCAACCTAGGCAAAGGTCTGTTGCTGAAGAAGTGAGGCTCCATTTTTGAGTAGAGGGCATGAAAGCCTTCTACAAGCGTGACAAAGATGGAGGATTCAATGAGGAGCAAAGTTTCAACTTGGGAGAGGTCAGAGATGAGCTACCTAAAATGCACCAACAATTTGCTGACCGACAATGGCATCCCTTTCAGGAGGTACCCGGAGGGTACTACAAGGAAATTATGCGAGAATTCTTCCCAGCTTATCAGGCTACACAGGACTCCAAAGGATACAGAGCGCCTGTGGAGAGATTTCCCAACCTGGACTCAGTCATAGTCAGGGGCAAGAAAGTTAGCATCACCCTCGCTGCCATCAATGGTGTCTATTAGGGACACCCAATTGATCCTGCACAAACCCTCATGGATAAGTTAATATCTGACTCAAAGCTATACCAGGAGACAACCCCGGTTATTGCTCAAGATGTTCCCCTTTAGTCCACTATGGGGGGAGATATCCCAAGAGGTCCTTAATCTTTGAGGCTCACCTTTGGTATGATCTTATTCGTAACCGCTTCTTGCCTTCCCAAAATGATCAGAAGATAACCAAAGAGGGGGCCATTCTAATTGCGACCATTATAACGGGAGAGCATGTGAACTTTGGGTAAATAACGGCTATGGTGATATGGAGAAAGGCTCATTGAGGAAATTACTCCTTTCCCTTCCCAGTGCTGATTATAAAGCTTTGTTCCAAGGCCGATGTCCCTACCCTCAGTTGCGATGAATTTACTCATGCTATTGGGACCATCGACCTTGATAGAAAAACATATAGGGACGCCCCCAGGTTTAAGAAGCAAAAGGTTGAGCAATTCAGTGGAGTTGACAGTGATGAGCTTGGTGCTAGGGCAGATATTTCATCCCCCTCCAGGGATACTTTTGAGGCACGTACACATGCCCCAGCCCCCTCAATGACCAAAAGCAGCCTTCAGGACATGGTTGACAAAACTCATAACCATGAGAAGCAGCTTGCTGACCTAGCTTCCAAATTACCCGAAATGATAAACAAGGCTATAAAGAGTGCAGTCAAAGGGGTGGTGGGTAGCTTGAACTCACTATGCAAGAGAGTTGATGTCATTGAGGGGTCAATCAAGACATTGCAGGTAGTTGTTCGGAAAGGGAAAGGTAAAGCTCCAATGCTAGAAGCAGATCTGACCACCTTACCTTCACCTTGTTCCATTCCCGGTCCCTTGGATAACTTGTTTGCAGCCTATGAGGATGAGGAGTTGCCTGGCAATGACGATCAAGAGTTGGGCGATGATCAGGATCCAGATTTTCAGAGGGCCCTCCATGCCTGCACACTTTCCGCGCACTCCTGAAAGGGTGGTGCTGGTCTGAGTAAGAGAGCCTTTGATGAGGAAGCAGTTGCTGATGTTGATGATGAGGACTAATCCTCTAGGGAGTTCCACCCTTTTTCCTATTGCACTATGAGCATTGAGGGCAATGTTCCTTTTATGGGGAGGGGGTGACTTTACTTACTTGTGTTGGTGCCCGTGAGTGGGCTTGAGAAATTTTATACTTGTGTTGTTTCCCGTGAGTGGGATTGAGACATTTTATTTCCCTTGTCGGGCCCTGTTGACATTCTATTCTGCTAGATTATTTGGATGATTGTGATTTTCTTTTGTGTTTTGTTTTACCTTGAGCTTATTTGTGCCCTTGCTGGGCTTGATTTTTATTGTGTTGCCGGGTTGGTCTTACATGCTCCATTGTCTTGCTACCCGTTCTTTACAAATGCGCTAAAGGCCTACACCGAGACTTGTTTTAAAATGAATCATGAGCGCAAAATTTAGATATTGCCTGGTTAATAGTAGTTTAGAAATAAACTTCGAGGGTTTTCTTAATACCACGGTTCTTTCCCAAGGAGCAAGAGTTTTGATCATTTTCTTTTTCTTCTCTTTTGTTTTTGTGTCGAACCGGGTTGGTGTTTCCCTATGATAGATTGAGAGGCGACCTTCTTAAGGAAAAATGACAAATTTTAGTTTAGAATCGAGTCTGTAGTTGCTTGTCTCAAAATGGGCCCACCAAAAAAAATATCATGGCAAATTATTTTGAAAATAAAAGGAAGAAGGGAAATGAATTTTTGAGGAAAAGAATTCTCTTGTCATGACTTGCACACTCTCTCTTTGGCTTGATTGACTCACAAACGAGTGTGTAATAAACTCGAAATAGCTTGTCAAAAATCATTTGCCCCAATTGATTATGAGACTAATGAAAGAAGTCTTGTGGTATGATGCCTTGTGTGGTGAGACTTTACCTTAATTCTTGTGCATAAGTGTCATCTAGAACTTGCCCCAAATGTGATTCAAGGCGAAATTCTAGGTGTGGCCGGGCTTGGAAGATGACCTTAGGCCCTTTTTGACAGCCACTTCACCCAAATGACCCGCCACGACATCAAATCCTAGTGAACCCCTTTTGAGCTTATGACCGTTCTTTGGCACCTTGTAACACCTTTACCTTTTTGGAACCTCTATTTTAGCACTCATCCTCCCTAATTGCTTGAAAATAAAATGTAGGCTAAAAGCCTAAGTTTGGGGGGGGGGAACGAAATACAACATAGGAAAATGCCTAAGTTTGGGGGTGCATGTGATCAAATGAGGAGAAGAAAAGAAGTGCACTTCAAGTGCAAGGTAGCACCTTAATTTTGAATTGAAAATCGCTCCAAAAGATCAATCCAATGAGCAAATTGAAAAGCAAAAATAGGTGCTACCAAATGAAGGTGGTATAAGGAGTTTGAATGATCATGAGTAAAAAAAGAGAAATCTTGGGTTGTGTGAGGGAGGAATAAGGTGAAGTTGAAATTGAAAATATGAGCAGTGTTCGAAATGAGAACAAAGAGCATTAGGTAGGTATAGTCACTTGATCCAAATGATATCCTCACCTTGACCCCAGCCAGCATCGTAACCCGCAAGTCCTTGGTGATTCCGATCTTGGCTCCCCTACATTAGTGGAGATATACATGAAAGGCAAGCCTATGGTTTGACGCGTATGCACTTGAACTTCCTTGAAAGAGTGAGAGTCTTCTTAGTTCTCCTATAATCCCGTGTTCGGTGAATTGAATGATTGTGAGTGGGATTCTCTCTTGTGGTGAGTGGCATCATGCACTCAATTGAAACATAGAGTCTCTATTTCAATTGAGAGGAATGAATGAGACAAGTTGTATGGCGAATCTTGAGGCAAACCTTAACGGTCCATGCCAATGACTTGAGAAGCTTAAATGTCTTGTTTTGAATGGCAAAAATTCCCTTGATTTTGAATGATAAATGATGTCCTTTTGAAAAAGGTTTTGAAATGATCGATTGCCTTGAGTTTGTGGTGGTCCAAATTGAGATAAGCATAGTTATTTGAGTCTTTTGTTCATTCTTTTTCTTATTTTTTAGTGTAGAGTAGTCTTTTGTGCCTTAATTGAGCCTAGAGCATAATTTATTCCTTGTCTTGTAAGGATCTTGCTTGAGGACAAGCAATAGTTCAAGTTTGGGAGTTTGATAAGTCGGTAATCTACCAATTTATTGAGCCTACATCCATGACGTATTGCTATGTTTTGAATAGATTTAGAGGTTCTTATGGCCTTTATTGATGTCTATATAGGTACTTTTGATAGATGATGATAAATAAGGAAACGAACCCAAAAAGAGCTCAAATGGAGTGAAGTGTGAAGTGTTCAAAAGGTTGAAGATTTTGACCGGAGATGTGGTGGCCATGCGACACGCACAGGCCAAGGTGTGAACCGCACCTCCTCCGCACAAGTCACTGAAGAGTCTATCACAAGGTGCGGTCGGTGTGCGATGCGCACATCCTGAGGTGTGAACCGCACCCCTTCGCACGGAGCTCCCAATTCTAGCTAAAGTCACCGATTCAACCAAAGGAAGTGTGCGGCGCGTACATCGCAATGTGCGAACCGCACGTCACATCGCATATCACTAGGAACTCGTAATGCCCATACCGAGTCCTGAAAGCTATCTTAGGTATATCCTCAGGCCAAATTTTTAGCTGATGGTAACTCGACCTCAATTCAATATGCACCCTGCAACTGGTCAAAGAGATCATTTATAGACCTGGTGGTTTGATGCAGTGACTTCCCATTCCTAAGTGGAAGTGGGAAGGTATAACTATGGACTTCATAGTTGGATTGCCACGTACTTCTAGGAGTTTTGATTCTATTTGGGTGATTATTGATCGACTGACTAAGTCAGCCCATTATCAAACTTGACCGCCTTGATTGTGCGATTGGAGTGCGGCCGCATCACCCATAGTGCATTTTGCATCTCAGTTCAGGGAGTCTACTATCTCTTATCGCTTATATCATTGGGGACAATGTTCGATTTTGATTGGGGGGTGCTCGCATCGCCTTGTTAATAGTAGTGTAGAAATAAACTCTGAGGATTTTCTTAATTTACCCAATGCTTTCTGCTCCGTCTCTGTCATAACTAGGCGAGGAGCAAGAGGCTGTGCAACTGAAGGGACCAAAATAACCTCGGCACGGGGAGCCATAACAACAAGCTGCGCTCCTGAACTCGGTGCACCCAGGGCTGCCCCCTGAGTGAAAGTCTATGCTGCCTCAAAAGGCCTCTTTCCAACCATACCTTTGGGAAATGAATGAAGATTTGAGAAGGGACTTAGGCTAATGAGGGTGAAAACCCTTCTAGAAAAAGTCAAAACGGCATCATTTAGGACCGCTCGAAGGGTATTTTTGTCCTAATTTTTAGTGACGTTTTGTGAAACTATAAAAGGCCTCTCCAGGCACAATTGTAAATAACTTTTATCATTCTGAATATTTTGAAGACCTTTGAGCTTGGAGACTCAGTTTTCCACCTCCATTGAGAAGAGGGTTTCAATCCAATTCTTTTGGTTAATAATTGTATACTCAAATTGAAGCTAGAACTTGAGATTCAGCTCTAATGGAAGGGATTTTGAATTACCCAGCTGGTATCTCTTTCTATCTCACCATGAGTGGCTAAATTATCTTTTCTAGGGGTGCATTGATGATGGGTGTTTAAGAAATGGGTATGGGTGTTATCTATTCTTGCTTATAGTTGCTTAGTTGACATGGGTCTAACAATTTCACCTAGTTTTAATTCTAAAATTGGTGGTTGCAAATATTAATTTACATTACTTGACTATGTGATTGCTTGAAAAAGGATTTCATAGTTTTGGATGTGAGATTGTTAGTGGAAACTTGGGATTCCACTCAGATTTGAGGCTAGGAATAACTCTTATCATCGGATTCTCCCATTTAAGGGTCTAAGCTAGAGATAGTTTGACCTCTCAAGCTAGGTTGGTTATTTATTGGTAAAACCGATGATGCTCTAGCCGAGATCATCGAAAATAAAATTGTTGATCGAGAGATAAGCAAATCTTACTTATGACCAATGCTATTCATGTCACTAAGCGAAAATAGGTATGAATTGGTAATTACCCGAACCCATAACAAAAACCCCATCGGATATGCATCCCTAGTCGTCTAGTTAAACTTGATACATCCGCTTTAGTTTTCTTGTTTCTAATTGAATTGCGATTGTAGTGACAAATTTCCCAATTCCCCCCATCCTTTTACTTTTTGTTTTGGGCAATTACTCTCATCTTGAACTCAATTCGTTACAATTAAAATTTGGCTACCCCAAGTCCCATGGGTACGACCTCGACACTCATTGGGTTTATAAATATTATTTTGCTGCACGATCGTCGTAGCCTCCTAATTGGAGAGGATGATTTGAGCGTTCATCAAAGGTTAAAGGAAAATTATTTGCTTTATGGCTTAACTAAAATTATGTGCTAATTATTATACATGGACTTATTAATGGTAAAAAAGTGGCAAGGGGATAAAAATTGGCTTATGACTGTGGGAGAAACTTCAGTTTTGGGACAGTCGGAATTTGATTAAAAACCATAGAAAAAAAGTCTATCGTTGCATAATAGTGGGAATTGTTGTTATGAAAGGTTTCCTTGGAGTATTTCATAATTGGTTTTAAATAATATGATGCTAAGTTCTACTATATGAATTGCTGGGTTTAGTCTTGGGATTATGTTAAAGGTCATAATGCGATTTCATGTGTTAATATTGAAAACAGAGAAGGGGAATGAGGGGTTTTTGCAAAAAATGATAATTTTTTTGGGTAGCTGCTATTGGGGGTTGCCATAGCGGTGTGCAAGCCGCTATAGTGCGATGGGCAGGGTAGAATCCCTGTCCTGTTTTCCCCTTTTTTTTTCATTCCCGAGTTGTTTTAAATTGTTAGTTGAGTTGTGAGCTAGTGCACGAATTATAAAGATTAGTATCCATGTGCGATAAAAGAAAAGGGTAGATATGGTAGCTCGAGGCATAAAGGTTATTGGCTTGATGTGGGTGATGTTGCCTATTTGAGGTAACCTATACATATTTGAACATCATACCTTATTTGACTCAGTGATTTTTACCCTTGATTGAGTAACTACTTGCATTGTAATGATAATGTGTAGTTAGTGAGAAAACTTTGAGATTATGGTGGGACCAAGTTTCTGGGTATTGGTAAAATTATGATTGTCCATTGATAAAATTAATCACTCAAGCAGTATTTGGCAAAATGATCCGTAATTGAAAGAGTAGTGTTGGACATTGCTCATAGGCTTATTTTATGAGAATGATCATTGACTGATAGTAGCTCTTAAAAAGGGTATAGCAAAATTGTGAAGAATTTGAAATAAGTTGGCTTGGTCATGATCGATGATCCTTAGCAGTAGGGTCGGTTGAGAGAGTGGGGTTGGTAAATAATTTCTTGATCAGTCATATCCCTCTTGTTGACCATGATAATACCTGGTGTTACTGATCCCTGAGTGGTGGGGGTGTGCTCGTTATAACATTAATTAGGGTGTAAGTGTCCGGGTAGAATTCTCCCTAGAATGAGAGTTGACAAAAATCTCAGGTTAGGATGGGTTCCAATGGAATTACGGTGTTGTGTGGTTTAGATATACTTGATATCTCGGGGTGTAGTGTTTTATAAAAGTAGGGTGATATCATGATAGGCGGGGGATATAGTATCTCGTAGAAACTTTCGCAATAGAGTTCGAGTTAGTAGAACTCTGGGTATAACATTTTAACATAAAGGGTTAGTACAGAATATCAAAATCTGAATTTTGTGTTGTAAAATCGGCTAAAACTGAGACTGTTCGGAGTTAGTGCCTTGGCTATGTCGCTATAGCGGAAGGAAGGCCGCTACCATGGTGGTTCTATAGTGAGAATTTTTCCGCTATAGCGAGGCAACTATAGCAGGAATGAGTCACCATAGCGAAATTCAATTCCTCATAGCATAAAAAAATTATTTTTTCCATTATATTTGAAATATTTTTATTCCAGTATATTGACGAGGCCTCGAATTACTTGAGTGCTCGGGGAAAGGGTTGCTCTATGCAGTTTCGTGCTACTCAAAGGAAGAGAAATTCCTTGACCAAGCAGAATAGTAATAATTTTGGCTTGGGTTCTTGATACACCGAAGGGAACAAAATTTTAGTGGTTCACGTAAGGCTAAATTTGCATTTTCATAATAAGGGTGTTAAGGTTAAAAATTCTTTCCCGCTCCTTTCCTTTCGTAATAGCTATCATTCGAGGATGAATGATGGATATATTGGTATCTATTGTAATGACCTATTCCATCCTTATTGAAAATATATACGGTAAGGGTATACAAATATCATTCGTCATAGGGTTAGGATTAATTCCTTTGTATGTGAGTGCATTAGTTATATATTAAGGTCATACAATGCCCCTAGCACAAAGTTAAATTGAAAGTGCCCTTACCGATTCCATTTCGGGCTAAGTTTAAACTAAGGTCAACTTCAAACGAGTACTTCTTCTAGAATATAAGGAGTTATAATCTCGATACCCACCAAATTAAAAATCTATGAGTCTTTTTTTCAATGCCACCGATCGTTTATTAATCCACTACCCAAGTAAAAAGTTATGATCGTTTTACTGAAGACTGTCCATGCTGAAAAAGATGAGGTTGTTGTAGCGAGTTTAGATTGCTATAGCAGCATCGTTGTAGCGGCCAGTAGACCGCTATAGCGGAATGACGAGACCAGCAACCCAGAAATGAGTTTTATAATTTCATTCTCTCCTCTTCAGTTGCAAACAGACGAGGGTTGCTCCAAAAACCATCTTAGGATGCTCCAAAGCTTGGGAGAAATGGGGAAGAAGGATTCCTGCTTGAATGGGGTAAAACCCATGGATTCCAGGCCTACCTTCCATCAGGATTTGCCTCCACAGAGCTAGAAGTTTATGTTCAGACTTCTACAGCAGATGCTTGGCATCCAGGTTGGCTAGGTTTAAGTGAGTAGTATACACCTGCTTTTAATTTCATAATATCTTGTAGATTGAAGGGAAATTTCATGCTTAGGCTTCGGGAATAGAGTCCGGATGGCTGAAATGTATTGATTATTGCTGTTTAGGGTTGGAATTATTGTGGTAGGTAATGTTGACCTTAGAACTTACAGTGGGTGGTTATTTCTTGGTGGTTAATCTTTGAGAATCGGATTTTGGGGTGGTTTCAAGGAACCGAAAATGTTTATGTATAAAGGGATTACTACGCTGTAGTAGATTCAGGAAGGTACTGAGTTTTGTATGAATGTGGGAAATAAGATGAACCAGGAAGGTACTGAGTTTGCGGTATTAGGAAAAGGATTTCCTGGGGACGGTCGAATGCCCATAAATAAGTCTAGTATGGGGATTTTTTTATTAAGTGCCTAATTAATTAGGTCAGAATTACTCTGGGTAAGCCTTCAGAGTCAGAATAATGAACTAGGTCAGTTGTAGTAGGTGATGGTTGAATTGTTTTCCAATTACAATATGTGTACATGTTAACTATTTTATTAGTATTACTTGTACATTTAGTGTTTAGAGATTAGGGAATGGATGTGAAATGATATCTTGTTGTTAATCTCATGCAATGAACTTGTTTTATATGCTTGTTGGTTTTACAAGTGTGATTGTGTTCAGTGTATTTGTGATTGGATAATATATGTGTTTCTTTGGTTGGCTCAGTTACTACACCTGGTATAAAATATTAATTGGCTCGAATACCACGCCTGATACGGGATATCTATTGGTTGGCTTGGGTACCACTCCTGATACAGGTTCTATATCGATTGGCTCGGGTACCATGCCTGGTACAGGTTCTATATCAGTTGGCTTGGGTACCACACATGGTATGAGATTGATTGCTATATGTGTGTTGGTTCCTTGAGTGAGCAGGACGTATCTGTTATTGATGTGCATTACATGTTGATTCCTTGAGTAAATCAAGATTATCTGTTATTGATGTGCATTACATGTTGGTTCCTTTAGTGAACCGGGCTTATTTGTTATTGATGTTCATTACATGTTGATTTCTTGAGTGAACTGAGTTTATCTGTTAGTGATATTTATTACATGTTGATTTCCTGAGAGGGTCGGGATTTAGTATTACTTGACATACATATTGATCCTTGAGGGGCGGGTTGGTGTGCTTATGTGATAAGGTGGTTTATCCTGTAAACTAGAACTACATGTTAAATGGTATAGATGATGTCCTAGGGATCCTTGGGAGGTCCAGGTGGCTTGCAAGTTGTGACAAAATTATATGTGGTCTGGTTACTTGCTTGGGCATGACTTATATGGTTGTTGAGTCCGACTGTTGACTGTGGGCCTTGTTGATAGTCATATGGACATGGCTATTTCATATTGTCTGATAATATTCTGTTAATATCATACATTTGCAATTCCCATTTTGACAAGAGTGATAGGCCGGCTAGCTATGATGCCTGGGCTAGTTGGGCACATGACTAGAGGTTGGAAGATGTATTGCTTGACGGGTCCAAGATGGGTGAGCTTGGAGATACTAAGGTTCCTAGGGAGTCAGGTTTGACTAGTGTAGTGAAACAAGGCTAGTATTCTGTGAGTGCTTGAACTGGGCAGATGTCAAGGTAAGAAACCTTGGGGGTTGAATACGCAGAACTCACAGGTAGTCGATTGTCTTGGCTAAGGTCTAAGAGTCGAGGTGGTTGACTTAGGATCTTAAATTGAGTGATAGACCTGCTGACATGGGTAGTTAATAATTTGATTACGAGATTAAAACTGGTAAGGTATTTTTAGTATTTAACAAGATGGGTAGGCTTCGAGAGTCTTAGTGTTATAAAGGGTCAAGTTATGACCGAGATATAAGGGTAGAATGTCTGCTAATGATGGAGTTTGCAGCGGAATAAGGTAGAAAGACTTGGGAAAGAATGTATAAGGTCCATGGATGATTTACCTAGGTGATAAAAGTTGTTGATAAAGGACCTGAACCGTATAACTTTCAAGTTGTATATTTTATTCTGATTATTTACATGATATTATATGGTGGATTCGGAACGACCAATGATGCCTACCAATATGTGTTATTTGTACTGATACTACTCTTGCTATACCTTTTTGGGTATAGTCTTGTTACAGAATCAGTTTTTATTTCTCAGGTGATGCGGATAGTAGTCTCCAGCAGCTTCTACTCCTCTTTTCCTATGGTGTGAAGCTGTGTATTACTTTTACTTTGTATTTCTTCTTAGAGCTCTGGTACCTATTTAGACTAGTTCCTAAGAAGGGTTCGTGTCATATTTTGTTGTACTTGTAAATTTTTTTACCGTACTCAAAGTTTTTGTAACTATTTTTAAATATTAAAGGTAATTTTCATGTTTTTTATTTATTTTCGTGGGTCCATTTTAAATGGAATGGTAAGGGTTCTCCTATCTAGGTGCTTAGAGTAGGTGCCCGCATGGTACGGTAATTGGGTTGTGACAGTAGGAGTGGCTCCTCTGATGAACAAGATGAAAAAAGCGAGTCTGAGATGGTTTAGGCATTTGAGGAGGAGTGTAGATGCCTAGTGAGGAGGTGCGAGCGATTGACAGTGGTAGGTGCATGAGAGAAAGAGGCAGACTAAAAACGTATTGAAGAAAAGTGATTAGACAGGACCTGGTTCATCTTGACCTTACCAAGGACACGATCTTATATAGGAGATTTTAAATATCGCGTATTAGGGTAGAAGGTTAGTTAGTAGTTGAGCGTTCTCTCGCTTCCCTGCGAGATAGGCTTGGTGGTTAGTATTATTAGCATATGCTTGTGATTCTTTGATATTTGATTTCAGCTTTCACTAGGTGTTTTGTGTACGGATTATTGCATTATTTCATTTTCCCTATTGTTCTTTCTATTTCTATTATTTGTTGTGTAACGCTTTTCATATTAATTAATTAGTTATTGTGATTGCTCCATATTTATATCCCCTTTTTCAGACTGTTTAGCTGTATTAGTTAAGTTGAGCATCTATCAAAAATAGGCTCTCTATCTTTAGGTAGAGGTAATGTCTGTGTACATTCTACTCTCCCCGAATCCTATTTATGAGATTACACTGGAATATTGTTGTTGTATTCCATACAAATAAATTGAGTCCGGAACCTAAATAACAAAGAAATAATTATAAGTGACCGAAATAATACATATTTTTAAAAAAGTTACACAAGTAACAATAACACACTAATTTAGTGCGCTATACGAGGCTTAACTGATGGCCCCCGTTAAAATCCGTTACTCAAGTTTTTTTTTTAAACAAAAAATTACATAGCGCACTTGGGTTACATAGAAACAGCCTTGGAGTAAAGGGGAACCTTGGAGTAACTGGTAAAGTTGTTGCCATGTGACCAGGAGGTCACGGGTTCAATCCTTGGAAACAACCTCTTGCAGGATACAAGGTAAGGCTGCGTACAATAGACCCTTGTGGTCGGGCCCTTCCCCGGACCCTGCGCATAGCGGGAGCTTTAGTGCACCGGGCTGCCCTTTTTTTACTTGGGTTACATAGAAAATTGCGCTATGCAACAATAGAAAATTGTATGTGTCTTTTGGGTTACATAAACGAAGTATTATTAAATTTTTGAATCATGTAATCAATAACATATTTACTACTTTAAATATAATAATTTTGTCCATCCCAATTTATATAAGTAATTACTACTTTAATTCGTTCTTTAAAATAATAATTTATTTACATTATTCAAAAATTTAATAATATGTTTAGACTCCATTTGATCATGAAAATCAAATAAAATTTTATTATATTTAAGATTTTCAGAGTTGGAGTTGGAGTTAAATTGCGTTTGGCCATAGTTTTTGCAATAAAAGAATAAAATCTAAATGTATTTTTTTAGAAAAAATATAAAATATGATTTAAAAATAAAATATAATTTAAATGGGGTTATTTTATGAAATAAAAAATTTAGGATTTTTTCCAAAAAAATAAATAACAAGTGAAAAGTAAAAGTGAAAATAGTGAAAACAAGTATTGGTAAGGGTGCATATCGATTGGTTCGGTTTGATTTTGTATATTATCAGTTTAGTTTATCAGTTTTTGGTTTGTAAACGTGCAAAATCGATAACCAAACCAATAAGATATTCGTTATTGATTTTTGATTAATCGATTTTTGGTCCTTAACTGCTTGATTTTTGGTTTAACCGATAATAAAATGCTCCTATAATTTTTTTTTCTCTTATTTTCATCTTCATATATACACTACCTTTATTCATAAAAGTCTATACAAATACAAGCTTAAGCAAATTCATATACGTTATTAATAAAACAAACTTATTTTCTTTCTTGTTAGCTAGCAAACTTGAATGCAGTAGCAACAATAACAATCTCTCAAAAAGAAAACAACATTGATAGGTAGAACTCCACCAAACCAATGACTTTAGAGAGAAAACAACAACACTAAGACAACAATTATAAAATACAAAAAGTAATAGGGTATATGTTTAAAATCTAAAGCCACTATTAAATTATGGATAAAAATATAATTTTAATATAATCTTATTAGATTATCGGTTTAACCATTAACTAAAACCTTAAAACCAAACTCGAACCGGTAGCCCAAAAAAAAATTACAAAATTATTTAAAAATCGTTAACTCAATAACCCGATACCAATAAATCAATAACATTTTTACCAGTTTGGTTTATCGATTAAATTAATTTTTGCATACCCTTAAATATTGGGTATTTTCTAAATTTCAAATACAACTTCAAATTCTATTTGATAATTTTATGACCAAATAATTTTTTTAAATAAAGTAAAATAATTTTTCGAAATAAAGTGATCACAATCTAGGGCCAAACGGCTACTTAAAATTCAATTTTTCTTTTTAGAAGTTTCACTTTTTTTTAAAATTGTGTATCAATTCAAATTATGTCATAAATTGAAAAGAAAGGATAACAAAAAAGAGAACTTTGTTGCTAAAGTAATACTCCCTCTATGTAACCCAAAAGACACATACAATTCTCCGTTGTTACAATACTCCCTCTATGTAACTCAAAAGACACATACATGCGCTATGTAAGTTTTTATTAAAAAAAAATTGAGTAAAGAATTTTAGTGAGGATCGTCAGTCAAACCTCGTGTAGCGCATTAAATTAATGTGTTATTATTAGTTGTGTAACTTTTTAAAAACATGTATTATTTCGATCACTTATAATTATTTCTTTAGTATTTAGGTTCCGGACTCAAAGAAATTAGATAAGATTATTGGATTCTATTGCTTTTGAAGGACAAATCCAAATTTGGAAACATACACCCAATGCAAATTGAAATTTTAGTTCCTTATTGTTGAATTGACAAATTATGGTAATATTTAGTTAATCAATTTAAATTTCAAACTATTTGAAAATGTGTATTTTGGTTCTTTCACCTGTGTACTCTTTTTTTAAAAAAAATAATCAAATAGATTATTAGTTGTTACCACTAAATTGATACTCTCATTAAGGGTATGCATTCGATTATTAGGTTTTCAGTAGTATTTTTTAAGTTGAATTTCTTCTGTTTTTAATTTTATAAATATGTAAACATAATCTAATCAAATTTAGAAAAAACTTGGTTTTGGTTTTTCAACTCACTCATTATAAATGAGCTTTGAGATTTTACCTTTTTTCACTTATAATTTTTTTTAAAATTAGACCTTTAATTTTCATAATATTAAATGTTAACCTTTGAATTACTTGAAAGGTTTTTTCAGCAACTATGCAAGAAGGTAAAGTGTGAAAAAATAAATAAACACATGAATTTTTACATAAAAAATTCCTTATTTAATGGAGGCAAAAATATGTCCTATATTCAATAAGATTTTTTCAAACTTTCCACTATCACACGAGCAAATTTTAAGGTTACAAGGAGTACACATAAGGGACTGATACCTGCAGTCCCTACCTCTAACCTCAACAGTTCTCCCTAAATGTTGGTAACTCTCCAACTCTACTTAGTCTAACAAGTCTCTTTACAACTCAATACAAAATCAATATGTATACAAATCACTAAAAATGTAAAAGCGTATAGTTTTGGAACCACAAGAATCTAACTATTACAATTCAGAACTGTAATGATAAAATTTTATAGGAATAGGTTCTTCGTTGCACCAGTTGACTCTTTTCAAAGAAAATAAGGAGATATTACACATTGTATTGGAGCAGAAGGATAAAATGGTGACTTGCATTCGATATCTTGTGTGATAAGAATGTTTCACTAAAATTTAAAGGTAATTTTTATAAAGTGATTGTTAGACTAGCTATGTTGTATGGGGCGGAGTATTGATTAGTCAAGAACTCATATATTCAAAAGATGAAAGTAGCGGAGATGTGAATGTTGATATGAATGTGTGAGCATATTAAAAGAGATAAGATTAAGAGATATTCTAGACACAGTGATAGTTCTGTGGTGGACAAGGTGAGAGAGAAGAAACTAAGATGGTTTGGACATGTGGAGAAGAGATACACAGATTCTCCAATAAGAAGGTGTAAGAGATTGACTATGGTACTGAGTCTAAGAAAAGGTAGAGGTAGGCTAAAGAAGTATTGGGGAGATATAAGTAGACAAGAGAAGATACACCTGTATTTGACTAATGACAAGATCCTAGATAGGAGGATATGAAGGTTGATGATTTGTGTACAAGGTTATAGCAGTCTAGTGTTGTCTAGTTTTTCTAATCACTATTATTTATGTTACTCTCCTGCTATCTTGTTCTTCAATTTTATTATTATCTGTTGTTCCTTTACTTCGATTATCATATTATTTATTGTTGCTAATATTTATTTTCTTCATTAATTTTGACATGACTTCTTTACTACTGTATTTTATATTCATACTAATTTTGATATGCTTTAATTGTGTTGAGGATCTGTCAAAAATAGTCTCTCTATCTTCACAAGGTAGAAAAAAGACTGCACATATACATCACTCCAAAACTTCACTTATAAGATTATACTAAATATATTGTTGTTATTATAATTTTTTTAAATAATAGTAATTATTTTGGATCACACGACAATAAAAATGGACAGGAGGGATTACATCCAAGATAGTTGATTTAGTCTGCATTCACAATCAATCTTGGAATGACTGAATTAGAAATAACAACACAAAAAAAGAAGGTAAGAAATATTGTAAAATAAAGACTTTAAAGTGAATACACCAGAGAAAAATATATAGAGAGAAACTTATATGTTATTCAACTTTAAACTGATGTACAAATGAACTGAAAGAACTTCCTATTTATAGAAGAACAGAAGCAGCTTGCAAAGCTGCTTATAGGAACCTGCTTACAAAGTTGCTTATAGGAACCTGCTTACAAAGCTGCTTGTGTGCTGCTTATAGGAACTTGATTACAAAGCTGATTGTAGGAGTAATAAATGGACATCCACAATTAAATGTATTCATAACACTCCCCCTTGGATGTTCATTAATAGATAATGTGCCTCGTTAAAACTTCATTAGAAAAAAAACTCAGTGGAAAAAAAAATTCCTAGTAAAGAAAAAGGAGTACACCTATCTAGTAATACGCATTTGCTAGCTGCCTCATTAAAAATCTTTTCAGGAAAACTGAATGAGAAAAACTTTAGTTAAGGAAAAAACAGTACAACGTGTATTTTACTCCCCCTAATGAAGACCACATTTTAGATGTTCAAGTTTCTGCATTCTAATTTTGTATACCATCTTCTCATGAGTTGAAGTTGGTAAGGATTTGATAAATAAATTTTCTAGATTATCACTTGAACGGATTTGTTGGACATTAATATCACTATTCTTCTGAAGATCATGCGTGAAGAATAATTTTAGTGAAATGTTCTTCATTCTGTCCTTTTTTATAAAGCCTCTTTTTAATTGGGCTATGCATGCAATATTGTCTTTGTATAAAACTGTGGGCACTTTAGTATCATACTTTAGGCCACATCTCCCTTTGATAAAATGTATCACTGATCTCAACCATACACATTCTCTACTTGCTTCATGAATAACTATTATCACAGCATGATTCGAAAAAGTAGCAACAATGGACCGCTTTGTAGATGGACATGATATAGCAATACCTCCATATATGAACAAATAGCCTGTTTGAGATTTAGCTTTATGTGGATCAGATAAATAACATGCATATGCATGACCAACAAGATCTGCACTATCTTTGTTAGTATAAAATAGACTCACATTAATGGTCCCTTTTAGATATCGCAATATATGCTTAACTCTATTTTAATATCTTCTTGCAGGAGAAGAAGTATATCTTGCTAGAAAATTTAATAGAAAATACTATGTCAGACCTTGTAGTATTAGCAAGATACGTAACTGCACCAATTGCACTAAGATATGATACTTAAGGACCAAGAAGTTCCTCATTCTCTTCTTGAGGTCAAAATGAATTTTTAGTCACTTCAAGTGATCGAATAACTATTGGAGTACTTAATGGATGTGCTTTGTTCATATAAAATTATTTTAAAATCTTCTCAGTATAGGCAGATTAATGGATGAAGACCCCGTCTGTCAAATGTCCAATTTGCAGACTAAGATAAAGTATTATCTTTCTAAGATCTTTCATCTCAGATTCTTTCTTTAGATATTTAATCGCATTTTAAAACCTCTTTTGGAGTTTCAATAAGATTTATGTCATCAACATAAACAACAAGTATAACAAACTCTGATGTTATTTTTTTAATAAAAATACATGGACAAATGGTATTATTTATATATCCTTCATTTATCAAGTACTCACTAAGGCGATTATACCACACCCGCCTTGATTATTTTAAATCGTATAACAATTTTTGTAATCTGATTGAGTATATTTCTCGAGACTTTGAACTGCATGCTTAAGGCATTTTAAATCCTTCTAATTTTTTTATATAAATGTCATTATCAAGTGAACCTTAGATAAGCTGTAACCACATCCATTAGATGTATTTCAAGATTTTTATGTACAACTAAACTGATGAGATATCAAAATATGGCATTCACAACAGGTGAATATGTCTCTTCATAATCGATATCGAGTCTTTGAGAGAATTCTTGTACAACAAGGCGTGCCTTGTATCTCACAATTTTATTTTTCTCATTTCTTTTCCACACAAAGATCCATTTATAGCCAATTGATTTTACACCATCAGGCGTTTAGACTACAGGTCGAAAACTTCACGTTTAGCAACTGAGTTCAATTCTAATTGAATTATCTCTTGCTATTTTGGTCAATCACATACTCATCGATATTCTTCGGCAGATAGATGTTCAAGATCCTCACTGTCTTGCATAATGTTAGGTGCAACGTTATATGCAAACATATTATCCACCATAATTTTGAATCGATTCAAATTTATCTGATCATCAGTAGAACCTATTGAAAGTTTCTTATTCACTTGAGTTTCGGGTTCACTGATTTCTTAACGAATATTAGGATTAATCAGACCTTGAATCTCCTCATGAAATTCTTTTATAGTGTCATTTTGATCATTTTTTGTGCTTCTTTTCCTAGGATTTTTATCTTTGGAACTCAATGGTCTACCATGCTTCAGGCGTTTTTGAGATTCAGAAGCTATGACACTAGTAGATGGTCCTGCTGGGACATCAATTCAGATAGGCACATTCATTGTAAGGATATGTGACTTAGTTATCCTTTTCAAATCAGTAAATGCGTCTGACATTTCATTTGCTATTTTCTGTTAAGTGAATGATCTTCTGAACCTCCTATTCACATATGGGGGTACGTGAATCAAAATGAGACGGTGATAAAACTTTTCACACAATTTCTCTTTTGAGTTTTTTTTTCTCTTCCTAATTGCAAGAAATTTGTTTCATCAAATTGACAATCAGTAAATCGAGCAATGAATAAATCTCTCGTCAATGATTCAAGGTAGCAAATTATGGAGGGTGAATCAAACCCAATATATATTTTTAACTTTCTTTGAGGACCCATTTTAGTGCGCTGTGGTGGTGCTACTGGCACGTATACAGCACATTCAAAAATTTGTAGATGAGCAATATTTGGTTCATGACCAAAGACCAATTATGATGGAGAGTATTTATTATAATGAGTTGGTCTAAGACGAACAAGTGATGCTGCATGTAAATAGCATGACCCCAAACAGAAGTGGGCAACTTTATTTTCATAAGCAGTGGTCTTATTATTAATTGTAGACGCTTAATAAATGACTCAGCAAGACCATTTTGAGTATGAACATGAGCGACAGGATGTTCAATTCTTATCTCAATAGATACACAATAATCATCAAAAGCTTGAAATATAAATTCTTCAGCTTATCAAGGCGAATAGTCTTAATGGAATAATCAGGGAACTGCGCCCTTAATCATATTATTTGTGCCAATAATTTCGTAAACGCTAGATTGCGAGATGACCAAGAGGCACATATGAGACCATCTTGAAGATGCGTCTATTAGGATCATAAAATATCTGAATGACCCACTGTGTGTGAATAGATCCACATATATCCCCATGTATACGTTCTAGGAAAAGAGGGGATTCAATGTCAAATTTCATTGACGATGTCCTAGTTATCAATTTGCCTTGACAACAAGCAGCACATGAAAATTCATCACTTTCAAGAATCTTCAGGTTCTTAAGTGGATGCCCATTTGAATTTTCAATGATTCATCTCATCATTATTGATTCAGAATGACCCATTCGGTCATGCCAAAGCACAAAACTACTCGAATTAGTAAACTTTTGATTTACGACAGATTGTGCTTTAATAGTACTAATTTCTGCATAATACAGGCCAGAAGATAAAGTTGGTAATTTCTCCAAAATATACTTTTTGGCTGAAAATATTCTTGTTAATACCAAGATATTTAAAATTCATTTCATTTAATGTCTCAACAGGATATCCATTTCGGTGAATATATTTAATACTTAACAAGACTCTTGGGGATTTAGAAGAGAATAATGCATCTTTTATAACAAGTTTCGTCTCCTTAGGCAGAAATATAGTAGCCTTTTCAGAGCTTTCAATCAATTTTGAGTTATCCAAAATTGTAGTAACATTTGATTTTCTCCTAAGCAAGTAGGAGAAGTATTTCTCATCTTTGAATATAGCGTGTGTTGTTCCATTATCAACCACACAAATATCTTCATGATTGTTCATTGATCCAAATAAAATTTCTTCAAGATGAAAAATATAGATAAAGTAAACATTATAATACTATTACCAAATAAAATATTACACAAACTTTATTTATTTATATGATTAAGAAAATACGATTATTCTAGTTAATACAAACAACAAGAATAAAAAATATTTAGACTATCACAGATCCATCACCAATAAGGTGATCTATTTTTCCTTTAGGGTGTTCAAAGAAATCTGCAATATCTAAATGCATGGGCTCGATATTATCTTCAGAGATAAAGTTTGCTTCTGAATTATTATCCATCATCTTCAGGGATGCTTGGTAGAAATCAACCAGGTGCCTTGGCATACGACAGGTACGTGACCAATGCCCTTTTCCTCCACATCAATAGCATTTATTTTCTAAAAAAATTTCTGCACCGCTTCAGGCTTTTCTTCTTACACTGCTAGTTTTGAAGGTTATTATTTAGTACAAGACGACCACTATAATTAAGATTTCTTTCTCGATCATGGACATGATCACGACTGGGGTCACGACCTTTTTCACTCTTAGATTGGTGAAAAATTACCACATTCACTTCAAGAAGTGTGGCAGAACCAGTAGGTTGACTTTCATAATTTTTTATGAAAAGGTCGTTATGTTGTTCAATAACAAGAAAATGTGAAATTAATTCAGAATAATTTTTGAACCCCATTTATTGATATTGCTACTGCAAAAGCATACTCGAGGCAGGAAAAATAGAGAATATTTTCTCCAACATATCATGATCAGTGATAATTTCTCTGCATAATTTCAACTGAGAAATAATTTTGAATATGAAAGAGTTATACTTAGTGATAGATTTAAAATCTTGGAGCCTCAAATGCATCCACTCATAACGTACTTGTGGATGAACGATCATCTTCAGGTGGTCATATCTATCTTTTAAATTATCCCACAACACAAGAGAATTTTTAATAGTGAGATACTCTATTTTTAAAGCCTCATAAATGTGATGGCAAAGAAAAATTATTACCTTGGCACGTTGTTGATTTGATGCCTGATTTTTATCTTTGATGGTGTCTGCCAGACCCATTGCATCAAGATAAATTTCAGCATCAAGTGTCCAAGACAAGTAATTTTTGTATGATATATCCAAGTAATAACTTCACGTTTAGAAAAAATTGTCATTTAATTAAGAAAAAAAATTTGTACCTTCGATACTTACCATATTTGCTCATGATGGAAGAGGCTCGTGCTGATAACGTATTGCAAAATAAAGATTTTAAAATAAATACATTAGAGAAAAATATATATAGAGAAACTTATATGTTATTCAACATCAAACTGATGTACAAATGAACTGAAAGAACTTCCTATTGCAAGTTGCTTATAGGAACCTGTTACAAAGCTGCTTATAGGAACCTGCGTAAAAAGCTGCTTGTAGCAGTAATAAATGGACATCCATAATTAAGGGGTCGTTTGGTAGAGTGTATTAGATAAATAATACATGTATTAAATGTGATATTACTTATTACTTTGTTTGATAGCAATTTTGGGACAATGTATAACTAATTAGTTATATACCCTATTTGGTTATTATAGAGTGTATAACTAATACCTTCAATTTGGTGGTATTAGTAATACTTGAGTTTTAATACCATAGAATAAAATATATAAAGACAAAAATATCCTAAAGTCCCCTTTAAGCATTTTATATATTCTTTCAATATTTTTATTTATTTTTTTGATTTTCATGCTTTATATTTGATACTAGTAATATACCTGCACGATGAGCAAAAATATTTTTAAAAAAATTATCTTTAAAAAAAATTATATTTGAGGACACTCATTAAAATTTCAAATATAATCATGCCACAAAAAATTTTCTCAGGTCTAAAATAGTTACCGGCGATAAAATTTTCTATTGCTAAAAATGTCTTCTTAATGCATGATAATGTCATGACCCAACCCTGCTGTGAGTGACACTCACCCAACCCCCGGATGAGCGAACCAATATTAATCCAACACTTAGTATAATCTAGCAGCTTAAAACCAGTTTGCATAAATAAACTAACATTCACATCTATTCAACCAAACAACCTGCGAAAATCCTCCCTAGAACCTGAAAGTTACCGTACTAAAACATCTACCAATCTAGAGTACGAGGATGCAACTCCAAAAATAAAAAGAGTTTAAGCCCAAAATAAGTGGGCTACAACTAAAAGAAGAAACCAAGGTAGCTTGACCGAAGCAGCTCACCCTTGAGATCTGGAATCACTGGGACTACAAGTGAGATCGTGCGTCAGCCGTCGAAAGATTGCCTGTACTCACAAAAGAAAAGACAAGTGCATATTCAGTACACAATCACCATGTACTGGTAGGATCATTGGCCAACTCCAATAAACAAGATATGAACAATAATTAAAGTTGAGTAAAGCAAAGTAAATATGTAACAAGTCAACAATGTAACTAAATACATGTCTCTTCCTTAACCAGTCAACCACATAAAATCACTTAACAATCAAATACAAATCCATGACAATAATCAAGTATCCTTTTTATGTAACCCAGACCATCAAGGATCCTTAGGACACCCTCTATGTTTTAACACGCAATTCCTGCCTATACTAAGACCAAACTCACATTTGAATAAATTACCTGGCCTCTCATGGATCATATACAGAAATCACATTCAAGAATATAACCCGGTACACTTATGGAATCATCGAAAGAATATAATTAATGCAAGTAAACCAAACCCGAAACATGTGTGGTACCCGAACCAACTATTTATAATTCTCGTACCAAGCGTGGTACTCGAGCCAATCGAATAGTATCTCATACCAAGCGTGGTTCCCAAGCCAACCGATATGTAACCTGTACCAGGCGTGGTACCCGAGCTAACCGAATGTCACACCAAATCCAATCAATCAACAAACATGAACAAAAGCATACTTGTAAATCAACAAGCAAGAAAACAAGTTCATTTCACAAGACTGATAAACGAATAAATAGACATTCATAACCTCATTCCCTAAGTATACAACTCACACCATACTAAGCTATATTACATGTACACATATTGCATATTGAAAATATCAATAACCATCACCTACCTCGAATTACTCGCAAGCTCTATTGAATCAGAACCTTCCCATTTTCCAAAGCTCTTTCTTGTTCTTGGTCTAAAAATAAACATACAATAACTACAATCAATTAACTGGCCTAAAATACCCTAATTATATAAATTCCCCATTCCCCAGGCCAAACTATGATCATTTCACTTATTCTGAGGCTTTTCCACCATCAATTCACCTAATGCTACCATTTTTATGGATAATTTAGAGAATTATGGCTAAATGATCATAACCCATCAAGAATAATCAAAATCCAAGAGCTTCTACGCCCTACAATTCCCTCTTTTCCCAGATTCTAATATTCCTAGGTTATTCTAAATCCATCCCCAAGTCCTCAACTATCAATTCTATGATGTACGAACGATAGCACGAAGTTAGGGGAGTAAAATCCTTACCTTTGGGATAAAAAATAATGCAAAATGAAGTAAAATCGCCTAGAATCGCCCTGCCCTTCTCCAAAATGCAGTTGAGGAAAAACTAAATATTTTGCAGAAGTTTCTACATTAAATCCCGACTCAGTCTACTATAGTGGTCTGTACACCACTATAGCGCTCCTGCTATAGTGCTCCCGCTATAGCGGTGATGACCAAACTTAACTTACGCTATAGCGGATATAATTCCGCTATAGCGGTCACCGTTATGGCGCAGTTACAGCGCTCGTCATGGGCAGAAAGTTGGAAAATCCCAGAAAAGTGTTCATTTTACAATACACCTTAAATCCCCAACGTTTTAGAATAACCCCTTCACGTCAACCTCGATACCGAGAGTTCTACTCACCTGAATTCACTTTTGAAAAGTTCTCGGACTCCTCTATATCTTAGATAACGGAAAAACTAGCTTACTACAAGACACATTATCCAATCCTTAACCGGATTGCGCTAGACCATACCTTGCTCAGAATTCATCCGAGACTAGCCTAGCTCAAATTTTTCAACTCTCAAACCTGGAAGTTTTCCAACTCGAAACTTAACACGAAGAGTTTACCCATAATTATGAACTCGGTCGTTATAACATATATTAATTTACCCATCGTTCATCCCTGAATGATCAAACCCAAAAATTCAAAGTAAAAGAGGGAAAAGTATCGTACCTGAATCCTCAAACAAGTAAGGCTACTTGTCCTGCATGTCCCTCTCAGTTTCTCAAGTGGCTTCCTCAACCGGATGATGCTTCCATTGAACTTTCATCGATTTTATCTCCTTTTTCCTCAACTTCCGTACATCCCGATCAAGAATTGCAACCAGTTCCTCTTCATACTGAAGGTCCTTGTCTAGTAATACCTCATCCTATATAATAATGTAATCACCGTCCCTATAGTACCACTTCAACATGGATACATGGAAGACCGGGTGGACCCCTGATAAACTAGGCGGCAGTGCTAGCCTGTAAGACACTGGACCCACAATTTTGAGAACTTCAAATGGACCAATAAACCGAGGGTTGAGCTTGCCCTTCTTACCGAAATGCATAACCCCCTTCATTGGTGACACTTTCAACAATACATGTTCACCTTCCTGGAAGTCCATGTCCCTGACCTTGCGGTCTGCGTACTCCTTCTGCCTGCTCTGGACTGCTAGAAACTTGGTCTGAATGCCCCTTACCTTTTGCTGCGCTTCTCTTACCAAGTCCACACCCAGAGATTTTACATCACCTGCCTCAAACCACCCTATTGGTAACCTACATCCCCTCCCATACAGGGCCTCGAATGGTGCCATATCGATACTGGAATGGTAACTATTATTGTATGAGAACTCACACAATGGTAGAAAATGGTCCCAATGACTCCGAAGTTGATCACACATGCTCTCAACATGTCTTCCAATACCTGGATTTTTCTCTCTGACTGATCATCTGTCTGAGGCTGGAAACCTGTGCTGAATGTGAGTTGAATGCCCAACTCCTCATGTAACTTACCCCAGAACTTAGAGGTAAGCTGTATATCCCTTTCTGAAATGATGGACAGTGGTATCTCATGCAGTCTCACGATCTCACTAACATAGATCTTAGTCAGCTGCCGTGAGTTATAGCCCACCCTGACCAGATTGAAATAAGCTGACTTGGTCAGCCGGTCCACTATGACCAAGATAGAGTTATACTTCTCCAAATCTTGAGAAGACCCACCATGAAATCCATGGCTATCCTTTCCCACTTCCACTCAGGAATGAACATTCTCTGAAGTAGTCCTGCAGGCCTTTGGTGCTCATACTTGACCTGTTGACCATTCAGAAATTTGAACACAAATTCAGCTATGTCCTTTTTCATCCCAGGCCACCAATAAAGTTGTCTCAAATTTATGTACATCTTGGTTACGCCCGGATGAATTAAATATCACGAACCATAAGTCTCTACCAACACCTTATGAATTATATCATCAACCCTAGGAACACAAATCCTCCCCTGAAGTTCATCACTCCGCCAAAGTCCCACGTGACATCCATGGACTTTCTGGATATTACCTTGCTCCGAAACTTGCTCAACTGTGAATCCTGAAAATGCTTGGCCTTTATCTCTTCTATGAATGTGGATTTGACCTCCATAATGACCAATACTTCACCCTGTTCTGAGATGTCCAGTTGCAAGAACCTTGATTCTAAATCCTGAATTTCCCTTGCCAATGGTCGTTTGGACACTCTCAAATAAGCCAAACTGCCCATGATGCTGGTCTTCCAGTTTAATGTGTCTGCCACCACATTAACCTTACTCGGATGGTATTGGATGGTCACATCATAATCCTTCAAAAAAGTCATCCACCTCCTCTGCCTCAAATTCAAGTCCTTTTGAATGAAAACATGCTGCAAATTGCGATGATCAGTGACCACCTCACACTTGATATCATAGAGATAAGTGTCTCCAAATCTTGAGTGCAAAAACCACCGCTGCCAACTCCAAGTCGTGGATGGGATAATTTTTCTCATGAGGCTTCAACTGCCTAGAGGCATATGCTATAACATTCTTGTCCTGCATTAGCACAACACCCAAACCTGAATGTGAAGCATCACAATATACAATGAAATCCGTACCTTCCACCGGCAAGGAAATAATGAGAGTTGTAGTAAGAAGAGTCTTGATCTTTTGGAAGCTCTCTTCACACTTGTCAGACCATACAAGCGGTACCTCCTTCTGAGTCAACCTCATCAAGTGAATAGCGATGGACACAAAATTCTTTACAAACCTGTGATAGTACCCTGCAAGCCCCACAAAACTCTGCACCTCAATCACAGAGCTAGGTCGGGCCCAATTCTTAACTGCCTCAATCTTCTGGGGATCCACCATCACCCCCTTTTCTGAAACCACATGCCGAAGGAAAGAAACAGAAGTCAACCAAAATTTACACTTAAGAAAATTTTGCATATAGCTTCTGGTGTCTCAAAATTTCCAACACAATGCGAAGATGTTCAACATGTTCCTCCCTACTCTTGGAGTAGATCAAGATGTCATCTATACCCGAAATTGCTAGAGCCACAGTCTTAGCATTAAAATTCAACACCACATGATAAGGATACAACCAGGTCATACCCAAGATAACATCGAAGTCTAACATGTCCAGGATAACCAAAGCTACCAAAGTTTGTAGCCCCACAAACACCACATAACAAGTACGATAAACATGAATCACTATCAAAGACTCTCTAACTGGGATGGAAACATGGATAGGAGAATCAATGATATCACAAATCAAATTCAGACCCAAAGCAAACTTCACAGAAACATAAGGGTATGTAGAACCTGGGTAAAAAAGTATGGAAGCCATCTTATCACAGACAAGAATTGTACCTGTGATCACCACGTCTGACGCCTCAGCCTCCGACTTCCCTGAAAAGGCATAACAGTGATCCCGATCATCAATCTGAGCAATTTCCTTGGCCAGCTGCATCACTATCTTGCCCGCACTGTCGTTACCCTGATCTTCCCGACCTCTCTAAGAGTTACCTCGCCCACCCTTTGGACGACCTCTAGCATGACCACCCCTACCTGCTAGGACCACAGCCTTGGACTGCTGCTGATTCTGATTACCCGTCTGCTTATGAGGTCACTCCCTCTTAAACTGACCCAAATCACCATAATAGAAACACCCTCGATCAAGAGTAGGCCTTCTAGTAGATCTGTAAGAAGCTCCCTAGCCTCTAGGAGCTGAGAATTGCTGACTAGCTCCCGGATGACCACCTGTGGCAACTGGCAGAGCTGACTCAATAGGACGGGCAGAGTACACCTACTGATTGTGGCCCATGGAGTACGAACCACTGAAATTTTCATCTTCTGGGACTTCTTGGCTAACACCTTAGCCTGCCCAACCTGCCTTACCCCTTCTAACTTCTTGACATAGTCTGTGACCTCATTGAAACTCTTCCCTGCTGAAGTCATGTGCACGAACAACACTTAAAATTTAGTATTCAAACCTTTCACAAACAACTGAATCCTCTCCTCTTCGGTACCCAACAATTGAGTAGCAAACCTAGACAAGGCATGAAACTTGGCCTCACAGGCGGAGACCGACATGCTACCCTATTTCAGAGCCAGGAACTCATCCTTTTTATGATCCCTCAAGGTACCGGGCATATACTTCTCCAAGAAGAGAGCACGGAACTCCGTCCAAGTCAGCGGAGGCAAAGTCGATGGCCGACATTCAACATGAGACCTCCATCATAGCTTAGCATCACCCTGCAGCTGAAAAGTGACAAGCTCAACCCCATGTTGTTGCACAATGCCCAGCTTGTGCAGCCCCTCATAACAGTCCAATATGAAATCATACACATTTTTCTTCTCAGTGCCCTGAAATGTAGGAGGTTTCAGCTTGATGAACTAAGTCAGCATCTTGTGCTCATTCTCTATCATAACAGGACCTAATATTGGCCTGAAGAAGTCGTCTGTGCCCGACGTTGCATCCATCCTAGGAGCTGTAGTAACCGTTGGTTGGGTGCCCAGAGCCTAATCTTCAATACCCGCGGGGGTGGCTCCCGCACCAACCAGTCCACTCAGAAAGATCCACACCTACTGAAATGCTTCAGGCGTGATAGAGGGAAGGCCTGCACCTCCAGCTGGTGCCGCCTCCGCCTGTTCTGCGCCCTCCTCAACTTCCTCTTCAACCTGATCTTGAGGTAGGGTAGGGGTGGCCTCTCGTGCACCTGCATCTGCTTGAGCTCCACCCCTGGCGGGTGTTGCTCTACCTCGGCCCCTGCCCCTGCCCCTTCCTCTACCTCTAACCATTGGGCCCGCTTGTCTCACTCCATTGTTCCTCGTATTAACCATCTGCGGACAAAAGAGTGAAAGTGTTAGATACCAATTTGTATCACCAGATACTAATTGAAATCAAGTTATAGCACAAAGTAAGGAAGAGAGATAGTTTTCCTAAAGTCCTATAGCCTCTTAAAGAAAAGTACAGACGTCTCCGTACCTTTCTGTGAGACTCTACTAGACCCATTTTGGTACGATGAGATCAACAAACCTAGGGCCCTGATATCATCTTTGTCAAGACCCAACCCAGCCGTAAGTGGCACCCACCCAACTCTCGGATGCGCGAACCAATATTAATCCAACACTTAGTATAATCTAGCAACTTAAAATCAGTTTACATAAATAAACTAACATTCACATCTATTTAACCAAACAACCTGCGGATATCCTCCCTTGAACCTGAAAGTCACCGTACCAAAACATCTACCAATCTAGAGTATGGGGATGCAACCCCAAAAACAAACAGAGTTTAAGCCCGAAACAAGTGGGCTACAACTAAAAGAAGAAATCAAGGTAACTTGATCGAAGCAGCTCACCCTTGAGATCTGAAACTGCTGGGACTACAAGTGAGGTCGTGCTTTAGCGTCCGGAAGATTGCTTGTACTCACAAAAAAAAAGCAAGTGCAGAATCAGTACACAACCACAGTGTACTGGTAGGATCATCGGCCAGCTCGAATAAACAAGATATGAACAATAACTAAAGCTGAGTAAAGAAAAGTAAACATGTAACAAGTCAACAAAGTAACTAAATACATGTCTCTTACTTAACCAGTCAACCACATAAAATCAGTTAACAATCAAATGCAAATCCGTGACAATAATCAAGTATCCTTTTTATGTAACCCGGACCACCAAGGATCCCTAGGACACCCTGTATGTTTTAACATGCAATCCCGACCTACACTAAGACCAAACTCATATTTGAATATATCACCCGGCTTCTCATAGACCATATGCAGAAATCACATTCAAGAATACAACCTGGTCCACTCATGAAACCATCGAAAGAATACAACTAATGCAAGTAAAGCAAACCCGTATCAGGCGTGGTACCCGAGCCAATCATTTGTAATTCCCGTACCATGCGTGGTACCCGAGCCAATTGAATAGTATCCCGTAATAGGCGTGGTACTCAAGCCAACCGATATATAATCTGTATCAGACGTGGTACCCGAGCCAATTGAATGTCACACCAAATACAATCAATTAACTATGGCTGGCAACGAGACTGGATCCGGGATTGCCGGATCGGTATTAACCGATACCGGCATCTAACAGCCGGGTGTCGGCCAGAATCGGGACTGTATCGGTACCGGTAATACCGGTAGTGTACCACTTGTCCATCCCGGATCGGAATATGGATTTTTCTATTTTTTTTCTATTTTATTTAATTTTAGTTAAATTAAATACTTGATTGTTTATAATTGAAAACTTGTTTTAAACTTATTTATATTTCTTTTAAAAGTATAACTTAATAAATAATAAGTTAGAAATTTTAAACTCTTAAAGTTTAAATTTTCAAACTCTTAACTCTTAAGTCTTAAAAGTTTAAATTTCAAATTTTAAATTCTTAAAGTTTAAATTTTCAAACTCTTAAGTCTAAGTCTTAAAAGTTTAAATTTAAAAATTTCAAACTATAACTAACTTACTTAAGTTTGAAACTTCTTAAACTATATCAAACTTTTAATTTTCAAACTTTTTAAATTTTAAATTGTAACTTAAGTTTGAAACATTTAAAAATTAAAATATAGAAAAAAGACTTATATTAAATTGAAGACAATAATTAAAAAAATTTAAGGCGAATAGCCTATAATTTTATTCATAAAAATTAAATAGTACAATTTGTATTACAAATATTAGAAGAGGACCTAATCTACGCAGCCACCTTCTAGGAAGGGTTCTGTTTGAATTAGGCCTCGAATTATCATACTAATATTTGAAGCTTTGAAAATAGTCTTGACATAGAGATTCTAACAATTCCTTGGTAATATTTTCTGGAAGTGGTTGTTGTGCTTGATCCTTTAATGCATCCATGCCGTCTTCACTAGAATTTACCAAAATATTATCTATATCATATTCAAATTGGGCAGGTAAACTAGGACGCCCATAATTCCTTCGCTCAGCATTGATCCAATCTCTAAACAATACCGATATCTCTAAGCTGTCTGATGCTAATGAATATATATGCTCCCCAATTTGAAATCTTGCTGCACTAAAAGCGCCCTCCGAAGCTACTGAAGATGCTTGAATAGCTAGCAAATCTCGAACCACCGGTTGAAGTTTTGGAAATGACTTGCCGCGAGTCCTCCACCATTCCAAAAGTTGAGGTTTGCCTTGTGCATCCTTAATACTTTTCGTTCCCTGATTAAGATATTCATCAAAATCATTCCTTTCATTAGAAGTAAGACCAAGATAATTTTTCATCGTATTATCAATATCATCTTCATTTGAATATCTACGCGTAGAACTTGTAGGTTCTACATTTCGTACTGCATCATTTATTCTACTAGAATTATACAAGTCATACAATTTTCTAGCTTCAATTCTTATGCTATTTTTAACATCGGACAAACTAGGTATTTTGTCAGCTTCGTCAATTTCGTCACCTTGGTTATTTTGGTCATTTATAATATCTAAAATATCTAAATTTGAATATATTCTTTCAACCATTCGTGTTGCACCTATTTCTTTGTAAGTTGGGTTTAATAAACAAGCAGTTAAATAAATTTGAGGAATAGAAAAAAATATTTTCTAATTTTTTTAATCATTGAATTAATGGACTCTTTAAACCGTGGAATATTTTTGTATTGAAATTTTTTATCAGAAATATCACATATATTTGGTAAAACTGAACAAATAATTGGATAATAAAGTCCAGATATTTGTTTTATAGCTAAATAAAAAACTTTTAAAAATTCTTTAAGTTCATATACTTCATTCCAATCAGTGTCAGTAATTCTATAATCATTATTTGAATTATGAGCATTCCAAACCATTTGTAAAGGCTTTCTATATTCATAAGCAACTTTAAGCATTTCATATAAAGAATTCCATCTAGTAGACACCGTTTTTGGAATTTTTCTAGGGGGAAGTTGAAATTCTTGACAATGGCGTTCAAACTCTACACGTCTAGACTTTACTTGACATTTAAAAATAAAATGACATGCAACTTCACATTTTATACAACCATCATTATACATTGCTATACCATCTCTGACAATTAAATTATATATGTGTGCAGCACACCTAATATGAAAACCGTCATTATAAATAGGGCAAAGTGTCGGTTTTAGTTTGTCAACAACATTTGTATTATTAGAAACATTACCAAAGTTACACTAATTACTTTATTACAAATTCTATAAAATTGTAAAACATCTATAATAGTTTGAGCTATGTAACTATCGGTTTTCAGCATTTCACAATATTTATAACCTAAAATTCTTTTTTGCATGTTCCAATTTTCATCAACCCAATGACCAGTAATAGTGAAATAATCAATTACCATTAGGACTACGACCCATATCAGAAGTGATAGCCATTCTACAAGTATTATAGTAAAATAAACAACGAAGATATTGTAAATATTGTCCTTGATAATCAAAAACAGCTTTTTTAATTGTATTTCTTGTAAAACCTGTGAAAGATGGATTATACACTATTTGAATATAATGAATAAAACCAGTATTTTCAGCAAAACTAAAAGGCAAGCCACAAACAACAATCATTTTAGCTAATTCTTCAAGATCTCTTTCCCTACTATAACTGCGATGTGTACTAGGGCCAGAAACATTAGAAGGGTTTAACTGTGTTTGGATCATGTTAGAGGCCCCTACTCCTACAGATGCATCGGGAAGGGGAGTACCATGTTTTATTGCATCGGTTATAGCCTGAGCTTGCAAAAATTTATTTTTACAACATTCCAACAAATGATTTCTTAAATGTCCCGTCCCACCCCGACTTTCCCGTAGTTTTATGATTCAAAATACATTTATATTTTTTACAAATAGCTTGAGTTTTATCCTCATTTTGAGTCATAAATTGTCACACAACAGATCTTTTAGGACGTTCAGCCTTGGGCTTAGCCCTAGTAGGATGTACATGGGAAGTGAGAGTGGGGAGTTCAGTAGCGGGACTAGTAGCCGTAGGCGGCTCTGTTTCATCATCATCATTAGTATCATTATCATCATATTCATTATCATATTCGATTTCTTCATCTCGTTCTTCATTAAAATTACCAAACCTTGTTTGTAAAGATTCATGATCTAATTGAGTATTGCTATCAATATTAAAAGAAGTTTCATCAACATGTGTAAAATCATTCGTATTTATTCTTAATTGAGACACTTGTCTAGTTTTAGATTTGGATTTAGAAGAACTACCGACTTTACTTTTTTCGGTTACTGCATTAGCCAATCTACCAATAAGTAATTTTTTACCTTTGACAATATTTTTATCACCGAATTCCATATTAAAATATTAAAAGTAAGAAAATAAATTAATATGAAAATTAAATGCAAAAAAATAAATAAGTAAAGAGATGAAAGTTGAAACGAATGTACCAAACGTCTGCGTAAAAACAGACGTGTATAACCAAAAGCCAAAATTGATAGATGAAACTTGAAGCTTGAAGATTACTCCAAAATAATTCACCAAAACCTTCAAACTAATAAAATTAACAATTTAATAGAGACTAGAGAGTAGAAGACTTGAGAGTTGAGACTTGAGAGAGTAGATGAAGAAGAAGAATATTTGTGTAGTAAATAATGAAGGGGTGAAGGGTTTTTATAGTTAAAAATTAGGACTAAAATATATTTTAAAAAACTTTGGGGTATTAAAAAAAGTTTGGGGGTAGGGGGGTGTTTTGGGTGAAATGGTCGTTGGGTGGGACCACTAGCCGTTGCCAACGGCTAGCCCAACGGTCATGTGATTAAAAAAAAAAACCTAAATTTTCCCGCCCAGAAACCGGACCGGGACGATCCGGTAAAAAATCTCCTTCCGTCCCGTTTCCCATCCCGGTACCCCTACCCCTACCCCAACCGGTAGCTACCGAACCGGTACGGAACCGGTAATGGATCGGACCGGTACCGGTAGCTCCCGATCCTGTTGCCAGCCTTACAATCAACAAACATGAACAAAAGCATACTTGTAAACCAACAAGCAAGAAAACAAGTTCATTTCACAAGACTGATAATCGGATAAATAGACATTCATTACCTCATTCCCTAAGCATGCAACTCACACCATACTAAGCTATAGTACATGTACACATATTGCATATTGGAAATATCAATAACCATCACCTACCTCGAATTACTCGCAAGCTCTATTGAACTGGAGCCTTTTCATTTTCTGAAGCTCTTGCTTGTTCTTGGTCTAAAAACAAACATACAATAACTACAATTAATTAACTGGCCTAAAATACCCAGATTATACAAAATTCTCATTCTCCAGGCCAAACTATGATCATTTTACTCATTTCTGAGCTTTTCCACCATCAATTCACCTAATGCTACCATTTTTTTGGATAAATTTAGAGAATTATGGCTAAATGATCATAACCCATCAAGAATAATCAAAACCCAAGAGCTTTTACGCCCTAGAATCCCCTTTTTCCCTGGATTCTAACATTCCTAGGTTATTCCAAATCCTTTCCCAAGTCCTCAACTATCAATTATACGATGTACAAAAGATAGTACGAAGTTATGAGAGTAGAATCCTTACCTTTGGGACGAAAAATGATGCAAAATGGAGTAAAATCGCCTAGAATCGCCCTGCCCTTCTCCAAAATGCAGTTGAGGAAAATCTGAACGTTTTGGGGAAGTTTCTGAATTAAATAACGACTCAATCCGCTATAGCGGTCCATACACCGCTATAGCGCTCCCGTTATAGCGGAATCGACCGCTATAGCGGTGCTGACCAAACTTAACTTCCACTATAGCGGTCACCGCTATGGCGTAGTGACAATGCTCGTCACGGGTAAAAAGTCAGAAAATCAGAAAAGTGTCCATTTTACAACACACCTTAAATTCTCGACGTTCCGGAATAACCCCTTCATGTCAACCTCGATACCGGGAGTTCTACTCACCCAAATTCACTTTCGAAAAGTCCCCCTGACTCCTCTATGTCTTAGTTAACGGTAAAACTAGCTTACTACAAGACACATTACCCAATCCTCACCCGGATTGTCCTAGACCATACCTTGCTCAGAATTCGTCTGATACTAGCCTAGCCCAAAATTTTCAACTCCCAAATCCAGAAGTTTTTCAACTCGAAACTTGGCACGAAGAGTTTACCCGTAACGACGAACTCAGTTGTTACAGATAAGAAGACATGTATTTCATCATTTTGCTAACATGTAGCTAAGTTTCATTCGAATAAGTCTAAAACAATTACAAGTTATAATAACTATATACATTCACGCACATTTTTTAGCCCACTTGATTATCATTTATTATTAGAATTTTCAAACTTTAGAAAAGAAACTTAACCATTCAACCTACTTTAATTACCGTAGAATGCATAAGGTTAGAAAATTATTACTATAAAAAATAATCTTAAAAAATTAACCACGACTCAAAAAAGATTATTTTCATTTGAAAACGTTAATAAAAATTGGGAGCTCAATAATAAAAATTTATGAATAACTAATTTTCCTCCAGATCATTTAAGTGAGAATATCAAAAAAAATTATTTCTCATTTTTAAGAATGAGTAATAAAGCTTTATAAAGAATGTACGCTAAGCTATAAAATATGAAGGGTATTTTTGTAAACAAACAATACTTTTTTTATAAATATAGTAATGTAAGTTATTTTTAATACATCAAATCAAACACTGGATAAGAAATGACATCAACATAACTAATTCCAGCATTACTAATTCCAACATTGCTAATTCCAACATTGCTAATACACCCTATTCAGTATTATTTTTATAGGCTCTACCAAATGACTCCTCAGTGTATTCATAACAAGAAAAGATGTAATAACCCCATCACGATTTATCTATTCCTCTTATGCTTAAGCACAAAACCAAGGGACTAAAGTGCAATTATGTTTTTACTATAACGGGCAATTAGGCGCGGATTCACTCCCATTCGATCCCCTTCTAGGGTTTTCAACTTCCATTTTCGTGAAGCATTCAATCATGCGTGCCGCCTATGACTTCTCTTTCAGTCGGGCTAGATCCGGCACACTTTCCTTCTATGCCCGCCGTCGTCCATGGAGAGAGCTATTGGCCCACCCCTCTTCCTACACCCGACCCATTTCCCTCACCGATTTCACATCTCGGGTCAAGCGAAACCTCAGCTACTTTCGGGTCAACTACGCCATGGCTGTACTTGTCATACTCTTCTTAAGCCTTTTATGGCATCCGATTTCAATGATTGTATTCTTAGTCGTGTTCGTTGCTTGGTTTTTCCTATACTTCCATCGCGATGAACCGTTGATGGTTTTTAACCGTATGATTGATGATAGGATTGTTCTGGTTGTTCTTGGAGTTGTTACGGTTGTGAGCTTGGTGTTCACTCGCGTTTGGTTGAATGTGTTGGTGTCGATTTTGGTAGGGATGGTGTTGGTTGTTTTGCATGCAACGTTTAGGATTACAGAGGATTTGTTTCTCGAAGAAGATGATGTTGCTGATGGTGGATTGCGCTCTTTTGTTGGTACCTCAGTATAATACGGATGGATCTGAAAAAATTGGAGCAGAAGACGCAATGAGTTTTTTAAGGCATTATAAGTTTAGTGCAATTTTTCAATGCTTTATTCTACGGCCGTGAATGGCTGTTGTTTACATTTTTCCGGCGATCAAATGGAGAATTGAGACATGGATTATTTGAAATACTTACTTTTCTTCTGTCATCATTGTAAATGAATACTACAGTTAGGGGAAAGGGCAAGAGTTTGACATTTTGGTTTTCAGTTTAGTAGTGAAAAGGCAAAGATACTTCTATGCTTAGAATTAGAATCTGTGATTTCTGAAGTTGGATAATGAGCTTTGCTACTGTGTGGTGTTTTTATCTGGCTTCTGTAATCTAGTTATGCTGTTCGATTGAACTCGTTGGCTCGAATTTATGCATTAAGCAATTAGGTTACTTGAGCTTTTCATGTCAATCAATTATACATCAATCTTGAATTGTTTCAATAGGTTATATGAATCATCTATATCCATCTCTCTATATTTAATTAGATTTGTATAGAACATAGCTCGAACGATTTTATGTGTATGCTCGATCACAAGATTTCTACTTTATTCGGGTTTGGCATGTTCAGCATCAACTATGTTTTGCGAAAATCATGTAGGTTTGAATTATGCGCTTGATTAAATACTTATATCAGATGAATTCGTAAAATTGGCAAAACCATCACACAATGGGAAGTTTGATTATCTGGAATAAAGATGGTGCGAACATCCCTGAATAGCCAGATACAAGCAGCACTTGAATTGTAACCGCAGAATGGCAATTAGAATACAACAATACAATTCATCATATGTTGCCCAAAATGTACTGCTAAACTGCAGTATCGCAGGTCATATACTAGTAAGTAGTAACCATGGAAAAATAAATTAAATTGTATATATGAAGATTTGAGAATCGAAAAATACATGAATGAAAAAACATTATCAAGATTCACACAGTATAAGTACAAGGGTAGTGTACACGCATACAACACATTGCAGAAAGAGAGTAAACTTGAAAGCATGGTATCTCAGTTTAGTCAGAATAGCCGAACTCAAATTTCAGTCTCATCTACTTCATTACATCGTTCCTCGTTTCCCGCTGATCTGCACCAATTCTATTCGCAGTAGTTGAAAACAACTTACAAGTCTACAGTCTCACCGTATGATGCCCACTCGAGGCACAATGGTATAGCAATTCCAGTCTGCTACTTTAATATATGACTAGCTCTCATATAGTTTATCAAGTATAGGAATGCAGTGATAATAACTCAAGAAGCTGGAACACCTGGGATCTTTCGAGCATAAGCTAGCCCCATAACAAAATCCTTTGCTGATGAACCAATAATTGCTGGTATTCTTTCGGGTGTCGTAGTTTGAAGCCACATATCAACCAAACTGTTCAGCGGTAAACTGGGGACTATTGATTGTCCCATACATCTAATCTCAACCTACAAAATAAACTAAAGAATCAGCACAGCATAAGAGTAAAACAATCAAATCGTTTGCTATGTTTTTTTCGATGAAGTTTAAGTGCAAGTACACTCTCTCTCTCTCTCTCTCTCTCTCTGTCTTTTATCCTTCAATACTAGGTATCTTCCAAGAAGAAATGGTGTCAGCCATAATTGTCACTTATGTGTTATCTTTCTTGCTAATCAAAAAAGGACATTTCGTTTAACATCAAGCATCACAGCTTACCATTCTCATCTTAGCACTTGCGTAAAGTAGTGTTACCTGCCCCAAAGTTGAGCTAGTTCATGTTGAAATTTGTTAACACAACCTAGTTCAAAACCTGACTGGATGACCATTGCACCCAATGTCTTTTAAAACTAGAGAAAATCATGTCCTTCGATCTAATATCACCAAGGAAGATGTATAATTGTGCATAAAATGCTAATGGTGTTCATTGATTTATAAATAACCAGAAAGCAAGACAATCACCTCGTCTTCGCTCTTAAGATCCAACTTCCGCATCAGGTATTTTTGGATGAAAGAAACTGGAATATTACCGTCCCTGCAACAGTGGAAGATATGAGAAAAATTATGAGGAAAAATATGCAAGAATACATGTCTCGAAATGTTAAAGATATTGGTGGTTCTACTCCTACAAATGGCCTACCTCAATTTTTGATTTTGGGGCACAGAAACTTTCCCAACTTGAGCTTTTCTATCTAGCCTCTAATACTATATTCCCTTTTCGGCTCTAGGTGTCTTCCACAGCCAAACATCGATGGCTTATCCATTCCCAATGATTATCTTAGGTTGCCTATATTTTTTTCCCTACCTCCAACTCCCAAGTCTTACCTGTGTACATTATTTGCTAGTTATACATCCAAAATTTCTTGTAAGTCAGATTACTGATGCGAATTTAGGTGCCATCAGGCCCATCATTCTCAGATTATCTGTTTTAGTAACTTCCAGAGCACCCCTCTTTTTCTGCATTGCCATTTTACCTTTTGAGTCAAATCTTCCCAAGAACTGCTCTTTTTCCATTTCCCATTCTTCTGAACTGTTTAAGAATTTTAATGTCAGATGACAGATATTAAATTGCAAAATTCTTTTTGTCCGTGATATCCTTTTGTTTTCCTTTTAAAATTTCCAGATCACTTTATCACAAGTACATACCACTTCATGCTTTCATTACTGATTTCAGATTACTGTTGGTTATAAGCCATTAAAAGTTAGCAACTGTGACTTCTGAACTTTGCAGGCCTGAAGATTGGATTCTTGTTTCTTATATAATTAATATTTGAAATTGGAAAGTATAATGCCCTCTTTCTTATTAAATAACCTCGTTTGCAGAGGACTTTTAAGGTCACAAGATAAAGACCAAACCACAACAAAGGAAAGAAATGTAATGAACACTTCATACTCTTTGTCTGATCTAGCTTCCATATATTTCAAACTTCACTTAAAGAGGAGATTATTTTCAGTTCAAGCTCAAGCACCTTACTTTATTCATGAAAACATATTCCGATGGAGGGCATGCTAACAATATCAGTAGTGATATTCTTCTATTTGAACAAACATGGATGCAATCATACTAGCACTAATGCACTGGATCCCATCAAAACTTCAAAACTAAGTATACATTGGCAACAGTAGTACTAGGATGGGTGACTCCCTTGCGAGTCCTCGTGTTGCATCCCTTGTTTATCCAACTTGGAATTGAGGCATAGTTCTTGTTGTTTGTTGAATAACTACCCCAGAAGACAACCAGCATAATGCAGGAAGATAGGCCCTACTAGTCAGAATGACAAATCTAACTTCGTTCACAACCTTTTACCAAAGCAAATGATTAGCTTTGAGGGGTTCAATCTGAGTGTTGCAAGCCTAATAAAAACATATAAATGTCCCTTATCTAGCAGCTTATACTTCTAAATGAAGTGGTCACACACTTATGGTATCAGTGCAGGCAAATTTTTTAAATTCAAGTCTCACATCCACAAATTATCAGAAAGAAGTTTCATGTGCTTGGGACAAAAAAAAAAAGAGGTAAGCCCACACATGAAGGAGCATTTTCCGGACCTAATATAAATAAACAATGTATCTTCTCTAGCAGCTTAAATGTTTAGACGAGAGTGGAAATAAATGAAAATACTAGAATAATATATCCAAAGGGTGGAATAAATGAAAATAAGAAGTACACAAAAATCTATATGGCAGGTGAGGAAGCAAACAATCACTCTTAACATTGGTTTTGGGCTGTAGAAACATGCTGCAACAGTAAATGATGTGGAAGAAACCAGAGAATTTTGAGGCTTGAGGAGCATCATAGGCTAAAAAGCAACTGCAGTAGCGGTAGCTGGGAAATAGGTAAGATGGAAAACAAGTATATAATTATGAATATAGTAATGGTAGATCACAACCATTGCTGCTTCTAGCCCTCTAAGAAGAAGGAGAAACAAATGAGTTCAAGAAATTGACACCCTATAGTACACTAGTGTTTTACTTGTTATAAATTAGTATAAATACACCAAGTTCAGATATTAATGCCACAAAAAGTGGGACCCCTATAAAGGGAAAATTCATATCAAAAGGAGCTATGCAAGAACATTAGCCTCTACAAAAGCTATCCAGCAGCTCAAACGAATCAGATTGGGTTACCACTGGTAGTTCTAGTACCAGAAGAAAGTGGTACAAGGGGGACTACATTACAACTTGCAAGCCAAATTTTTCAAGACCAAATAATCCCTGGCCTGATTGATCAAATAACTATCAACACCCAATAAGACCCAACAAGAGACCGAGTTCGCAACTCTATGAGAGAGATAGTTCAACCAGTACCAACTTTTAACCTACTTTTCAAACATGTCCAGCAACAGCCTCTCTTTGAAAACTATCAGATTTAGTCAATGAAAATGATATTATATTTTGAAACCTATGATTTAATGATGTAATGGAAGAACAATCCTTAAAAACACTCCGTGGAAATTGTATCATGGTCCAAATTAAAGCACATTCAAAAAAGCTTTCACACAAGACAAGGTTATTCAGGGTGCTTTTGATGCACAAATCCAAAAAAATAAAAAATAAATAGTCATGTTAAAAAAGTGTGCAAGCTCAAAAGCAGTCAAAAAATTTCAGCACCGACCGCCAAAGCAAAAATTGAGGAGGAGCAACCCTTTTAGATTGCAGCAACATAAGCAAATGAAGAGTGTTGAAAATTATTTCTGTTATTGCTGATTTACTAGAATAATAAGTAGTTTAGTTGTAGGAGGAGTCTTTCTTTAAATTTAAATTTAGTTAGACAAGTTTGGTTGAGATATTATAGGCTTTCGAATTTTATGCTGCAAATTTTCTTTTCCAAGTTGGCTACTTAAAGCCCTCATGCTTAATAAAATAAAAGAGAAAAAATTTCAATCATTCTACCAACCATTTTTGTTGCACCATCTTTTAAAAACCAACAATTATCTAAACTTTGATAATAGTTTATTTTAAAAAAAGAACATTTGAAGCAATTAAAATATATCTAGTGAACGTACATCTTAAACATTTTAAAAGTATTGCTTCATAATTTTTTCAAACTTGACACGACCACTCTTTCAGTGAACAATTTAATATATTCACAGTTTAAATTATGATTTATAAGCTTACAACAACAACAACATACCCAGTATAATCCCACAAAATGAGGTCTTGAGAGGGTAGAGTGTACGAGACCTTACCTCTACCTCATAGGTAGAGAGGTTGTCTCTGATAGACCCTCGGATCAAGGGAAATTATGATTTATAACATTGTTACACCAAAATCAATATAATCCTTTATTCAAAATTTTGTTCTTCAAATCTGATCAGAGAAACTGGGTCTGGATTTTGACTGCAAGAGTAAAAAGGCTATGAGAAGTTGCTTCTTGTGGTGGGCAACGTGTCTGACACGCTCAGAGAGCTAATAATGGAGAATATCTCTCCTAAAATAGAGCAAAGTACAGATTATTTGAGAAGTATCGACTGAGCAAAGACTATTTTTAAAACATATGAGTGACGCGAAGGACAGTCTGTACCGTGAGTGATTTAGCAGAAAGTTAGCCCAACACAGTTAACCCATATCTGACCCGTAAATAACCTGTGAGTGACCCATTTTACACTGTTTAAAAATGGGTTGAGCCTCAATTTTATCCACTTTAACCCGCTTAAATATGGGCGGGTTATTGAAATATGGGTCCATTTTGCCGCACTCGCTATATACTACCCAAGGTGGAGCAGCATTATCAACTTATCAATATGAATCAAGTAGCTAGCTTATGGTTTACACTAACATTACAAGACAGGTCTCTCATAAGTTGCTACAATTCCTACCGAATACTGGCCTGTCAAAATAATTCCCATTGGCCATGTCCTGAAGGGGGAAAACAAATCCTCAATGTACTGGTTAGCAGTTTTTTCCTAGTAACCCGTCAGGTACCTTAACTCCGTGTTCAGCATCTATTTGTTATGCTCCAAAATTCACTTCCTCCAAAGAAAGAAAACCAAATTATAACTGGGGTACGCACGACGTCTTGGAAAGAAAGTATCAGACTCACCTATCCAGTTGACTAACATAAATAAAAGGAACAATCAGTGGATGTACTCCAATTCCTTAGAGTATCTGTGACTACTCCAAGTCCAAATGCAAACGGCTTAGTGAGAATCCACTAAGTGATGTTCTTAAAAGATGCCCCAGGTCCCCCTTTGGTTGCTCCATAGGTAAATGCCTCATTGAAGCCAGTTGCTCTCATGAGCCCTTTTGATATTAAAAAACATAGGTAAACTTGTTAGTACATGAAACTCTTTGCACATATGATTGTATTCAGCCATCTAAGCACAAAGGTCATCTTAATGCATGCTATTTCCAGTTTCTCTCTGTCCACACGGGTTTCTCAGGTTTAAGTGTAAGTGCACAAACAGCACCCAACTGAGTTTACCCAGTTGGTGCAGTGGGAACTGTCGGATAATGGAAAAGAAGCACGTAGGAAAGCTTCAACAAACAAGCATAGAGTGATAGGCAGAGCTAAAGAGAGCCTACAGAACTTGCTCGCCAGAACTGTCCTTACACTGGATTTGTGATACCCAAAAAACGCATTTTGCCTTAAGCAAGACGAATTAAAAATAAAATAAAATAAGAAAACCTACCCGGAAAAGGATATCAAACAGTTCTAGAAAGACAACAACAAAGCCTTATCAAACAAAACAAAAGTTTGAATGAAGAAGAAAAACCAGAAAAAAAAGAATCAAGGACATAAAAGACCAAAACAAAAAGCATCAACAACATAGAAAAACATTTAACCAAAATAACAAGAGGAAAAGAGATGTGAGAGCTGTGGCAGATATTGTTTTTACTTTTTAATTTTTGAAAACATAACAAAGCAAGACCAGATTCCTCATTGTTTCTGGAAAATCACCATTAAATCTCTCATATTAAAATTGAATATCCAGAAGCAACGTTTACATGAAATATTGACTTGGTATATCTATTAGGCTGGAGTTCAAAGATGGTTCTTCTACGCCCCGATGGCTTTCTTTCAATGGGTATGAGTGGTAGGCGCATGTTAAGAGTTCGACTCCTCAGTTTGGTATTCGAGTGGAGAACTGTAGAAGGGCAGGCTATTATGCACCGATTTTGAAGATAAAAACAATGGATTTAATGGTTATAAAAATATATGGTTCTTTTATGAAAAGTGGGTCTAAAGTGAGGTGATAGATTAATTATGGTTTGTTTAGTGGTTGGAGAGTGTAGAGTATCTTTGGTTTTGTTAGTAGCTGGAAGTTGTAAGCATAGAACCATGAACCTTTCATAATAAGTTTTAGTTTCATTTCGGAGGTGAAAGTTTCACATGGCCAAGCAAAAGGCCTTCATTTTGATACAGGTCGACCACATGAATACCACACTTATTGAAGTGCACAATGGTGCATACAACAACATTCAAGGAATGTACATCTAAGACAAGGTTTTACTATTTCGGATTACTTAAATCTAAATTTCACAAGCAAATATAGAGAGAAATGGATAGCGACCTATCTGATTACACTAACCCGCTAAACTAACATTTTATATTAGAACAAAGAGAGTTAAGCACAACTCCTGAGTCAAATTAGCAACTTCAATTTAGATAATATATTTCCTGACCATTGCTGGTTGCCCCTTAAATGATGCGTGACTTTACTGATCAGATGTGATCAAATGCACAAAATAAAGGTAATTTAAATCAAGTGCCAGGCTTGTCGCCACAGCACATTGAATGTAATCATGTAGAGCATATCCTATTTTAAAGGTCAGTTTCAGTGATTCTGAAGCAACATTAAGTAGTTACCATAAATAGCTTATGTTCTCTATCTTTATGCAACGTGACTACGACTTCCCCAGAGCCACCATAAAATAGACAAATTGAACAATTGTACTTCAGAAAGGGTAGGAAAAGGATTATAAGGATTGTAAGAACCAAAATTCATGCAGCTAAAATATTCTTGGGGCAACCTTTATGAACTATAAGAGCTAACAGGCATACTAAGAGCATCATCAGAAGAAATTTGTTTCACGGGATAAAACGAACTTACTTTATTCTCAAGTAACTTGCAGGAATCTGTGGCAAGGGTGCATCTCCCTCCCTGACACAATTAATCAGGAGAATTAAAAACACTGGAAACTCAATCTTGTTTCTGAAACAGTAAAACAGTAAAGCAGATTCTCACTGGTCTTCCGAGGCCACCAATGAGAACCATATTGGATAGATTCTCCTTTCACATCTGGAAGTGGTTGCATCCAGTGCAGTTTGCGGTGAAATATTAAATCCTCCAAAAACTGATGCCTTCTTTTGGCGAATTCTACGCGACTTTTTAGGTTTATCAAATTCTGGAGGAGCAGGATCACTATTATTGTCATCCTTGATCTTCAATTTCTGTCCATGTTCTTTGACTTTAGTTTTACGGACATGACCATCACGGTCATGGGAATGCAGACCTTCTGACTTAGCAGTAGAACCCTGTGAGGTAAACCTCGAAGATTTGCTCCTGTTTGCTGCTTCCACCAAACAATTTAAAGGTTTCCACAAATCAACTTTGCCTTCCCACTGTTCACTTCCATTTTCAGTTTCTTTATCAGGTGTAGGGTGGCTAGAAGGCTCAGCACTGGAAGAATTCTGTGGAAAAAGAAAAGGAATTGACATGATTGACTGTGACAACATTACCACAGGTCTGTGCAAAACGTTGCCAAAGACAAGACCTAATGAAGTCCAAATGTAAGCACCACACCTGACATCTGAAGAACATGACTTACCAGCCTTATGTTCTGAGTGAACTTGTTCAAAGTCTCAAGTGAGCTAGAGCTATCCAGCTGATCTTCTCCAGAACCTTCTTCTTTCTTGAGAGGTTTCTCAATTGAAAAGGTGGAACCCCGTAATGTTTTTCTTGCCACCGATTTTGATCTTCTTCCTGTCATTCCAGTTTGTGTAGATACTCTTGGAGTGATGACCACAAGTGACGAGAGCGATCTCTCCTTTCTCCTTACTGGCAATGCTACTGAAGGCACAATTTCAGGTGCATTCACCTTTCGCCTCTTATAAGGGAATACCTTTGCTCTCACATCTTGCAGATTATGATCTGGCCTGTTGCAAAATAATTTAAAAAATAAATGACATTCTCAGGAAAATTTCATCTTCCACTCAACTGTGGAGGTAAATATAATATTCATAAGAGGAAGCTACATGCATGAAAAAGCAGAACAAGATTGTGCTAGAAAAAATGAAGATTAACTGGGTTGTAGCCTAATGTTACTGGTGAAACTTCATAAGATATCAGCATTTGGGTACTTTATTGAAAACATTACCTACCTTCACACACAAATACACATACTCATTTAATTAATAAAACATACGGCATTATCTATTGTCCACATGTCATAGTTTGTTCTCTACACTGCAATCTCTTGAGTGTTTCCTCTCCTTTACTACTTTAGAGACTTCTAAGATAATCAGAAGTGAACTCCAAATCCAACAGCTACAGATTCCTATATATTGGATGATGTAGAAGTCTGCTAATTTTGTCTATTTCCAAGTTTTCCTCCCTATACTTCGAAAATCAATCTTTTCTTGGTACCTTTTTTGATCTTACTTCGCAGAACCTCAAAACTGTACCCAGAATTAATTGTAAATACCGATCCAAACCCGTAAATTGGCCAAAAGGCAAATTTTCTGAACAATTGTGGGATCAACATTGTTATATGGGGTGAATATTTGGCCTTAAATACCTAACATATCCACAAGAGAAATGATCACATCTGACAAAGGGTGCAACTAATTAAAAGCACACAGGAAAAAATGAGAGAAGTTCATCTGAGATGGTTTAACCATGTCACTAAGTAGACCTCAAAATACACTAGTCTGTCGTTGCGGGCTTGCGGCACTGTGATGATTGAAGGTAAAAGGAGATGAGGCAAACCTAAACCCAGAGAGGGAGTTGTCTCAAAGACCTAATAAGTTTCGTGATCAATGTGGACCCAGTAACTGCAAAACAGGGTGAAAGCAAAGGATCCATATAGATGATATAACTAGTTGGTATTCAGGCTTAGCTGTTGCTAACATTATGTCAGATGTCCACCAAAAGACTTTTTGGTTTGATAAGAGACTTGAATTCAGTGTGGAGACAAGTGTCAAATTTAGAGAACTTATACTTCTATGAAACTCCTAATTTGCCTTGAGAGGCGGATTATTTCATATTGGAGTGTAACTCGTTTGAATAGATTTGAACGGATATAGAGGATTCATATTTCAGATCCCAGCTAGCTTCGGATTAAAACATAATTGATTGATTGATTACACCTGTACTAGAGTTACTGTAAGTCTCTAGTCATTCATAGTGACACATTAGAAGAAAACTACCCCGTAGAGCACAATGATCTGTATCAGGATGTTCAGAGAAATCCTAATTGTCTATTCCAGGAATAACAAGCCCTACAAAGAAATGTCCAGGAAAAAACAAAATGTCAACAAAAAGCTAGAATGTCTCTCTTTGAAGACGGAGTGCATAAAGAAGAAAGGTGAATGAGGTGGAGGAAAGAAATTCCCAACTGTGGTGGACACGTCACATTGCTATCAAATTTAACATGGAACAATCTTGAGTCAGCGAGTAAGTATGAAGGCAACATGTATAGCTAGGCATATAAGCTCTGGTAAATAAACATACAGAAACTAATATGTCAACTGAGTACTTAAGCAGACTTTTTTTTTTGCGGAAAAAGGAAAAGAACAATAGCTAGAAGATAATATGACCTCAGTTTCTCTAAAGGAACACAGCCTAAGTCAATATTGCAAATTGGACAGCATTCTGTTTCTTCATCGGACAGCTTCTTGTAGATGCATTTCCTGCAAACTGAGTAAAGTTCCAGAAGGAACAGTAGTCATCTTTTTTGCAGAAACAGTTGCTAGCTTGGATAATACCCAAACCAAAATGCAAAAAGGCTAAGCTTTTATTTAAAAGGAATGAGAAGAAAGTAAGCAAAGTTCAAGTCATTCATCCAACAAGATGTTTTGCATAATATACGCCAGTGCAAGTTTCTAGAGGTATAGTTACATGAACAAAGAAACATCTCATTACAAACAATCACTTCCGCGCAGAATATAGGCATAAAGCAACAACCATAAATTAGCACCTATCAGTGATGAAACCAGAAATTTCACTAAGGATGTTCAAGAATTAATATATACATACGAAAAGTAACTTGTGACCTATATACTTCGTATAATTTTCTATACATACCGTATAATTTTTCGACGAAGGGTGTTCAACTGACCACCCTTCACTGCACCTATCTTGTGCTCCGATTTGTCACTGAGACTCACATTGTCGCAACAGAAAACGAAAAAAAAAAAAAAGAATCACAGGAAACAAATAAATCAAGTCAATCTTCAATTAGACACTATGAACTGTCCTCGGCTAAAACATTTATCTCCGTAGACACAGCAATAAACAAATATCACTGAAACGAAACCATCCATATAAATCACCAATTGCCCGTCGATAATTATTGAAATGGGATCGATCAAACAGATAGCCCGTTCGCATTTAGCTGAAAAAAAACACACAAATTATCCCATCTTCTATTACAATTGCCTTACAATCGTTCAAACAATGAGCAGGCAAAGAGGTGTACGCAATTCCTAGAAAGTACAAAGAAGATAGACGAAACACCCAGATGGGTAAAACAGTGTCTCCAGCTAAGATGATGCAAACAGAGCAAAACCCAGATCGTAAAAATGACGAAAATCAATTGAAAATTCAAAATGGTAAAAGGGTCTCACACGTATGAAGACATTCGGAAATAGTAGTGGCATCTCTGAAGAGCTTATGGCAAAGAGGGCATGTCATGCATGCCGCAATCGTATCCCTCTTGACCTTCACCAATTGATTCGTCATATATACTTCTCTATTATCAGTTTGTATAATTCTAGAGACCCCTTTTACCAGAAAAACCACGTAGTGAAGCGGTGCATGCTATAAACGGCGACATGACACATGGAATTTACGTTCATTCTTCACTCCCTTTTATCTGCATTAATTAAACCCAGAAAATGGAAGTAACAATTATCAGCTATTGGGACAAACAATAATAATAATAATACAGCAAGAAAAGCGGGATTTGGGAGTGTTGAATCTGAGATTTGGAGGAAATTAAGAGGGTGGATTTGGATTTGGATTTGGGGGTAAAAAAAGAAAGGGAACGTGTTGGATGATCTCTTTGTTGCTATGTAGTACTTATAACAGCCTTGTGTGGGTGTGGGAGTAGAAATCGAGGCTGTTTTCGGTTGGGGGGTGAGGAGAATAGCTCATCAACGAAACCGAATACTTCTCTCTCTTTAATTTACTCTAATTATTAGTCGTCTAACAATATTTATCACTTGACATACATATTAAGAAACAATAAATGATATAGACAAATATTATTGAACGGAGGAAATATTTATATTTTGGTTTTTATTAAATGCTAATATATGCTCTTATATTATATATAATAATAAAAATATGAAGGCTGAGTGATAAAATGCGCCGTGGAGAATGGGCATGAAGAGTGTGCTGATTAATATTCCTTGTGTTTCGTATGCGTGACGGCGGAGCTGCAAAAGGGCCAGACATGGTGGTTTGAAGATTAATTGCATCTCACGGCGTACGTTAGCCTATGCGTGCTGCAACTAATTTTTTTCTTTTTTTTTTAATCGCATCAAGTATTTATCCTGCGTTTGAATTTTTAATACGTAATATAATTAAGTTATAGCATGTATTTTCAGTTTAATTAACAGTAACTCTGACTCATAAACATTACATGTTTAAAATTAAAAATTAGGTGATCCAAAAAAAAACTTTTATCGATAGGATTTACGTTACGAACTTGAACACTTCTAGAGAAAAATTAGAGTAGAAGTTGCATCCAAGAATGTTGATAATTAACGGATCGAGTTGAAAATAATAAGATCTCAAATTTAATTTGTTGGAAGATGATAAATAAAGTGTATACAACTGACCCGTATATTACTATTATAAAAAAAAAATAGTAAAAGTTGATTCAGTTTTCTATTGTTACTTGTCAGTTAAATTATTTAATTTATACACGTACAGAAAAGTTGTTTTCTAATTTATCAATTTATAATTATTATACATAGTTATTAGTTATTTGTAGTTGGTTTTAAAGTAATCCATTAGTATTTGTTGAGTTGATTTTTTATTTTAAGAAACAGAGTAACGCGGTTGTTCGGACAAGAAAGATGTACAAACTCCAACTCAAGTCAAAAAGTAAATCCTCCTCTATGGCACTACATTCCAAAGGAGTCGTATTTCATGTACCCTGAGGGGGTCGTTTGGTTTAAAATTTATGATATTTTAGGATGATAATTTGGAATTAAAATTAAGATTATAACTTGAATTATTTGTCTTACCTTCTACGTGAAATAATTTATATAAAAATTATAGTATCAAATAATACAATATTAATAGCTTGTAAGAGTTCACCACCAGTCAAGAGAACATGTCCTTAACAGAGTATGGTGCTACAGACACAAAGTAAAAACACAGTGATAGCAGAAGTAAAGAACACACAATTTTTATGTGGAAACCTCCTAGCTCAAAGGAGTAAAACCACGACCTATCTCAGTAGGATTGTACCAACCACTTTACTAAAAACACCGAGCAACGTCGGATTACACACTCCAACAACCCTAAGGATTAAACTCTCAATCCTCTCTACTGTATCATCACGCTATCAACTAACTCTAGTTGATACAACACGAACTATCAACTAACTCTAACTGATGTACTCTAACAAAACAGATAGAACACGACCAATAACACCTACACACTCTTCAAGGATGAGGAATAAGTTTGCAATATGAAAAACAAACACAAAGACTCGAACTATAACACGGAACTAAGGACACTATTTTGATCACGATCAGGTCCCTTGTTGAATGAGCTCTTGTGAACTATAGAAACTCGACAGTCTTTGCTTGACAAAATATCAATCTTTTGTATTTGCAAAAACTAGATTTTGGCTTGTTGAATGTATTCCTTATAAATGAAAAAGCCAAAACCTTAACACAATCCTATTGGTCCAAAGGACACAAAGACTGTTGCAGTCGTGCAGTGACACAACCACAAAGCTACAGGAGAGTACATGTTACAGTTGTACCGAATTGACTGCATGTACTTGAGATCAGTGCAAGTATTAGATCCTTCTATCTGTTTGTCAATCATCAAAACTTCAATATTACATTAAATATTTTCTTAAAATATACCGTCCAACGCAATATACTTACGTAGTTATATATTTAGAAAAATATAGAACCAAAACTGAATCGAATTAGTTCGGTTTGCATTCGATTTTTCGTTACTTCTATTCACCCCTATCACGAACTGTTGGTGAATCAATCGAAGAAGCTCTAGCATGACCTCGAGCAACAACTGGCGGTCAGCCTCTAGCAGGTGCTAATGTGAGGGCTTTGGTTTGAGCCCCAACACGTCCACTGCCTCTGCCTCTACTCCGAGTAGAGACCATAGCCTTAGGTGTGGGCTCTCGTTCTCCAACTGCAGATGCACGCGTCCTGATCGTCTATGAGAACCTGAAGTAAAGAGATTTAGAACTCGAGTTGAATCAAGAACGCACGATAAGGTTAGAAAGAAATTTTTTCCCCTAAGATGTCCCATAGTCCCACAAAGATAAGTACATGCATTTTATACCGATCTGCAAGGCTCTATTAGCCATTACTCATGACCTATAGGATCAGTGAATCTAGAGCTTTAATACCACTTTGTTATGATCTAATTTGTCTAAGTCGCGAGGACACCTAGCTAGCCCAACCCGTCAGGCATATTAATAAATCATACAATTAGTTTATTTTCATTTATGAAAAGACAATATTAAACTTTGAAATCAGTTATATTATCAAAAACGATTTCATCAGTTAAAAATGCAAAAAGGACATAAATAACCCCAAGAACTAGTGACATTAAGTCATAAAGTACTACAATGGAACCAGTACAAATGTCTCAAAGAACACACACATCATATTATCTGAAGTAATAAAACCAAAATGATAAGAAGTAAAGAGTCCATGCGATATTGTGAACTAGTCTTGCAGCTCATATTGGAATCTCAAATCTTTTCCTACTTATGTGCACGTCCTCTACTAGTACAGAGATCAACACCTGCATACAACATGCAACAGGTGTAGTATGAATATAATACATCATGGGTACTCAATAAGTATCTTCAGCTTCCATCAATAAGATAGTGGCAGTAATCACTTACTATATACAATTAATACATATGACATAAGCAGATATGTGAAGTTGAGGCATAAAAAAGTATGCATCAACAACAACATAAAGATATACAATAGATACGACATCATTAAGCTCCCATGCTGGCCCGCTTTTGGTATTCAATTCAAGTCATACAAGTATCTTTAAACTATGTAAGCTTATTTCAACATGTGATTCCTTTGTGATACTTATATTTATTTTAGCTTAAAGATCGTCAATGACCTTCTTTCCTTCTCATTGGGTCAACCTTATCTTTTATTACTCCCCTCAAAAAGACGTAGGTGAATTTATAACCCTATTCTATATTTTATTGAACCGTTCTTTAAGCGCATATGCTTTAAGTGGCAACATGGAAAATTATTTACTATCTTCGTGAGAAAATACTTTTTTTTCATCATTCTCTTTTCACAACAAAACTTTCTTTGTTAAATCATGTGTACTCGATAATTATCATTAGTTGTCCTCAATTAGATAGTCACAAAGATTGCTTAAAAAATAACCATTTTAACATGTATAGTCATTGCATGTATACTCTGAACAGAAGCATCATTATATTCATAGAGCAGATATGTGTAAATAAGCCATAAAGAAGTATGCATCAACAATGACATAAAGATATGCAATAAATACGACATCATCAAGCTTCATGCTCACTCACTTTTGATATTCAATTCAAGTCATACAAGCATCTTTAAACTATGTAAGCTTGTTCAACACATGATTTCTTTGTGATACTTATACCCATTTTAGCTTTAAAGATCGCCAATGACCTTCTTACCTTCTCATTGGATTGCCCTTGCCTTTTACGACTCCATTTAAAAAGGAGTAGTTGAATTCATAACCCTTTTCTATGTTTTGTTGAACAATTCTGTAAGTGCAAATACTCCAAGTGGCAATATGAAAATCATTCACTATCTTCGTGTGATGAAATATATTTTTTTCTTCATTGTTTTTCCGGAACAAAGCTTCCTCTGTAACATAAAGGTTACCTTGCGTACCCTAGTTTTCGAAAAAGATGAAAATTCATAAAATTGATCAAATTAAAGTTCTAAACTGCATATTATATCGTGATCGATTGTAGAAAGATTGTTGAACATTGTGGGACACGGTTAGGAGCGTTTTTAGTGGGGATTGAGGTACGTCTATTTTTTGACATACTTTTGATTGTCAATTTTTTGATTTTCGTGGCTAAATATTTTTTTACGAATTTGTAGACTCATAAAATTTGTATCGCAAAGCTATATATACATTGTGTTATAGTGCTTTCATTCTATTGTCTCTCCTCTAATCAGAAAAACTTCTCGTTAATGTGCTTGTAAGCAAAAATACTACTGTAACATTTTGTAACACCATACTCTCACATATAAATATTTATATTTAACTGCATGTGATGGTAATTCAAGTAAAACAACTTCTCCATATATGGTAAAAGGCAAACAAGAAAACCAAAGAGTAAATTAGAAATTGTTGATGGTTTCACATGGAGGAAGCTTCTTAAAGTGGGGGCAATGTGGAAAGGCATGGGATGTTTCAAGTTTAAATGAAATTTGTCCATCACAGTGTGTATCACGACGCAATTCTGTGTGCTCGCTGGAACCCACTATCATCATCCCCTTGTTTAATTTGGTGCATTATTTTTTGAGTTTTAAGTTGCATGTATTATGCCTTTCATTTCAATTTGTTTGGTATACTTTTATTTTTAGTCTATTTTAAAAAATATCTTTTTTATAACTCTTTAATTCTAATTTTTCACGTGACATATTTAAAACCACAAAATTAAATGACATTTTAATACATTTTACATATATTATAATTTAGGATCACAAGATTCAAAAAATTTCTTTACTTTCTTAAACTCCGTGTTAAGTCAAAATCAGACAATCAAATTGAAATGGAGGAAGAAATAAAAAAAGGGAAAGTTACATAAAACACACATCTTTAGGAGCTAATTACTCTTTTTCCCACTACTTTCAAATTTACCACTCGGATACATTGCATAAGGCATCTAGATACATGATTTTATCTCGCATACATCGGTATCTTTGGTTTTATCTCGGATACATCGGTATCTTTGGTTTTATCTTGGATACATCGGCATCTTTGATTTTATCTCAGATACATCGGCATCTCGCTGTCCGGATACATAGTTTTAGTCTCAGATTCATCGCATCCACATGTATCTGAGGGATTACAGCATGTATTCGCATGTATTTGAAGGGTTACAACATGTATCCGCATGTATCTGAGGAGTTATAACATGTATCCGAGGGTTGGGATGTATCCGATGGATTGAGATGTATCCGATGGGGTTGGGATGTATCCAAAAGGTTTTTTGTTAACATGTAGTATATTAAGTAATTAAAATAAAATAGTGGGATAGTTAGTAAATATGGTAGGAATGTTTGGCTCTTTAGGTAATTTATCCATTAAAAAAAGGTTATGATCATGTGATATTTGAAATAATTGGCTAGAGTGATTTAAATTTGTACTATGTATATGGTGTATTAAAGAGGGCAACACTCTCTGTTAGAGATTTATTCATTCTCAAGATTTAAACATAAAACATCTAATTAAGGATAAGGATGGATCGGAGGATCGTCTTATCCATCTCACCACATGATAAGAGTTTATCAACACCCAATATTTACATCAAACTAATAAATGTAAAATATATGTCTTTCACGCACATATTTATTGCTTAAATATAATTAAATGATATGTATTCTCGCATTATTTTTTAACTGTAAAGGTAAAATTATGTAGTTTGACGTAAATATCGATACAAATTAATACACAGCACCCCTTGGTAGTATAAATGGTAAAGTTGATCTCAACAACATGAAATTTTTTATATTAAGCCTGAAACGATAATTGAAAAATAAAATAATACTATGTTATAGCCGGCTAAATTATATGAAAAAATTGTTTGCAACTTAAGCTCTTAATTTTATTATAGTGTCAAATTTCAATGATGCGTCCTAATGATTCTCTAATGACCCTAATTAGAATCTCCATGCCATAAAATGCCACCTCGTGCCAGCCACAGAACAGATTTGTAGCTTTTTGTGTTCTACCATTTGGTCCCAAAACTTGTCAACCACCTTTAGGGGTAGACAGGAATTGATGTCCCTCTTTTATTTTAACATAACTAACAAGTAAAGAGCTTCTAGACTTCAACATTAGAAGGAAACATGTAGTATATATCATAGGTCTCAGGTCAATTTCTAGAAGAAATTACTAAGTATATATTATCCGGTATATGTTATTAGTGCGAAGTAGCAGATATATTGTGGAATTAGGTGAGGTGTGCGTAAGCTGGCTCGAACACCATGGTTATCAAGAAAAAAATGTAGTATTCCAGTTTGTGTGACGCACTTTCCTTTTTAGTCCATCCCAAAAAAAGGTCACATTTTTATAATTAGAAATAGTTTAATTTTAAGATTTCTCTTTTATCCTTAATGAAATGATTTATAGCCACACAATATCTAATGTTCGTTTGAAACCACAAATTTCAAAAAAAAAAAAAATTAATTTTGTGTCAAGTCAAACGGTATCACATAAATTGGGATAGAGATAGTAAACATATTAATGTTTTAGATGTATAATACTCTCTGTGCGGGAAGAATTGATTTTTTAGGCCACTTATCGTTTTTTTAAAGTTTTATGACCTTTTAATTAGAGATCTTTATTTTTACACTTGAAAAATTTAAAAAAAAGGAAGTAATTTCTTCTATTCATTTTATAAATGATCAAGAAATCTTAATTCTTTCTTTGTGCGGGTATGTGTGAGTGTCACTTGTGTTTTCTTTTTAGTCTAATAATCACGAATAGTTCAATATGGGATTTTAAGTTATAAATAGTTTCTTTTGGTAAATTATTTTCTTTGATACCAGTGTAGTTTGTCAGTGTAGTTTCATAACTTTGATAAGTTATGATATAGGTGGAGCAAATTCAGAGTTTAACAAAAAAACATGTTGTAGCTTGTAGACCATCCTTAATTTTAATTTTTTTTGTTGAAACCTGTGAGTCATGACTGATTTGCAACCAGTGGCGGAGTCACATTAGCTCAAGGGTGGTCAATTAAATCCGCTTGTCAGAAAAATACACTTGTCTATAGGTGAGATTTTATTTTTATGTATATATATTGATTGTTGAATTCATCATTAATACACAAAAAACTTCTAGCAGCGTGGCAAAGAAGGGTTCAAAAATGTCTTAGGTCATAAGTTCGTCTCGTGACATTTTTGCATCCTCTTATCTCCAATCCTGGCTCCGCCTCTTCCTCGAAGTTGCAATCTAGAAATTAAATCTGAACATATTGATGTGTAGGGTGTATTATATAATATAGAGATAAAGAAGAGTAATTAAGATCCAACAAGACCCTTGTGCCGAGCATATGTAATTATTGATAGGAAAACGGATGCAGAAGCAATTCCAGCAAGCATGACCACCTGCAATATAAATACAAGTGTTAAAAAAAAAAAATCACACTCTCACGGGTACAGCCAAGGGTCGCACCCCAAGAGTTGTGACGTAGGCAGTCTACCCTGACGCAAGCATCAATGGCTGATTCTATAGCTCGAACCCGTGACCTAAAAGGTCGAATGGAGACAACTTTAATGTTGCTCCGAGGCTTCCCTTCAAGAGTTTAATTTCTATATACTTAAATTAAATTCTTGATATAATATACTACTCCTAGAAAAAGAATTCGTTAAGAGTATGCGCACCCATTTAAAAAGGTAACCATGGTCTTTTTTCCATGGATGTGGAATATTCATTCCAAATACTGCAGCCACCAAGGAGTACACTGTCAAACAAACTGTACCAGAACTCAGGAACAGCTCCAACTGCAGTATCAGTCAAAACAAATTGCTATTTATTGGCCAATATACAAGTCGAGAAGTACCAGATTTAAATAGGGTAATAATTTCAACAGATCATATGAGTAGTATAGTCTATATAGAGCGGAATGGATCCAGTAATAGTCTGATATTAACAAGACGGAACAAGTTTCAACATACCTGGATCAGCTGATTTCGATGATTGTCCAGCTGCACGCAACAAGGAATTTACTGTTTAGTTTTGAATATTGTTCCCAAATCTAGAAGCTTTTAGTATTAAAGAACAAGTTAAATCAACAAAGAGTAACCTGAATATTGATATAGTCCTCGGTGTCATCAATATATTCCCGCAACTGGACAAAGGAACACCAGTATCACTATTTAATTAGTTCTGAATGATCAGTTCATTATTTCATTTTGTGTATGTAAGGGCATCAAGTTCCTGCTCTATTCATTTTCTTACCGTTGTCAATTTGTTCATCGTGCTTTCAATTTGCACAAAGTAAGCCTGCAAAAGCATGTCCGTTATTGATCAACATATGTATCCCGGGATTAATTATGCCAAGTATGTAAGTTGCTGATAATACCAACCTCAAGCAACATCTCAAGTTCCTCAACATCAGTCTCCTCATGAGTTATCCCGCTGATCCTGCTTGCTTTGGATAATAACTTTGAGCCTATTGCTGAAGAATCAGGGGACCAGTAAGGTTCCACCTGTCCACTCAGGGGGGATGAAACTCCGGCAACTAATTTTCTTGAGAGGTAAAGGTCAGCCATGTCACCATCATCTTCAAGAAGTTGTTCGAGATCATCCCTGACCTAGAAAATGGCATAATTTAGATTCAATTATGTTAATTAAACTTTCAGCTATAGATGAACTCAATCTTGTTCCTTTGAGACACCAAATTTCAAGTCCATGAACCGACGCATAGACCAGAACATCTTAGTATGTTTCAGGACATAACATTTAGAAGAAAAAGAGAGACATACTTTTTGAACCCGACTGGTCAACCTAGTCATTGCACTCTTCAATTTGCGCACTCGATCCAGGTTACGACTACTAATCTGCAAATTAGTAAAATTTGTTTCACAAATTAGAAGAAAAGGTACTTGGGAAAACAAACTGATCTATACACTCAATAGATGAATAAAGATGTATATATTGCAGGAGAAACTTTGAGAGAACAATATAGCAAGAGAGAAAGGGAGCTGATACATTTATTGCAAGAAGAAAAAGCTGGCATACATGCCCAACACAGACATATCAAAACCAAAAAATGCTATCAATTAAATTAACTAAACATTGATTTCCTTAATTGTGCTTGGGATCAAACCAACAACTGAGGAAGGGCATTTTGTCAATTCAATTTATGCAAAACTATCGGGCAAGGTCGTATTATATTGCCTCATGTTAAAATGAAACTAATCTTGGTTGATGAAGATGGTGAGGTGGACTAGTGATACAAATGAATGGCACCATAAGTCTATAGAAAAAAAAGGGCAGTCTGGTGCACAAAGCATCCCGCGTTAGTAGGGTATGGGCACCATGAGTCTATACCCTGGTAACTCTAACAACTGCATTCGACCTAATCCTGTCTTGAGGTAAATATAAGTCCTCCAATTGCAAGTTTTTGCCATAAAACTTCATTAATCCATCCATCACTAACAAGTGATTGTTTCCCTTCCCCACAAAGACTCTGTAATTCCCTCTTCTACGGATGATAATATTTCTAAGAATACTCCTTTTTGAAGTCCATTCTTAACATAACTTTGAAAGAGACCAGTTATCTTTTTCCGTTTTCTTCCCATCTCACTTTCAAGACATAGACAAGTGGGAGAACGCTAAAGTAGTGCTTCATTATAGACCTTCCACTGTTGAACTTTGTTCTATTTTAATCCTGTAGAAAAGGAAGGTGCTAATCCACTGCTTTTGGAAGAAAACAATGACCAAATCATCATATATAACATGTCAACCTATCGAACAAAAGAAACTTGTTGGACATTCGATGGTGGTAAGTAGATATGACTTTCAAGAACAGCAGACATGGCAGTTGATTAACGATAATGAGAACAACTCAATGCAAAATAATCAAGATAATCTCAAATCAAACAAATTTTATCTACTATTTTAGGCAATTTGACCAGCTTCAAACGATTAGCACTCTTTTTCAGACTATTAATGCATAGTTTAGGTAGTTAGTTGCACTAAGCATTTTGTTGACCTTATAATATATTGTCTGCGTAACGTATTGGTTTATTATCTTACCTTGGAGGTGAGCTCATCTAAAGCCGGGTAAGCAGCCGTCTCTAGTTCTCGTGTCTGAGTGTCAAGATAACTGCATACTCCTTCTAGTGCTACTTCTAAAGCTCGAAATTCAAATGGAAACTCTGCATCATTATCCACAAATAACACTAGTTAATAGGGACTGAACATAAGCAATCCCATTGCTTGTGTAGAAAGAACACATAGTAATCAACGACACACTCATTAATGATAACAAACAACAAGAAAAACAAGAAAAACAAAGGTTCACAAAAAAAATTGATCATTTCATGAGGTGCATACCAGTTGGTTCAACAGCTTGCATTTCATTTCGCGTCCCATTAACAGCAGGTTGATCATCATCTTCACCTTCTCCTAAGCCTATAGCTGGTGGTGGTAATCTTCTTTGAAGTTCTTCAACAACAGGAAGAACATTATCATCCAGTGGGTGACGAAGCAATACCTACCTCAATCAAATGAAACAAACACAGTGGGATATACACTTATTATTAAAAACCAAGAAAGCTATAAGTGACAACCGTTAATCATATATTCCCAATGAACTTATCTTCAATGCTCTAAGGGGTCGTTTGGTAAGAATAATACTGACTAGAGTGTATTGAAATGTTGAGATTAGTTATGCTGGGATTATTTCTTATCCATTGTTTGGTTTTGTGTATTAAGGATAGTTCTGTCTTTACCCACCGCTTATCACTCGGAAATAAGTGAAATTAGTAACCTGGAAAATAAGGCAGGTAACCTCGTACAACATAAATTACGCTGATAGTGTAAATTTATACTCGAATTCATCACCGCCTCAAATTCTGGTAGGCAATGTAAAAAGCAATAGAAATTTACCTCTTCTGTAGTAATAATTGCTTTGATATGCTGAAGGCAGTGAACAAACCAGCCAAAACAAAAGCACAACAATTAGATTTCTTACCAAAAAGCAAATCATTAGTAACAAAATCACATTGATTTCTCTTATCGTTACTTTACTAAGTAGTTATTATCTCAGAAAGTCACCCCTTTTTTTACTTCCAATTTTCTTCCAAATTTGTTTTTTTTAAAATAATACTGTAACTATTAGTTGAGTGAGCATCGGAGAAATGTAAGTGAGAAAGCAGTAAGGTAAAGTGCACCTCTAAATTGAGGACAATAGCCTTTTCTCTGCCTAGTATTGCAGAAGGATAAGAAAGCAGAGGATCAAGAATACGAAGATCTCTGGCATGTATTGAAACTCTTTTCATAATAGCATACTTATCCAAATCCAATATACTACTCTGCCCCTTATTGTCTACCAGTATCCAGCTTCTGGATACCCCTGTTTTCATCTTCAACAGTTACAAAAATAAAATAATGGAATTTGGGAAACCCCCACTTTCAAGAACTGGGAAATCAGTGAATCTGAATACTGATTTTGCTTGAAAATGAAAATTGTTGTGTGCTACTACTACTCAAAGAAAGAAAGGTAGGGGAAAAGGGGAAATGGTGGTAGGATAAAGATAGGGACATGACATGGATGGTATTGGGGAGGTGAAATTGATGGGTGAAACAATGTTGTTGTTACTGCTACAACAAGTAAAGTTGTTTTGCATGGCTGTATTTTTTGGCCGATTGCTGGGGCGGTAAACAAGCAAAAACTTACATAAACAGACAAGTACGGTGCATCAACCGTCAATGTTTTTCTACCCTATCTTAGCAAATAATCATTGTCCTATGAGTGTTTTGGTAGGAAGGAAAGTAATTTTTTTCATTGAAAATATTTTTCTAACAATAAACGAGTTTTTTTTAATGTTTGATAAATAAAAAAATTAAATTTTCAAAAAAAATTTAAATGCAATCTAGACCAATGTTATTGGGTTAGGATGGGGTTCAGGGGTGTGGGGTGATGAAAATGGAGGCTATCATGTTGGGGTTAAGATGTGTCGGAGGATGGATATTGGATAAGTGTAATCTCACTTATGAATTTATTTTCATTAAAATAAATTGATGCCATGTGATCAGGAGGTCACAGGTTCAAATTGTGAAAATTGCCTTTCGTATAAATACAGGATAAAGCTGTGTAAAATAGACTCTTGTAATCCGGTCCTTCCTCAAACACCACACGTAGCAAGAGCTGACTGCCCTTTTTTATTTTCAATAAAATTATTTTTCTAGAAAAAATATTTTAAAATATTTTATCAACCAACAAAAAAAATTTGAAAACTATTTTTCGTGAAAAAAGTTTTCATTCATACCAAACACACTCCTGAAGTTTCAATTTTCACAATGAGATTTCACTTCTAAAAATATATGTTAATAGTGATTTTTTAAATATTCTTTTTGACTCTTCCATAACTCCAACCTTTTTTTATATTTTCTTGGAGACTCGAATTCACAATCTTAAAATTGGTAGAGTGTGGCAATCTATTATCCTTTTTTGGTAACTAATATGAATATTATCATAACCAACAAAAACAAGTAACAAATACACCTAAGGAAGCGTCTAATCTCACAACCACCTTCTAAGAAAGGTGCATGAGAGAAAGTTAGGCCTCCCGTAAAAAATCTAGTTACAAAAAACACATGAATCAAATTACTACGACTGTTAATGCCGCATCAAAGATCCCCTCACGAGATGGGATGAAGTCCCACAAGAGTCAGAAGGTAATCGACGACAAGGATTTTCCTACTAGTCTTTAAAAGATCTAGTCTTTCTATAATGTCCTTCTTAACCTGTATCAAAACTGTCTCAATATATACACTTTGGTGTTTGAATATAGCCCAATTTCTAGCCTTTCAAATATGATAAACAATTGCGCCCCAAGTAGCTGTCACAACCTCCTTTTTAAACTGCATCCGGTGCTTTCTTTTAGTTCTCTTCAGCACAATCTTTATTTCACCAGCTTGAAGTTGAATGTCCAGCCAATTTGATAGATCAATTCTTAACTATTTGGTCCAAACACAATATGCAAATAAATGCAAGAATGTTTTCGCAGCCTTAGTATCACACAAGCAACATTTATGTGTCAATAGGTATGTTCAAGTGTCTAAGTTTTACTTTTGTAAGTAGTCTTCCCTTACAGCTAACCAAAGAATAAATATATTCTTTAGTTAAGCAATTGTTGTCCATACTAAATCAGCTATTCTCCATCCGATGTATGTATCGGTGAGTATATTGTAACTACTAGTAATAGAGTAACTTCCACTAGTAACTAGGATATACCTATCATTAGCATATCAATTTATCATTTCTGGCTTCAGCGAATTAAAGCTTTATCCAGTACTAGTTGCAATCATTAGGAAGCCTATGCAACCAAATGCTTATATTTACTTTCCTATACAAACCATGAATTCACTTAACCCATAGAGAATCCTTCTTAGTAGAAATTTGCCACAAAAATTTGCCCACGAAAGTAATGTTCTAGATTATGCACCCAATTCACAATATTTCTTTGGAATATATAATTTATCCCAGGAGACCAGAGATATTTTCCACTTATCCTGAATGTTACCTCATAGATACTTCTTACATAGTATATCAACCTTTTTTAGAACACTTAGAGGTAAAATAATATAGCCCCTAAAAGTTGTGGATGGAGAATAATACTGTAGTGATAATTTGTAACTTTTCAGTATATGAGAGAAACTTTAGCATAGCTATTCTTGATCATGTGAGTGATTCCATCAGTGTAACGACTGGGTTCGTCGTTATGGGTAAACTTGTCGCGCCAATTTTTGAGTCAGAAAATTTCTGAGTTTGGGAGTTAAAAATTCTGGGCTAGGCTAGTCTCGGCCAGTTTTGGAGTGAGGTATGGTCTAGGGCAATTTGGGTAAAGTATCTTGATTTGAGCTAGTTTTCCGTTTAGCTAAGACATAAAGGAGTCTGGGGGACTTTTCAGAATCGAATTCGGGTAAGTAGAACTCCCGAAATCGAGGTTGACGTAAAGGGGTTGTTCTGGAATGTCAGGAAATTAAGTGTGTTGTAAAATGGACCCTTTTGAGAGGATTTACGACTTTATGTCCCATGTCAACCGCCGTAGTGGTTGACACACCGCTATAGCAACCTCCTCTATAGTGGAGAAATTACCGCTATAGCAAAAGTCAACGCTGGTCAGCACCGCTATAGCGGTAGGTTCCGCTATGGTGGTACCGCTATAGCGGAGCGTGGGCCGCTATAGCGGAGCGAACGGGATCTGAAAACTCAAAAACGAGTTTTATATTTTCATTCTCTCCCATTCAACCCCAAAACAGACGAGGGTTACTCCAAGAACCCTCCTAGGTTGCTCCAAAGCTTAGGAGCCATGGGGAGGAGGGATTCCGGCTGAAACGACGCAAAACCACGGATTTGGGCCTGCAGAATCATCAGGGAACGCCTTCACGGAGCCAGAAAGGGCATGAAACAGCTGCTCGACATCCAGATAGGCTAGGTTTTCTTCACAGAGTAGATTTGACCGCTTTCATTTCCTATTTATTGTGTAGAATGAAAAGGAGAATTCATGTTTAGGACTCCGGGCACGGAGTCTAGAGGAAGAATTGTTGGGTTGTTGGTTGAACTAAAAATAGTAGATTTGTGATAATGTGTTGTGATATTCTGGGTGTATACTTATTTTGGTATAATTTTGCTAATGAAATACATGGATTAGAATGTCAGAAAGGTTCGGGGAACCGGAAGGGGTTAGTAATTAACTAATGTACAAGGAACAGAAGTTCCAGGAAAATGAATTGGTATAATTAGAATATCATAAGCGGTTGAATTACCAAGGTTAGGGGAGGTTTCCCTATGTTGTACTTCGGTCCTAGGAGGAGGGTCAGGAATGGATGTATCTACTAGTAGGTGTTAAGGGATGAATTGGGGTTAGTCTTCGGACGGGATTTCAAGGTTAAGTTTATGTATCCGGAATGGGGGTAGGTGATGGTTATTGATTTTTGTATGTATTGTATGTTTGTGTGCTTTTGTCAAAGTATTTGTATGGTTTGCATTGCTTAGGGAATGATTTAGAAATATCCAAAAGTCCTATTTTCAGTCTTGTGAAATGAACTAGGTGTTATTGCTTGTTGGTTTACAAGTGTTGATTGTTCATTGTTTGTGATTGTGGATTTTGTGTGATATTCGGTTGGCTCGGGTACCACGCCTGGTACAGTTTACTTATTGGTTGGCTCGGGTACCACGCCTGGTACAGGTTACTTACTGGTTGGCTCGGGTACCACGCCTGGTATAGGTTACTTATTGATTGACTCGGGTACCACGCCTGGTACAGGTTACTTATTGGTTGGCTCGGGTACCACGCCTGGTACAAGATACTATTTGGTTGGCGCGTGTACCACTCCTGGTATGAGAATTACAAATGGTTGGCTCGGGTACCACGCCTGATACGGGTTTGCTTTACTTGCTTGGTTGTAATCTTTACATGTTGGTACCATGAGTGAACCGGGTTATCTGTTATTGATGTCTTTACATATGGCTCCTTGAGTGAATTGGGTTATCTGTGATTGATTACATTGGTCCTTGAGAGGACAGGTTGTTACATTTAAATGTAAGGATGGTCCTGGAGTGGACCGGGCATCATATGTTAACACTTAGGTGTTGGTCTAGGGATCCTTGATTGGTCCGATAATTGAAAAAGGTAAATGTCATATTGATTATTGTTGTTGAATGATTGTTGAACTTGTTCCCGGTGGTTGATAAGTCAAAAGGTAGACCGAGAGTCTGGAGTTATACTACTGGCTGTTATTATATGATGTACTGCTTTACTCAGTGCGGGTGTACCATTTGTTCTTTATATATTGGGTTCCTGAGAGGGCCAAAATTTATTATTATTTTGCATATAGTTGATCCTTGAAGGACTGGGTTAGTACGCTTAAGTGACAAGGTGGTTCTTCTGTGAACCAAGGTCGTATGTTATGTCCTAGGGATCCTTGTTGGGTTCGGGTTCTGTAACAAGGATATATGTTTGTTGTCACTGGGAATTGCCAATGTCGGTTAGACTTATTGTGTACGTTTGATAAGCTAAGGAAGAGACTTGTGGTTTGGTCATAGCATTGGCTATTGTCACTTGTCGAGTATGGCCCTGGGGTCATGGGAATAGTTTTGTACTAGTAGGTGGTGGTACAACGGGTGCGGTCTACGTCACGAACTAGTGGGGTTTACTCCGGGTTGTTGAGTCATAGTGGTTGACTTGGGTCAGGAAATAGTAGTCCGGGTATGGACATAGATGTTGGCAATGGACAAGGTGACTTGGGAAGTCTAGGTGTCAAGGTGACTTGGAAGTCTAGGTGTCAAGGTGACTTGAGGATTTCTAGGTGACAAGGTGACTTGGGAAGTCTAAGGGATAGGAAGGTTGTTTTCGAAGTGGGTTTTGATAAAGGTGAATGTGAAAGGGGTTGGAGTATTTAACTCATGTATTTACCTTGACTTCTTATATGATGGTAGGAGTGGATTCGAGTCGACCGATGATGCCTACCAGTACGTGTGTTTGTACTGATTCTACTTTGCTATACCTTTTTGGGTATAGTCTGGTTGCATGGTTGGTGATGTTTCACAGGTTCGGGATGACGGTGATTCTCCAACAACTCCTACCTTCGCTTCTATAGTGGGAGTTGAGTCTTCTTCATTTTATATCATCTGGTAGTAGCTCTTGTACCGGTTTAGACTAGATTCTAGGGAGGACTGATTTCAAAAAATTGTAAAAGGTTTCTGCATTCTTGTAAATATTTTCATATATTAAAAAGGTTTATTTCATGGTTTACTTCTTTTTCCGCATTACCTGTTGGATCGGGTGGTAAGGGTTCTCTTATCTAGGTGGATTAGAGTAGGTGCCCGCACGGCCCGGTAGTTGGGTTGTGACAAATGGTATCAGAGCCCAGGTTACTGGTCTCCCAGTACAAGAGCAAAATGTCGAATAGAGTCATACAGATTGGTATGTTGACGTCCATATCTAATCCTTGGGAAGCTATGAAGCATTCTAGGAAATATCTCTCTTTTTTCATTCCTTTCGTGCGATTTGTCACTTGCTTGTATGGGTTGAGTCCAATTGGTATCTCTCGATTCCAATTGGTATCTCGACAAGGAAAAGGGATGTCGTTTGACTCCGATTGCGATAAGACAAGCAAGGGAAATTAGAATCGGGAAGGTTCCAATTGATATCTGGCCTGGGAGGCTATGTAAAGGATGGATGAATTGGCTAACGATCATCCATGAAGCGAATAAAAAGTAATGAAGCTGATTTGATTTAGTGTTGGAGCTTGAAACTTGTGATTGAATGCATTGCATTATTTGAATGACTGCGATTGTGTGGCGTGTAATTGCTTGAGTTACTTTGAAATTTGTGATTAGTGAAGAGTCTTAACCTGGTTATGTGTTAATGATTGAATGAATTCTTGTTTTGTGGTTTCAAGTGGAAACCAGTATGCTAAATGCAGGGCAGGGTCTTATCATTGGTAAAAATGATAAGGGAAAATAATAGATATACTTGTGGGAACTTGGGTTTCAAGTGGTTGGTATGTGAATAAGTACCAGGGACAAGGGCTATTATTGCTTAATAGCGAGAATTGTGGTAAGACATGGATGATCGACTAATGGTCATCCCTGGGATGAATAAAGAGTGAATTATGTGACCTGAATTCGTTGTAGCCTGAAGCTGGATTGTCTGTGTGTTACAGTGCTTGTATGACTACTTGATTGGTATGTGATTAGTTGCCTTACTATGAAATTGTGGGTCTAAAGGTCGTCATAAATTAAATTGGTATGATTTGTCTGTGATAAAATGCTATGTGTGTGGAGTAAAATTTCATATTTCTTTCGAAAAAGGACTCATCATTGGTTAAGATGGTGAGGGAAAAGGATTTACGACTGTAGGAAATCTTTGGTTTTAGGACAGACGAGACTTGGTTAGGAACCAGGGGGAAAAGAGAGTTATTCGTGTGTAATATCGGGAAGGGGGAAAGGATATAGTTGCTGGAAATTTCGAATTTTTGGGCTGTTACCATCGGGACCGCCATAGCGAAACTGCACCGCTACGGCGATCCCGCTATAGCGGGATTTTTACTACTACGACGGTACCACTATGGTGAAATAACAACCGCTATAGCGGGAGGGCACGAGGCAGAAACCTCACCCTGTTTTCCCCTGTTTTTCATTCATTCTCGGGACAATTTTAAAAATGAGGAGATCGTCTATAGAACTAATATGGTATACATATAAGGGAATTTACCAAAAATTTAACATCAATACGCAATAGGAGGAAAGGGTAGATATGATAGCCTGGGGTATTGGTGAAATTTTGATTTACCACTGGTGGAAATAGTCACCTATGTAGAATTTGACAAATGACCCGTAATTCACTGAGTAGTGTTGGACATTGCTCATAGGCTTATGTCATGAGGGCGATTTGGCTTGTTTATTATTGATGATCCTTAGTGGTAGGGTCAGTTGAGCGAGTGGGGTTATTACATGGAGTCTTAAACATTGTTATCCCCCTTGTTGGTTATGATAATATCGATATTATTGCTCATTGATTGGTGAGGGTGGGCTCGCCATAACATTGGTTAGGGTGTAAGTGCCCGGGTAGAACTTTCCCTAAGACGAGAGATGACGAAAACCTCAAGCTAGGATAAGTTGTAATGAATTTTTTTTTGTTGTTGTGTGGTTTAGATATACGTCATGTCTCGGGGAATAGTGTTGATAGGAGCAAGGTAAACTATGATGTTTGAGGGGCATAGTACCCCGTGGAAGCTTTCGAAATGGAGTTCAAATTAGTAGAACTCCGGGTATAGCGAGAAAGGGGACGCCATGGTGGGATCTAGTCCCCTTGGCATAGGAAAACTGTTTTGTTCGTTAGTTGAGTTTCTTTTGCTCCGGTGTTTCGATGAGGCCCCGAATTTCTTGGGCACTTGGGGAGGGGTAATCTAGTTAGCCTTGTGCAGCTCGAAGAAAGGAATTCCTTGATAGAGCGGGAGCGAGTTGAATTTTGATTGAGATGGGTACACCAAGGGACTGGGAGTTTTGGTGGTTTGCGTAAGGTTATATTTACGCTTTCATGGTTGAGCGTTAAGGTTCAGGGTAGGGGCGGGCTCCTTTTTCTCTTTCTGCCTTAGAGATCGTTCGGGGATGAACGATGGGTAAATTGATATCTATTGTAACGACCGGGTTCATCATTACGAGTAAACTTTTTGCGCCGATTTTTGAGTCAGAAAAATTCTGGGTTTGGGAGTTGAAAATTCTGGGCTAGGCTAGTCTCGATCAGTTTTGGAGCGAGGTATGGTCTAGGGCAATTCAGGTAAAGTTTGGGTAAAGTATCTTGATTTGAGCTAGTTTTCCGTTTAGCTAAGATATAAAGGAGTCAGGGGGACTTTTCAGAATTGAATTCGGGTAAGTAGAACTCTCGAAATCGATGTTGGCGTGAAGGGGTTGTTCCGGAATGTCAGGAAATTAAGTGTGTTGTAAAATAGACCCTTTTGAGAGGATTTATGACTTTATGTACCATGTCAACCGCCATAGCGGTTAACATACCATCATAGCGTCCTCCGTTATAACGGAGAAATTACCGTTGTAGTGGAAGTCAATGCCGGTCAGCATCGCTATAGCGGTAGGTTCCACTATGGCGGTACCGCTATAGCAGAGCGTGGACCACTATTGCGGAGTGACGGGATCTGAAAACTCAAAAATGGGTTTTATATTTTCATTCTCTCCCATTCAACCCCAAAACAGATGAGGGTTACTCCAAGAACCCTCATAGGCTGCTCTAAAGCTTGGGAGTCATGGGGAGGAGGGATTCCGGCCGAAAGGATGCAAAATCACAGCTTTGAGCCTGCAGAATCATCAGGGAACGCCTTCACGAAGCCAGAAAGGGCATGGAACAGCTGATCGGCATACAGGTAGGCTAGGTTTTCTTCACAGAGTAGATTTGATCGCTTTCATTTCCTATTTATTATGTAGAATGAAAAGGAAAATTCATGTTTAGGCCTCCGGGCACAGAGTCTAGAGGAAGAATTGTTGGGTTATTGGTTGAACTGGAAATAGTAGATTTGTGATAATGTGTTGTGATATTCTGGGTGTATACTTATTTTGGTATGGTTTTGCTAATGAAATACATGGATTAGAATGTCGGGAAGGTTCGGGGAACCAGAAGGGGTTAGTAATTAACTAATGTGCAAGGAACGAAAGTTCTGGGGAAATGAATTGGTATAATTAGAATATCGTAAGCGGTTGAATTACCAGGAGGTTTCCCCATGTTGTACTTCGGTCCTAGGAGGAGGGTCAGGAATGGATGTATCTACTAGTAGGTGTTAAGGGGTGAATTGGGGTTAGTCTTCAGACGGAATTTCAAGGTTAAGTTTATGTACCCGGAATGGGGGTAGGTGATGGTTATTGATTTCTGTATGCATTGTATGTTTGTGTGCTTTTGTCTAAGTATTTGTATGGTTTGCATTGCTTAGGGAATGATTTAGAAATGTCCAAAAATCCTATTTTCAGTCTTGTGAAATGAACTAGGTGTTATTGCTTATTTGTTTACAAGTGTTGATTATTCATTGTTTGTGACTATGGATTTTTTGTGATATTCTGTTGGCCCGGGTACCACACCTGGTACAGGTTACTTATTGGTTGGCTCGGGTACCACGCTTGGTACAGGTTACTTTCTGGTTGGCTCAGGTAACACGCCTGGTACAGGTTACTTATTGGTTGGCTCGGGTACGATGCCTGGTACAGGTTACTTATTGGTTGGCTCGGGTACCACGCCTGGTACAAGATACTATTTGGTTTGCTCAGGTACCACGCCTGGTACAAAAATTACAAATGATTGGCTCGGGTACCATTCTTGGTACGGGTTTACTTGCTTGGTTGTATTCTTTACATGTTGGTTCCATGAGTGAATCAGGTTATCTGTTATTTATGTCTTTACATGTGGCTCCTTGAGTGAATCGGGTTATCTGTGATTGATTACATTGGTCCTTGAGAGGATAGGTTGTTACACTTAAATGTAAGGACGGTCCTGGGGTGGACCGGACATTGCATGTTAACACTTAATTGTTGGTCTAGGGATCCTTGATTGGTCTGGTAATGAAAAAGGGTAAATGTAATATTGATTATTATCGTTGAATGATTGTTGAACCTATTCCCAGTTGTTGATAAGTCAAAAGGTAGACTGAGAGTCTGAGTTATACTATTGGCTGTTATTATATGATATACTACTTTACTCAGTGCGGGTGTACCATTTGTTCTTTATATATTGAGTTCCTTAGAGGGCCAGAATTTTTATTTTTTTTGCATATAGTTGGTCCTTGAAGGGCTGAGTTAGTGTGCTTAAGTGACAAGGTGGTTCTTCTATGAACCAGGGTCGTATGTTATTGTCCTAGGGATCCTTGTTGGGTTCGAGTTCCATAAAAAGGATACATATTTGATGTCACTGGAAATTGTCAATATCAGTTAGACTTATTGCGTATGTTTGATAAGCTTAGGGAGAGACTTGTGGTCTGTTCATAGCATTGGTTATTGTCATTTGCCGAGTATGGCCCTGGGGGTCATAGGAACAGTTTTGTACTAGTAGGTGGTGGTATAGCGGGTGCGATCTACGTCACTAAGTAGTGGGGTTTACTCCGGGTTGTTGAATCATAGTGGTTGACTTGGGTCAGAAAATAGTAGTTCGGGTATGGACATAGATGTTGGCAATGGACAAGGAGATTTGGGAAGTCTAGGTGTCACGGTGACTTGGAAAGTCTAGGTGACAAAGCGACTTGGGAAGTCTAAGGGATAGGAAGGTTATTTCCGAAGCGGGTTTTGATAAAGGTGAATATGAAAGGGGTTGGAGTATTTAACTCATGTATTTACCTTGACTTCTTATATAATTGTAGGAGTGGATTCAGGTCGACCGATGATGCCTACCAGTACGTGTGTTTATACTGATTCTACTTTTGCTATACCTTTTTGGGTATAGTCTGGTTGTAGGGTTGGTGATGTTTCACAGGTTCAGGATGACGGTGATTCTCCAGCAACTCCTACCTTCGCTTCTATGGTGGGAGTTGAGTCTTTTTCATTTTATATCATCTGGTAGTAGCTCTTGTACCGGTTTAGACTAGATTCTAGGGAGGGTTGATTTCAAAAAATTGTAAAAGGTTTTTGCATTCTTGTAAATATTTTCATGTATTAAAAAGATTTATTTTATGGTTTACTTCTTTTTTCGCATTGCCTATTGGATCGGGTGGTAAGGGTTCTCCTATCTAGGTGGATTAGAGTAGGTGCTCATACGGCCCGGTAGTTGGATCGTGACAATCAGTTAGTTGATGAAATTTCAGTTTACTCCACTTCTTAGAAGAAAGTGGCAGACCCAATTATCTAAGAGGAAAATTTTTCACTGTAAATCTTGTAATACTCAAAAGTTACTCCTTAATTTGATCATATGTTCCAGTTATAAACATATTAGATTTTCCATATTTGCTATCATCCCAGTAACTCTTATGAAGCAGTCTAATAATTCCATAGCTCTCCTCACAAATTACTCTATTTCACTATAAAAGATCAGTAAATCATTAACAAACACTCAATATGTAAGTTTAAGATGCTTACATATTGCGCGAAATATGAAGTTTAGTAAATCACTCATAAACTTCAACACTTTAGATAAGTATTTCATAACTAACACAAATAGGAGAGGGAATATAGGGTCCCCATATTTTATCTATGTTATCTCTTCCCTTCAAAATAGTCATTTTTAATCTCATTCACCATAACAACATATTCTGCTGATGTTACACACACCATGATCAGTTGCACAAATTCTATTGAAAATACACAGCCAATTAAGGCCTCCTCTACGAATTCTCAACTATCATATATTTTCTTTATATTAATCTTCATCAAACACCTGAGAGAGGTCCTCCTATTATAATATTTTAATAAGTCATGATAGATTAAAATATTATAAATCATAGATTTTTCCTGCACAAAAGCAGTTTAACTCAATGCTATCATAAACTCAATGTATGCTTCAGTTTCTAGCAAATCAACTTAAAATGACTTTAGATTACACTACAATAGGAAATATGTATGTACTGACTAGCATTTTTAGGGATAAGAACCTATGGTGTTAAGACAATATTAGTAGCATTTATCTGTTGTAATATATGATAATTTTGAAAGAATTTTTAACACTGCTCCAACAACATCTTGTCCCATAATATCCCAAGCCTCCCTATAAAAATTACTGTCATAGCCATCAGGGTTAAGGCTACTATTTATGTCAATACTAAACATAGCCTTCTTGACATTATTTATATTTTTAAAAAATAATATCTCTAGTTGTTGCTCAACTATTAACATATGCCCATTATTAAGGATATTAGTTGAAGCTCTTATTCTATCCTCACATTTACCCCCAAGTAACTCCTCATAATATTCAACAAACAGATTTGCTATAAATGTAGATTTTGTGTGTCAAGTGTCTTGATTATGTTATAACTACATTATAGCATGCTTCAATTGTCTATGCTTTACAACTGAGTAGAAATACTTTATGTTTACATCACCGCGCTTGATTCAATTTGCCTTACTTCTCTATTGTAAAAAAAATTCTGTTAAGTAGAAAGATTTTTTGAATTTTTGGCAATGGTCCTTCTCAAATTATTGTAGACATATGTTCTCAGGGATCCATATGAACTTGTGCTTGAGAATATTTTAAGGACACTCAGTCTTCATTTGATTAATGACAATATTTCTGAAATACAGTGAGTTTATCTTCTTGAACTCCCTCTTCAACAATTTCAGTTTCTGAACTACTTGTAGCATTCTGCGACCATTAACTGAGACTCTCCATCCTTCCTCTATAACCTGTTTAAATTATGAATGTTTGGATTAAATATTACAGAATTTGAAGGATCTTCTAGCCTTTACAGTGCTATCCTCAAATGTTAATTTTATAGGACAATGATCACTTATACCTTTATTTAAATACATAGCCTTACAAGTAGGCGTCTTAAAATATGTTCTCTGGCTAGAGATTTTTCCGTTTCATGTATACATTTATCCATTATGAACCAGGTTCAACTAGACCACTAGGTATTAATACACGTTTGAAAATCAATTACATCAGGTGACATGATTTTCAGCTAATATGTCCTCTCTATTTAAAACAAAGTTAAAATCTCTTACTACAAGCCATGAAATAGATCTTCTAGTACTCTGATTAACTAGTTCCTCTCATAAAGGTCTTCTATCTTCCTTTGTGTTAAAGACATAAATAAAAGATATCATACATTGAATCTATGAGAAAATATAAAAAAGCTTACATGTAACTGCTTGTGCATCATTGAAAATAGGTACTCCATGCTACCTATACTCTCCCATTATAATAAGCATCTACATTAGTAATATACTTCCACTCTCTAAATAACGTGTTATCAATATCAGTAATCTTATTATTTTAACTTTATTCTCCAACAGACCCACTAAATCTATATCGTCATCATTGCAGAGGAGTTGAACTTCCTTTGCTTATTAGGTCTATTATTCCCCCTAACATTTCAACAAAGTAGTTTAATCATTCCCAGAAGTGAGAATTGATAGACCACCTCATGCCTTTGTGCTTTAGTATATTAACTTGCTTCTGGTTTGTCCAATGCTTGAAAGGGGTTTGTACTTTTCTGTTGAGTCTGACTAGATGTCTGAACCCTGGTAATTTTTATAAGAATGATTTATCCAAAAGTCACATATCTTTTCCGGACCTGTTTCACTTGTTGTCCTTGAGAATTCTAGTTTCCCTGGCTCCCTGTACCTTTTTCTCTACCAACTAAGTTAGTAGTATGACCTCTTTCTACTTGTTTTGCTGCTATTTTGTTTGCCTGCTTATCCGTCACACCATTCTATACCATAAGTTAAGGCCTAACTTGCTCGACTAGTAGTGTATTATGTGGTTTAGAATTTGATTTAGCCACATTCTTTCTATAATTAACAACATGATGTTCATGCTGATGACAAAATTTACACAATGTAGGTCTCCAATCATGTATAACCTGCTATTTTATTAAGTTTCCCATCTCATTCCTAAACATTACAGAGACTAACTACTTCAATTAGTAACCTCGTAAAGTTCAATCAAACCTTTTTTGTGTGTTCTTGTCCATTATCAGAGGTCTCCCAACAAGACTACCTATCTTACTTAAGCCCTTTAGACTCCAATACTTGAAGTCTAAATTATGTAGTTTAATCCATATATAGTATAGGTCTCTTCTTTATTAAATTCCATCTCAGATTTCTAGGCCTTGACAATAAATGATTTATTATCAAAATGGAATATGTTACCGTAAAATACTTCATTCTTCCCTTTTATTATTTTAAACTTTATTAGAATAATACCATTTTTAGCATTACAATCTTGTTAATATCATGCATTTTTTCAAAGCCTTTGAATATATCCTTGAATCACTGGGAAGGGAGGGTGGGCTCTTGTAACAACCAAAATCGTTATTACGCTGAAATAGAGAGTAAAATCTTTATCTAGTTTCTCCTTAGATCAAAATTTGAAAATTTTGGGCTGGCCTAGTTTCAGGCGTATTTTAAGTATGTGGTGGTCTAGGAATATTTGAGAATTATACGAGTGTTGGTTTATAGTCTTGATTGTATCTTGTGTTAAAGGACGAGTTTAGGTTGTTATAGAAACTTTTGATGCATAGAATGGGTTAGTATAACTCTGGTTATAAAGATTACCGTGAAAGAGTCAGTTCGTAACATTGAATTTTAAGAGGTGTGTTGTGAAATGGTCAGAGCTAGGACCAAGTCCCTAGCTACTGGTTTAGGGTCACTATAGTGACAGAAATGCCGCTGCAGCAGCGTTGCTGCAGCGGTAGAAGTGTCATCGTAGTGACAGTCCCTTTTAGCCTAGGTACAACTGCAGCGACAGATCCTCTGTTGAAGCGGTGCTACTGCAGTGACAGAAGTGTCACCCATAGCGGCAGAAACACAGTTTACCATTTTTAAAATCAGAAAATCTATTTTTCATTCCCAATTTTTTTAAAAATATTCAAGGGCTTAGCAGGGGCGATTCTTCATAATCTATGGGGTTTTCCATCTTTAAGGTAAGATTCCTTTACACTTCAAACTTAAATTACTCCTTTAGTTTCTTAGGATTGTAGGAATTATAGCCATCGTGGAATTTGGAATTTAGTCCTAAGTTATGAACTGGTGGAGAATGACATTTTTATCAATTATTACTGATTCTAGGAGGTTAGAAAACACTTCATATGGTAGAATTCTTGATTGTTAGTTTAATGATGAAGAATTCAAAGAGTTAAGAGGGTAAAAAATCATAAGGTGATAAACTAGGTTAAGTTCATGAGTTAATTTGATAAATATGAGTTCCTAATGCTTAGGATGGATGAATTGTTGTGTTAAAGTCTGTGTATTTATTGTTTATAGATCAAGAACGGGCAACAATAGAAAGAAAGGGCAAGACTGTGGTGTAATATTATTTTTGGGTGAGGAAGCGAGGTAGGATATTATTTAATTATAGTAAAGACTTGCTTGACTCTGTGCTTATATGTAAGTTGGGTGTTTGTGATTTGCTTTCAGGCATTACTATTGAGGTGATATATGGATTGGGTGTAATGCTAACACTGTTATATGGATTAGGTATCACACTGACACAGTATTTGAATGGGTGTCATGCCGACACTGGTACATGGACAGAGCTTGTTTCCTTCAGGTCATAACTGAGAGTCCCTACCGACTCTAGTATGTGTGTACATCTTGCATGCATTCAATCATCATTTTATTGTACTTATATTTGTGATGACAATTATTGAAGGAATTAGTGTAAGTGTAGTTGATTACTTGTATACCTGTATCTTGTTGAGATGAAGTGTTATGACTGTACTTGCCTGTCAACTAATTGTGAGTTGTGTTTTGATTGCTATCACTTGCATTTCACTTGCTTATGTGTATGGTGTTGAGTTGAGTCATCCGATGATACCTACCAGTACTTAGTTTTTGTATTGATACCTCATGTACTCTTTTTTTGTTGAGTGCAGAGCGTATTTCAGCGTTTGAGATAAGACATCGGCTCTAGTTCGTGATTCAGGCACTGATTCAAGGGTGAGCACCATGTCCGGGAAACCATTGAACCATCTTCATGTTATTTATGTCCCTTATTTTGGGACAGAGACATTCCTTTTATTTCGTATTTTGGATATTGATTAGACTTAGTGTTAAAATTTGTTAGAGTTCTTGTTCGATGACTTTGGGTCTTGGGGGTTGTAATAATTAGAGATACTTCTGCGCTCTCTTGTTTTTGAATATTAAATGAGTTAGTAACAAATTAATTTGATTAAGATTGTATTTAGTAAGATAAATAGTAGTGAATTGATGAAGATGGTTTAGGCGAATTCTAGATAGTTGGTTTAGGGTTGGATTAGATGGTTCTCTCATTGTTGAGCTAGGGTGGGTGCCAATCATAACCAGTTGGGTCATGTCAAAGATGGTATCAGAGTACTGGGTTCATGTATCTTGTTGTACAAGAATAGGTCTAGTAGAGTCTTGCCAAATGGTAGAGAGATATCTGTACTTTTTTCTTTGAGAGGCTATAGGGCTTTAGGAAGCAATTTTCACTTCTTTCTTCCTTTTGTGCTAGTACTTGATTCCAATTGGTATCTAGTGATCCAAATTAGTATCTAACCTCCTTCACTCTTGCTTCACAGATAGTGAACACTTGTTCAGCCAGTGCGGCAGCAGCTGCAACAACAACACTAGTAGCAGCATCAGTTCTGACCGCTAAGGCCGCGGTTCGAGGCAGGCCTCGAGTTAGGGGCAGAGTGAGAAGGAAAGGACGAGAGGCAACACCTGTCAAGGGTGGAGCTCATACAATTGGAGGACCAGTTAGGTAGAGATCACTGTCTACTCATCTACAGTAGGATGCTCTGGATTTGGGTCAGAATGAGAAGGTGATGGTTAAGGAAGAAGTGGTGGTTCAAGAGAATGTGGTACCCATGCCAAATGGTGCAGCTCAGGTGCCTATATCTGCAGAGCTGATTCAACAAGTGTTGGGGTTTCTGAGTAATTTGGCTGGCACCGATATTACTCCAGCAGTTCCTGTATTTTTGTCTCTAGCTTTGCAGCATACCACTATTGTAGCACCTCAGATGGACGAAGGCTCTGAGACGGGAATATTTCCCCGATAGGTATTGTGACTGGTGATGACTGATGATGTGCATGGACTGTTCTATAAGTTTATGAAGATAAAACCTCTAGTGTTTCAGGGTACTGAGTCAGAGGATGATTTTGAGTTCTTGATTGACTGTCACGAGCGTCTGCACAAGATGAGCATTATGGAGAGGTATAGTGTTGAGCTTATGACATTTCAGTTGCAGTCGGAGGCCAAGCAATGGTAGAGGTCTTTTGTGGAGTATAGGGCTAGTTTACCTCCACTCACTTGGTCCCAGTTTTAGAATGTGTTCCTTGAGAAGTATGTTCTTCGTACCTACCAAAATATGAAGAAGGATGAGTTCTTGAAACTGGAGCAGGGTGATATGTTTGCAGCGACCTATGAGGCCAAGTTTCAGTCCATGTCTCGCTATGCACTTCAGTTGATTACTTTAGAGGAAAAGATGATCGGGTATTTTGTGAAAGGTCTGAATTCAGGTCTACAGGTGGCTTTTTTGCAAGTGGCTACATTTGAAAAAAAAATTCAGGAAGTGGTCGAGTTTGTGAAGAAGGTGAAAGGGATTAAGAAACAAGGAGAGGTGAAGGCAGAGGAAAAGAAGGCCCAAAATTAGGTCATTTCAGTGGTACATATTCGAAGGGCCATGGTTTGCAGGGTTACTCTTCTCGGCCATTCTATTCAGTTATGCCTGCGTCTACAGAGGGCCTGTTCGAGGTCAGTTATCAGCCCTCTCAGACAAATAGTTATACGCCTTTGGCATCTTTAGTTCAGCCGCCTACTTTAGACATTAGATGCCATGATAGTGGGGGATTGGGTCATATTAAGAGGTTTTGTCCAAACTACTTATCCGTATGATAGTTGACTCAGCAGCCAGCTTCTAGTGCCTTAGTTATTGCAGGTCGTAGTGGTGGAGGACAGGGTAGGGGTCATTCACATGGTGGGCGTAGTGGTGATAAGGCTTATCTTTATATTGTTTTGGCCCATCCTAAAGATAAAGTTTTTGATGTTGAGATCACATGTATTATTCTTGTCTATAATCGTATGGCTTCTGTATTATTTGATCCTGGATCTACTTTCTCTTATGTGTCTGTGAAATTTGCCTTGGGTTGGGACTTAAGATGTGAATTTCTTGATGCATTCATGTATGTGTCTACACCAGTTGGGGTTTATGTATGTGTTGATCAGGTTTATCGGGCGTGTCTAGTGATGTTTATGGGGTATAGAACTTTGGCAAACTTAGTGATCTTATATTTTGAGGAGTTTGATATTAGTTTGGGGATGAGTTGGTTGTCTCTTCATCGTGCTATTCTTGATTGCTATACTAAGACTATCACTGTAACTATGCTCGGGATGGATAAGTTAGAGATTGTAACTATGCCCGGGATGGGAAGGTATTCTTAAGCCTACTCCATTGAGAATTGTGTCATCTATTCATGCCCAAAAGTTAGTTAAGTAGGGGTGTAGGGCGTTCCTAGCTCACCTTCGGGATGATAGTTCAGCAATCCCTCCTATTTCTTCGGTTTCAGTAATGTGTGAATTCTTAGAGGTGTTTCCTGATAATCTTTCTGGTATGCCACCCGACCGTGAGTTTCTGTATAAACTTGAAGCTGGGAACCCACCCTATATCTATCCCTCCTTATAGAATGACACCGACAGAGTTAAGAGAATTGAAATCCTAGTTGTAAAAGTTGTTTGGGAAGGGTTTTATTCATCTAAGCTTTTTGCCTTGGGGTTCTCCTGTGGTTTTCATGAAAAAGAAGAATGGTAGTATGTAGATGTGCATAGACTATCAACAGTTGAATAAGGTAACTATTCGTAACAAGTACCCTTTGCCTAGAATAGATGACCTATTTGACCAGTTGCAAGGAACTGCGGTGTTCTCAAAGATTTATTTAAAGTCAGGTTACCATCAGCTTCAGATCGAGTTGAGGACATCCTAAAGACTTTCTTCTGGACTCGTTATAGACATTACGAGTTCTTGGTTATGTCCTTTGGTTTGACCAATGCCCCAGCCGCTTTTATGAGCTTGATGAATGGAGTATTCAAGCCATTTTTGGATTCGTTTGTTATTGTTTTCATTGATGATATACTAGTTTACTCAAAGAGTAAGAAGGAGCATGAAGCTCACTTGCGTATAGTGTTGGGGTTGCTTAAAGAAATAAAACTTTATGCTTAGTATTCGAAGTGTGAATTTTGGTTGTTTTCAGTGTCCTTTTTAGGATATATGGTATCTAAGGACGGGGTTATAGTAGACCCCCAGAAGGTGGAAGCTGTTAAAAAACTAGGGCAGACCGACAATATCACAGAGGTTCATAGTTTTGTAGGGTTGTCCAGTTACTATCGTTAATTTTTTAAGGGTTCACCTCCATTTCTTTGCATATGACTCGCCTAACTTAGAAGGAGGTACCTTTTGTGTGGGATAATAAGTGTGAGGAGAGCTTTCAAAGGCTCAAGACCTTGCTAAATTCAGCTCCTATTCTTGCCTTGCCAATTGAAGGTAAGGATTTCATTGTGTATTGTGATGCTTCACAGTTTGGTTTAGGTGTTGTTTTGATGCATGATCAGAATGTAATTGCTTATGCTTCAAGGAAGCGAAAGTCGTATGAGAAAAACTATTCCATCCAGAACTTGAAGGTGGCAACAGGGTGCTTGCCTTGAAAATTTAGAGACACTACCTCTATGGGATAAAGTGTGAAGTGTTCATAGACCATCGTAGTTGCAGCATGTGTTTACTCAACGGGATATGAACTTGAGGCAGAGAAGGTGGATGGAGTTAATCAAAGATTATGATATCTCAATTTTTTATCATCCGTGCAAGGTTAATATGGTGGCAGATATATTGAGCCAGAAACCAGTAAGCATGGGAAGTTTAACATGGTTGGAGGTGTTGAGATGCCCATTGGCTAGAGAGGTACAAACTCTGACTAATGGTTGTATGAGGTTGCAGGTGACTATCAAGGGAGGAGTGTTAGACCATGTGGAGGCTAAGTCTACTTTCTCTGAGGAGATTAAGAATAGGCATTTTGAAGATGAGAAGTTGAATAACCTTAGGGAGAAAGTGTTACAAGGTGAGGCCAAAGAGGACATTCTTGATGAAGAAGGGGTGTTGAGGATTTGTAGGCATGTGTGTCTGCCTCGGGTGGGCAACTTGATTCCCACCAACCTTGTTGAGGCTCACAATTCTAAACAGAATGAAGTGAGACATTGTGGATTTTATGACCAGGTGTTAAAACTGTCAGCAGGTTAAGTATGAGTATGACCAGGTGTTAAAACTGTCAGCAGGTTAAGTATGAGCATTAGAAACCCAGTGGAACTTTTCATAGGATGCCCGTTTTGGAATAAAAGTGGGAGAGAATAACCATGGATTTTGTTGGGGGTCTTCCTAAGACCCTAAGAAAGTGTGACTCCATATGGGTGATCATCGATTGATTGACCAAGTCTACACACTTTATTCCGGTAAGAGTGAACTATAATACATCCAAGTTAGCCAAGATCTATGTGAAGGAGATTCTGAGACTTCATGGGGTACTTGTTTCCATAGTGTCAGATAGAGGTACACAGTTTACCTCTAGCTTTTTAGGAGAAGTTTCAGTCAGAATTAGGTACTAGGTTGGACCTAAGTACAAATTTTTATCTGCAGAGTGACGGGCAGTCAAAATAGATGATTCAGGTAGTTAAAGATATGCTCCGAGCTGGTGTGATTGACTTTGGTGGTTAGTGGGACCAATATCTGCTTTTGTGTGAATTTGCATACAATAACAACTACCACTCCAGTGTTGACATGGCTCCTTTTGAAGCTTTGTGTGCAAGAAGATGTAGATCATCGATTGGATGGTTTGATACTTTTGAGGTGAGACTTTGGGGCACCAATATGCTAAAAGAGTCGATGGAGAAAGTAAGGTTCATCCAGGAGAAGTTGGTAGCAGCTCAGAGCGGACAGAAAGATTATGCAGACAATAAAGTAAAGGATGTGCAATTTGAGAAATGTGAGAAAGTTTTGCTTAAAGTGTCACCCATGAAGGGTGTAATGAGATTCAGAAAGAAGGAGAAATTGAGTTTGAGGTACATTAGAACCTTTGAGGTTTTGAATAGGTAGAGTCCGTGGAGTACAAATTAGCTCTATCTCCTAGCTTGTCAGGGGTATATCTAATATTTTATGTGTCAATGCTCAAAAAGTATCACAGAGATGTGGAAAACATTATTCGTTAGAATTCAGAATTATTTGATAAGGAGAATTCCTATGAGGAGGAGCCAATTGCAATCTTGGATAGGGACGTAAGAAAGTTGAGGACCAAAGTTATTCCATTGGTAAACGCCGTTTACCAATTTTTAAAACCAGAAAATCTATTTTTCATTCCTAATTTTCTAAAAAACATTCAAGAGCTTAGCAGGGGCGATTCTTCACAACCTTTGAGGTTTTCCATCTTTGAGGTAAGGTTTTTTTACACCTCAAACTTGAATTACTCCTTTAGATTCTTAGGATTGTAAGAATCATAGCCATGGTGAAATCTGGAATTTAGCCTTAAGTTATGAACTAGTGGGAATTGGTGGGAAATGATATTTTTTTTATCAATTACTACTGATTCTCTGCTAGTAAGACACTCACTTGGATGGTTCTTACCACATTTTGGGCATGATGGAAAAGTACGGTTACCTGAAACACTGGCCTGAGACTTAGAGCCTGATGCTCCTCTTTTCTGGTTATGTCAAGGCCTGGGAGATGGGGCACTAGCTGATGAAGGCACTGGGGATGCAAACCTCTGCTGAAACTGTGAGCGAATCCCACCGCCTGACCTCTGTTGAGAATATTCATAGTTACTTGTCCTAGCCTTGTTGTTGTCCTTAGCTATTTCCCTGAGCTTGTCTCCCTCAACCTACTGAGCATGGGTCATCAGTTTGGAGATATTCATATCTCCCAATAACATAGCATTTCTGCACTCTGTCTTCACTAGATCAGATACTCCAAACAAGAACTTGCCCATCTGAGCCCCTGGATTGGCTACTATATGCAGAGCATACTTGGAGAGCTAAGTGAACTTCACCCCGTATTCCTGGACTGACATTGATCCTTGCCTCAAATTTATGAACTCTTGGACCTTAGCCTCCCTCAATTCCCTTGGGAAAAACCTGTCCAGAAAAGCTCCAGTAAAACAGTCCTATGTCACAGGAGCTGTATTTACACCCCTGTTGTCCTTCCACTGCGTGAACCAAATGTGAGCCACATCCTTAAGTTGATAGGATGCTAACTCAACACTATCAGTACCAGTCACTTACATCACCTCAAGAATCTTCTTTATCTCATTAATGAAATTATGTGGGTCTTCACCAACCTTCGATCCTAAAAACTCTGGCGGATTCAAATGAATGAAATCATGAACCCTGGTTGTAGCTGATCCACCAGCGGGATTTGCAGGAACTGGGGCCTACTGATTAGCCTGGTTGGCTATGGTCTGAGCCAATGAATCACATTATGAAACTCTGCATAAACCTCATGCTCCAGGGCTGTAGGAACTGCGTTAGCATTGTGTGTGTTAGCTTTGCGAGGAGGCATGATTTGAAATGCATAACAATGGATTAGAAGGGAAAAGTTGATTCACACTCAATCGAACGATAAAGATAGCAAAAGAAGTGAAGTTTTTCTTAAAACACTTCGTAGCCTCTCCCTCATAAGTGTGGCGCGCTTCACACCCATGAGAGAGACACTACTTAGTGCGTCTTTTAGACATCCTAGGACTCTTGAACCTGATGCTCTGATACCAAGTTTGTCACTCCCCGAGACTAGACCCTAGGCGCAACACGGGACCTAGGATCATAAGTGACCCCAAGCTAACCCTAAAACTGTCATATCACAAGCATACTGAATATAATTCTAAGCAATCAGAAGTATAACTGAATAAAGAGCATATTCTAAAAGAGTTCAACTGAGAATAGAATATCAAAAAAAAAATAGTTGTCTACAAGCAGAACAACTCAAATCAACTGAGTTTGACTTTATGTCTGAAAAGCCTCTAATACTGATGAGTTGCTGGGACAAGCCCCCAGCTAACTCTAAGATGTTGAAATTAAAGACAACTGACTACTCAAAAGCATGTAAAAGATATGTCCTTGGATGATGAGGACTCACCACTGTCTGCCGCTGATGTGGCACCAGGGCGAGCTAATCGTGAAGCTAAAGTTGAGAACCTGAGCCTGCATCATAATAGGATGCTGCACAGAGTATGCGTCAGTACTTTGAATGTACTGAGAATGAGGGATATGCAAGGCTAACTGAATATATAAATATGCTAAAATACTGAAAAGTTGTAAACTGAACTAAACTACAGTATATAGGCCCAAATGTATAATCATGCATAAAAGAGCTGAAATGCAGAAGTAGTCTAAAACATACTGGAAGCTGGAAATAAACATAACTGAGGGCCTAATGCACTTTACTAAAACTAACACTGTGGGAGAGTATTAACTGACATAAACCACGTGAGCTAAACGTGGAGTTTGATGTATACGCCCCATCAGGAGGACCCAATATACCTTGCCAGGGTATAAAAGCATGATTGTGGCGTGACCACTAAATCTGATGCCCAGTAGAGGGGACTTATAAACCTACATTGGCATGTAGTTCTGGGACCTTAAGGGTATGCTGAACCTTGGTCCAACTCGGTGCTAAACACTACTCCCAAACTAAACGTTAATAGCTTATTAAAACTGAAGTTCTGGGTCTACTAGCTGGTCTAAAATCGCTAGTTTTCTGAAATACTGTAGTAACCTGAAATCTGATTTACTTCTAGTTATAGCCTAAAACTAGTGGTCTAGGATGAATTTTGAGGAAAAACTGCTACCTTGAAACATACTACAGCTTAGGTTAAATTCATAGTTTCTCAAATCATGGTGAAAACTCATGTAAACCATTAAAACACAATATAGTTCATATATAACAGGGTGTAAATCATGTGAGCAATATGAATATGAATTTCTGTAGCAATCTATTAAGAAGGGTAAGAACCCTAGTTCTAAAATCATGAAAATTTCTTTAAAAGCCTGAGATTTTTGGGCATAAGGGCGGACTAAGCCCTTACTGAATACCCACATACCTGGTGGATGAAAATCCCTGCAAGAATTTGGAGTTGAAGCTTGGAGGAGAGAACCCTAGGCCTGGAGCTTTGGAGAAGACACTCTGTTGAAATCGAATTTAGAAGATCTGACTTTGTTTTGGAGAAATAGACTTAATAAAATAATCATGAGACTATTTATAGTCGGAGCTAAAATAAGAAGAAAAGGTCTAAAATACCCCTGAGAAATTAAATTAAAACTGCTAGAAAAAGTAAGCTTCAGGAATCACAACTTGGTTTGACAAACCGTACTCCTGGACGACAGATCGTCAACTTAGTCGTGGTCCTGCCAAAGATCCTTTAGGGTTCTCTGATCTGAAGGACTACGGCTCCACAAGATGGACCATGTTCCTGAATAACGGTTCGTCATGTGGCTTCGTGGTTCCTAGGACATTGGCCAGGTCTGAGGATTTCACGAGTCAAAGGACGGATCGTGTTTCTGAAGGACGGTCCGTAACCTGACTCATGGTTCCTGAGTCCAGAGCTGAGGGTCCTCTGATTTAAGGGAAACCACGGGTGATAAGATGAACTATAGTTCTAAACTACGGTTTGTGATCCCGTCCGTGGTTCTGAGTAAGGGAAATTATACTTCTCTGATCTTTCGATCCACGAGTCAAACGATGATTCATAGTCCTGGACTATGGCCCGTGATCCAACTCGTGGTTTCGGAGACATGAACTGGGGTCTACTGGAAATGGGAACTATGGACAAGACGATGGACCGTGCTTCCAAACTATGGTCCGTGGTCTTAACCATCATTCCTGGAAACTTGAAATTTTTATTTTCTCCTAGTTTTCTGAGCTAAGTTTTGGCTTGGAAGTCCTGGGACATTACAATGAAAGTGGATTTGACCTCAATACTGGCTAATACCCCACCTTATTCTGAAATACCCAAGTGCATGAACTTAGATTTCAATGCCTGAATCTCCTTAGCAAGTGGTCGTTTGGACACCCCCAAACAAGCCAAACTGCCCATGCTAACTATCTTCTGGCTCAATGCCTCTGCCACCATATTAGCCTTACTCAGATGGTACTGAATAGTCATATCATAGTCCATTAACAACTACATCCACCTTCTCTGCCTCAAGTTCAAGTCTTTCTGAGTGAAGACATGTTGCAGACTACGATGGTCAATGAATACCTCACACTTGACACCATAAAGATAGTGTCTCCAAATCTTGAGTGCAAACACCACCGCTACCAACTCCAAATCGTGAGTCGGATAGTTTCTCTTATGCACCTTCAACTACCTAGAAGCATAGGCTATCACATTCCTATCCTGCATCAACACAGCACCCAAACTAGAATGTGAAGTGTCACAATAAACAATAAAGTCCTTACTTTCAAACGGCAAAGACAAAATAGGAGTCGTGGTCAGAAGTGACTTGAGCTTTTGGAAGCTCTCCTCACACTTGTCGGACCACACAAATGGTACGTCTTTCTCTATCAGCCTTGTCAGGTGAGTGGAAATAGATGCAAAATCCTTGACGAACCTACAATTGTAGCCTGCAAGTCCCACAAAACTTCTCACTTCAGTCACCGAGCTAGGCCGGACCCAACTCTTGACTACCTCAATCTTCTGGGGATCTACCATCACCCCCTGTTCTGACACTACATGCCCCAAGAATGCGACCGAAGTCAACCAAAACTCACACTTGGGGAACTTCGCATAAAGCTTTTAGTTCTCAAAATGTCCAACACTATATGGAGATGTTCAGCATGCTCCTCCCTACTCTTGGCGTAGATCAAAATATCATTAATAAAAACGATGACGAACAAATATTAGTAAGGTTTAAATACACCATTCATCAAACTCATGAATGATGTTGGTGCATTGGTCAACCCGAACGACATCAATAAGAACTCGTAATGTCCATACCAAGTCCGAAAAGCAGTCTTACGAATGTCCTCAAGCCTAATCTTTAATTGATGATATCCCAACCTTAAGTCAATTTTCAGATGGTAAATGGTACTTATTCCAGATGGTGACCTTGTTTAGTTTCCTGTAATCTATGCACATCCGCATACTACCATCTTTCTTTTTCACAAACAAGACCGGAGCACCCTAAGGTGAAGCACTGGTATGAATAAATACCTTATCTAGGAGTTCCTGAAGCTGAGACTTAAGCTCCTTTAATTCTGTCAGAGCCATACGATAAGAAGGGATGGAAATTAGGCGAGTTCCCAGCTCCAAGTCAATACAGAAATCGATATCCTTGTTCGGAGGCATACTAGGCAAATCCACTAGAAACACCTCTCGAAACTATGAAACAACTGGAACTACTCAATAGATGGGGACTTCATATTATCATCCCGGAGATGAGACAAAAAGGCTAGACACCCTTTCCCCACTAGCTTTTAAGCCCGAACAAACGATATCACCTTGACTGGCTTGGCCCTGTACACTCCTTCCCACTCTAGCCTGTTCTTACCTGGAATTTCTAGAGCCATAGACTTGGTATTACAATTTAACACAGCATGATAAGGGGATAACCAGGTCATGCCCAAAATGAAGTCGAAGTCTACCATATCCAAAATTACCAAGTCTACCCACGTATGCAATCCCACAAATACAACAGAACAATTATGATAAACATGAGTCACAATCATGGACTTTCCAACCAGGGTAGAAATATGGATAGGGGAATCAAAGATATCACATATCAAGTCCAGACCCAAAACAAAACTCACAGACACATAAGAATATGTAGAAACTGGGTCAAATAGTACTAAAGCCATTCTATCACAGACAATAATGGTACCTGTGATCACCGCATATGATGCCTCAGCCTCGATCCTCCCTTGGAAATGCATAACACTAAGCTCGGTCATCAATCCGAGCTACTCTCTTGGCTGGATGCGCCACACCCCTGCCCGTGTTGCCATTTCCTCTGTTTCCCCGGCTTCCCTGAAAGTTACCTCGCCCACCCTGTGGACGACCTCTAGTATAACCACCTCTACCCACTGGGACCACAGCCTTAGACTGTTGTTGAAACTGATTACCAATCTGCCTGTGAGGGCACTCCCTCTTAAAGTGTCCCAGACCACACCAATGGAAGCAACCACGATCAAGTGTAGGCCTGCTGGCAGATGTGTAAGAGGCTCCCTGGCCTCTAGGAGCTAAAAACTACTGATTAGCTCCCGGACGACCACCTATAGCAGCTGGCAGAGCTGACTAAATAGGACGGGTTGAGTATATCTACTGATTCTGGCCCCTGGAGTACGAACCATTTCAATTTCCGTCATTTTGGGACTTTTTGGCTAACAATTTAGCCTCTCTCGCTTGCTTGACTCCCTCAAGTTTCTTTACATAATCTGCCACTTCATTGAAGCCTTTCCCTGATGAAGCCATGTGTACAGACAATACCTAAAGCTCAGTATTCAAACCCTTCACAAAAAATTGAACCCGCTTCTCCTCGAAACCCAACAACTCTGTAGCAAAATGAGACAAGGCGTGAAACTTAGCCTCATAAGCAGAGACCGACATGCTACCCTGTTCCAAATTCAAGAACTCGTCCTTTTTCCTATCTCTTAGAGTACGGGGTACATACTTCTCTAAGAAGAGAGCATGAAACTGCTCCCAAGTCAGTGGAGGCAAAACAGATGATCGACATTCCATATGAGATCTCCACCACTGCTTGGAATCACCCTGCAGCTGAAATGTGACTAACTCAACCCCACGTTGTTGCACAATGCCCAGCTTGTGCAACCTCTCATAGCAATCCAATATGGACTCATAAGTATCTTCCCTATCAGTACCCTTAAACGTGGGAGGTTTTAGCTAGAGAAACTTGGTCAACATCTCATGTTCACTTCCTGTCATTACCGGGCCTAGCATTGGCCTGAAGAAATCACCGGTGCCTGAAGCTGCATCCATCCGAGGAGCCGTAGTGATTGTTGGTTGAGTGCCTAGAGCCTGATTTTCAACACCCATGGGGGTGGCTCCGGCACCAACCAAACCGCTCAAGAAGTTCCAAGCCTGCTGAAATGGATCGGGCGTCATAGATGGAAGGCTTGCACCTCCAGTCGGTGCTGCCTCTTCTTGCTCCCCATCATCCTCCACAAAAACTTCCATATCTTTGACAACCTATTCCTGAGTTGTGGAAGGGGTTGCTTTTTGCTCTCCTGCAGTAGCTTGAGCTCCACCCCTAGCAGGTGTGACTCTACCTTGACCTCTGCCCCTACCCTTGCCTCTCTCTCTGACAGTCGGGCCTACCGCTGGGACCGCTGCTCTAGCTCCACTATTTCTTGTGTTAACCATCTACGGACCAAAGAGTGAACGAAGTCAAATACCAATTTGTATCACCAGATACCAATTGGAATAAAGTTATAGCACGAAGGAAGAAAGAAGAAATCATTTTTCCTAGAGTCCGATAGCCTCTCGAAGAAAAGTACGGATGTCTCCGCACCATTCCGCAAGACTCTACTAAACCTGTTTTGGTACAACGAGATCAACGAACCTAGGGCTCTAATACCATCTTTGTCACGACCCAGACTGCTGCGAGTGGAACCCACCCAACCCCCAGATGAGCGAACCAATAGAACTCAACCCTTAGCATAGCCTAACAGCTTAAAACCAGTGTGCAAGAAAATAAACTAGCGATAATTAACCAAAATCAAACAAACTATAATAAATAACCTGCGGAAAAATCCCCTAGGACCTGAAACTCATTGTACCAATATGCTACCAAATCTAGAGTATGGGGATGAAACCCCAAAATAAGCAATAGTCTAAACCCAAAAAAAGTGGGCTACAACCAATAAGAAAGAAATCAAGGCATCTCGATCGAACAGCTCACCATTGATGTCTTGAAGTGTCAGGCCTACAAGTGAGGTCATGCGTCAACCGCTAGAAGATTTCATGTACTCACAAAGGAGACGCAAGTGCAGTATAAGTACACAACCACCGTGTATTGGTAGGATCATCAGCCAGGTCCAAATAAACAGTATATGAATAGTACAAAAGTCAAGTAATAGTATAGAAAACATGTAAACAAGCCAACATGTAATTCTAGACTACAAGTCTCTCCCTAGCTTGTCCCTACATGTGATCCACTTTCACATCTATGATCAACAATCCACAATAAACAATAATTATAACGTATTTCATATTCCAGACCCACCCTAGATCCCCTCTAGACAACACCTAAGTGTCAAACATACAACCCGGTCTACACCAAGACCAACTCACAAATCAATATGATGATAACCCGACCTCCCAAGGACCATATGCACAATCATAAATCATAAACACAACCCGGTACGCTCAGGGAACCATTAGTAAAAATACAATAATACAATAAAGTAAACTCATACCAGGAGTGGTACCCGAGCCAACTAGTCAATATTTCCCATACCAGGCATGATACTCGAGCCAACCGTTAGTATATTCCATACCATGCGTGGTACCTAAGCCAACTATTAGTATACCCGTACCAGGCGTGGTACCCGAGTCAACCGAATGTCACATAAATCCACAGTCACAAACAATGAACAATCAACACTTGTAAACCAACAAGCAATAACACCTAGTTCATTTCACAAGACTGAAAACAGGACTTTTGGACATTCCTAAATCATTCTCTAAGCAATGCAAACCATAAAAATACTTAGACAAAGGTACACAAACATACAATGCATACAGGAATCAATAACCATCACCTACCTCGAACAATCAAGCTCTACAGTACCGGAGCTTTCCCTTTTTCAGGATCCCTTGCTTACTCTTGGTCTAGAAATAAATACATAAACACTAGTTAATTAACTGGCCTAAATTACCTGGTTTATAGAAAATCCTAATCCCCAGGCTAAACCATGATCATCGCAACCCTTTCCGGGCTTTCCCGCCATTAATTCACCTAAGATTATCATTTATACCGATACATTTAGAGAATTCAAGCTTGGTGATCATTACCCATTAACTATAAACAATACCCAAGAACTTTAGCACCCTAGAATTCCACTTATTCCCTAAATTCTACATTCCTAGGTGAGTAGGAAAGATATTACGGAGTTTGGAGAGTAGAATCCTTACCTTTAGGACGAAAAATGGTGAAAAATAGATTATCGCCCAAAATCGCCCCCTTCTTCTCCCAAAATGTCTTAAAGAAAAACTGAACTATTTTGGGGAAGTTTCTGCATTAAATCCCATCGCGCTCTGCTATACGGTCTACTCCACTATAGCGGTACCTCCATAGCAGAGTCGTCCGCTATGGCAGAGGCTGACAAACTTTGACTTTCGTTGTAGCGGTATTTTCTCCACTACGGTGGAGGTCGCTATGGAGGAGTGTCAACCGCTACGGTGGTTGACACGAGACAAAAAGTCGTAAAGTCCTTAAATTGATCCATTTTACAACACACTTATTTTCCCGATGTCCCGGAATAACCCCTTCACGTCAACCTCGATTCTGAGTGTTCTACTTACCCGAATTCGATTCCGAAAAGTCCTCCGGACTCCTTTATGTCTTAGTTAAATGGGAAACTAGCTCAAATCAAGACATTTAAACCAATCCTTACCCGGATTGCCCTAGACCATACCTCACTCCAAAACCGGCTGAGACTAGCCTACCCAGAAATTCAAACTCTCAAACCCGGAGTTTTCTCACTCTGAGAATTGGCACCAATGGTTCACCCATAACCACGGACCCGGTCATTGCAAGTACCTAATTCAAGAACCTAATTCCAAATTCTAGTTCCAAATCCTAATTCCAAATTCAAGTTTCAAATTCAAGTACCTAATTCAAGTTCAAAAAAGAACCTAAAGTTGAAAACTAATTCTTAACTCTAAACTAACAATTTAAACTAACAAACTTAACTTAAAAAAACTAAGATTCAAGAACCTAATTCAAGTTAATAATCTAATTCAAGAACCTAATTTCAAATTCTAGTTCCAAATCCTAATTCCAAATTCAAGTTCAAAATTCAAGTACCTAATTCAAGTTCAAAAAAGAATCTAAAGTTGAAAACTAATTCTTAACTCAAAACTAACAATTTAAACTAACAAACTTAACTTAAAAAACTAAGATTCAAGAACCTAATTCCAAATTCTAATTCCAAATCCTAATTCCAAATTCAAGTTCCAAATTCAAGTACCTAATTCAAGTTTAAAAAACAACGTAAAGTTGAAAACTAATTCTTAACTCAAAACTAACAAACTTAACTTAAAAAGCTTAACTTAAAAAAGCTTAACTTAAAAGAGCTTAACTTAAAAAAACTAAGATTCAAGAACCTAATTCAAGAACCTAATTCCAAATTCTAATTCCAAATCCTAATTCCAAATTCAAGTTCCAAATTCAAGTACCTAATTCAAGTTCAAAAAATAACCTAAAGTTGAAAATTAATTCTTAACTCAAAACTAACAATTTAAACTAACAAACTTAACTTAAAAAATCTTTACTTAAAAAAACTAAGATTCAAGAACATAATTCAAGTTAATAAACTAATGTAAGAACCTAATTTCAAATTCTAATTCCAAATCCTAATTCCAAATCCTAATTCCAAATTCAAGTACCTAATTCAAGTTCAGAAAAGAATCTAAAGTTGAAAACTAATTCTTAACTCAAAACTAACAATTTAAACTAACAAACTTAACTTAAAAAAACTAAGATTCAAGAACTTAATTCCAAATTCTAATTCCAAATCCTAATTCCAAATTCAAGTACCTAATTCAAGTTCAAAAAAGAACCTAAAGTTGAAAACTAATTCTTAACTCAAAACTAACAATTTAAACTAACAAACTTAACTTAAAAAAGCTTAACTTAAAAAAATTAAGATTCAAGAACCTAATTCAAGTTAATAATCTAATTCAAGAACCTAATTTCAAATTCAAGTACCTAATTCAAGTTCAAAAAAGAACCTAAAGTTGAAAACTAATTCTTAACTCAAACTAACAATTTAAACTAACAAATTTAACATAAAAAAAACTTAAATTAAAAAAACTAAGATTCAAGAACCTAATTCAAAAAGTTAAAGTTGAAAACTAATTCAAGATTCTATAACAAAACCCAAAACTAATTCAAGAACCTATTTCAAATTCAAAGTTTCCAAATTCAAGTTAATAATCTAATTCCAAATTCAAGAACCTAGATAATTCAAGAACCTATATAATTCAAGTTCAAAAAAGAACATAAACTAAAGTTCACAAGCTAATAGCAAGCATTACCTAAACTAAGGTTCACAAACTAATAGCAAGACTAAACTAAGATTCACAAACTAATAGCAAGCCTAAACTAAGGTTCACAAACTAATAGCAAGCCTAAACTAAGGTTCACAAACTAATAGCAACCCTAAATTAATGTTCACAAACTAATAGCAAGCCTAAACTAAGGTTCACAAACTAATAGTAAGCCTAAACTAAAGTTCACAAACTAATAGAAAGCCTAAACTAAAGTTCACAAACTAATAGAAAGCCTAAACTAATTAAAGTTCATAAATTAAGAATATAATCTGAAAAGGATTTTTTCACTATCAATTTTTTCACATATCAATATTCACTATCAATTTCTCAAAATTCTAGTCTAGAATTCAACAACAATAACAACAACATATACACCCTAGTCTAGAATTCAACAACAACAACATACCCTAGTCTAGAATTCACTATCAATTTTCCAAAATAAAAATACTCAATTAAACCCTAACCTTCAAATAAACAAAACAACTAACCTCAAAATCGGAGGAGGTTGGAGGGAGGAGGCTGACGGTGGAGGGAGCGGCAATGGAGGGACTGGTGGTGGAGGGAGCGGCGGAGCAGTGGTGGAGGAGAGGAGAGGAGGAGAGGAAGAGAGGACAGAAAAGAGAAAGAGAGAAATGAGGGAAAGAGACCCCGTCGAGTCTCTGTATAATTAAAGAAGCGACGGACAGCTCGCTTTTGTCCGTCGCTTTTTTAAATAAGTTGACCATGTATTGACCGAAAAGCGACGGACAAAAGCGACGGATTCTATTTTTTTTTTAATATAAATTAAAATTTAAAGAAAGCGATGTACAGCGTCGTTATTTTTTAAAAAAAATAATTTTTTTTAATAATTGCAACGCTGTCCGTCGCTTATAATAAAAAATAAAAATTAATTATTTATAAATAATTTTGGCACAAAAAATTGCCAAAAAAAGCGAAGAAAAAAGAGACGTTGTCCGTCGCTTTTGTAAAAAATTAATTATAAATTAAAAAGAAAAAAGAAAAGTGACGGACAGCGTTGCTTTCTTCATCGCTTTTCAGGAGCGACGTTGTCCGTTGTTTTCCTATCTGTCCCTTTTTGAGTTGTTTTTAGTAGTGGAAGAAGCGCGCTCGGGCAGACTTCAAGAGCTCTTGCTCTGCCTATCCTCCTACTTCTTATTATGGGGGTTATAGAAAGCTACGAACCGCCAACTCGCCCTACCAATAATTCGTATTAAGATAGAAAATAATCGTCAATATGTATGATTTACCACAACCCTAGAACATGAAGTTTAGCTCCACGTAAACATGAAAGAAAAATAACAAATCATCCAAAAAAGTAAAAATAAATAATATGGAGAAGAAAAGGTAAAACCCAATAAACTTCGACCTCCACGACAACTTTTAACTCTCTCCAAGTCCAAAGTTGTGTAAAAGTCAAATAAAGGGTATATTAATAGAATATAAAAAAGTCTAAACTTTTAAAAGAATCAAATCAAAGTCAAATTGGAAAAACTTTAGGGCTTGCGTCACCCTTTCGTCCCGGGAGATGGCGGATTTTCTATGATGCTTCTGCATTGAAATGTTGATCGCATCACATGTATTATTGTCAAGGTAAGTTTTCATGCTTCATTCCTTTCTTTTGTACATTTGTGCGTCTTCTAGCTTCTTGTTCCTTTCTCTCTCTTTTTCTCTCTTTTTCTCACTTTAATTTTTTTAAACACATTCTGCTTTAATTCTTCAAAATATAATATTAAATATAAAAAAATATAATATATACTCAAGTAACAATAAAAAGTATTAAAATATATGATAAATAATAATTAAGTATATGCATATTAGACTGATAATCAAATCAAATTCTTAATAAATATTTTTTTGTTTCTGTTCTAAAGCTAGCCTTTACGTAATAAGAAGAATGTCAACAAATATTTCTCATTAATTTACGGCTCGACGAATTACTCTATATCACTGAATAACAAGTTGTTGGCAAAAAGTGTTCTACATTAGAAGTAAGTGTATCTAGAACAATGAAAAATTAATTTTTTTGAATTTTCTTTTTGATGTATAATTGGAGAGCAAAGAATATTTTTTAAAATGGATAAGGGTCGAATATACCCCTGCACTATTAAAAATGGTTTAAATATATCCTTCGTTATACTTTGGGTCCAATATACCTTTTCTATTATACTTTGGGTCCAAATATACCCTTAAATTATTAGAACTAGTTTAAATATACCCTCGTTATACTTTCAGTCTAAATATACCCCTCCAAATATATATTTTGGATCCAAATATACCCCTCCCATTATATTTTTGATTCAAATATACCCATCATTATACTTTTATGCTGATTTAACCCTCTCATTTTTTATAAAGGCTATTTACCCTTACTTTTTTATAAACAGACACGTGATGAGCTTCAAAATAAAAATAACTCATCACCAAATGTAAATATTTTCATGATTCACTTTACAAACTCACCTATTTAATCCATCTCTGGCCCACTCACTCGATTGATACAAAAACAATACACATATTCACAATTTATACCCATGTCATCTAAACCTTTCCTTGGCATCACAAAAAATAAACCTGTAAACAGGAAATTTTTGAAGTTTTGATATATAAGAAAAATTATTTTCTTTTTGTCATCATCTTTTGGTCTAATATCAGATGTTAAAACTTATACTTGAAATAATCTGCTAAGCAAGATTACCATATATAAATGCAGGAAAAGAATTCCTATATCTGATAAATGGATCATTAATGTCAACGGAAAAGTATTCTGAAATAGGTGGAGCAAAAACTTTAAAGTGTTTGGATTCATGAGAAGCGGATCATTAAAAAAGAGAAGAAAAGAAAATAAAAGACTACAAGAAAAGAAAAGAACTTAAAGTGGAGAAAATTGAGATGGTTTAAATGAGTGAGTATCAAAAATAAGGGTAAATTAGCATAAAAGTTTAATTGGGTTGGGGGGAGGGGGGGGGGGATATATATTTGGACCCAAAATATATCGGGAGGGATATATTTGGACTAAAAGTATAATGAGGGATATATTTAAACTATCTCTAATAGTACGGGGATATATTTGGACCCAAAGTATAACATAAATGATATATTTGAACCCAAAGTATAATGAGAAAAATATTTAAACCATTTCTAATAGTATAGGGGTATATTTGACCCTTCTCCATTTTTAAAAATATTTAAAATTAATATATAATTATAAAATTGCAGAGTATTTGGATGAAACTTTTGAATACTAAAAAAACATTGAAGCAAGTAATATAAAGTTAAAAATTAAGATAGTTGTAAATGCGATAATTTTATATCATAAATGGAAGAAATCATTTTATCCTTTTTGATTTTTTGGTAACTAATATGATAATATATGAATAGGGTCTTCTGAATTCTCATTAATTGTCTCACAACAAGATAATGAAGATGATGATAATTCATTATTGATTTAAAATATTTACAAATCAATAATATATAAAATCGTACCAAATCGATCGATAAGCACCTCTAACAATTAAGAGGAGATGTTAATGAAGGCAATTATAAGAATGGAGGAAGAAACGAGATTTTAAGTTATTGTCATTCTTTTGTTTTCTCACTATATAAAGCTTAAATTGACTTTTTTATGACTTATTCTCAATAATCACATTAAATAAATAATTTATATATCCTTCAAGATTACAAGAATCAATTTTCATTTGGACATTTCAAGTTCACATATGTTATTTATATAAAAAGATGTCCAGTAATTTAATAAAAGAGTAATTAATATATCTGTAACGACCTGTTCCGTCGTTACTGAAAATATCTGCGATCAAGGCAGGTGTCTCTCATTCATAATAAGAGTTAGGATTAATCCTTTAGTATGAAAGTACATTTGGTATGTACTAAGGTCATAAAATACTCCTAACACAAAGTTAAGTTGAAAGCTTCCTTACTGATTTAGTTCCGGGCTAAGTTCAAACTAGGGTCAACTTCAAACGAGTATTACTCCTAGAATATAAGGCGTTAGGGGTCTCAATACCCTCCAAACTAAGGATCTCTGAGTCCTCTTTCCAACGCCACTGATCGTTTGTTAATCCGCTTCCCGAGTAAAAAGTTATGACTATTTTACTGAAGACTGTCCGTGCTGAAAAGTTGAGTCCGTTGTATCGAAATTTAGGTAGCTATAGTGGTTGACAGTCTGCTATAGCGGAATGATGGAACCTAAAATCCCAGAATCGGGTTTTACAATCCCATTCTCTCTTCTTTAGTCAAAAATAGGCGAGGGTTACTCCAAAAACCCTCCTAGGCTGCTCCAAAGCTTGGGAGCCATGGGGAGGGGAGATTTCGGCTAAAAGGGAGTGAAACCATGGATTTTGGACTTGTCATCCATCAGGGAATGCCTTTACGAAGCCAGAAATTGCACTGCGCAGCTGCTTGACATCCAGGTAGGCTAGGTTTTCGTTGAGTAGACTTTTGACCTATTTTCATTTCACTGTTATGTAGATTGACAGGAGAATTCATGTTATAAGCCTTCAGGCACAGAGTCTGGAGGATTATTGTATTGGTCTGGCTATTGATTGAATAGGGATTGATAGGGTCTGGGCGACATGTTCATTCGGGTGTATTTTATACTTGTTAAATTGTGTGTGATGCTAGACTCTCGGAAACTAAATAGTTGAGTAGGTTCGGGGAACTGGTAATGTTCGTGGGATGAGGGAATTGTTAAGTTATAGTGCATTCTCGGGAATATTTAAATAAATTAAACAATATGAATAGGTAGGGTCTGGAGTCTATATTGTTGGTAGGGTCTGGAGTCCATATTGTCACGGGTGAAATCCCTAGAACGCGCTTACTTTTCAGGAAAGGAGTCCAAATTAGATGAAAATGACTATATGTGTTTAAAATGATGAGTCGGGGATTAGTCTTTGGGCATGTCTAATTATACATTATTGGTCATATTTATTGATGGTCCCATGAGTGGACTGAGTTTAATTATTGGGATTGTGATTATTGCATTTTGGCCTGTGAGAGACCGGGTAGTTGAACTTAAGTGTGGACTTGGTCTTAGTGTAGACCGGGATGATATGTTGAACACTTAGGTGAAGGTTATGGGTCCCAAATATGTAATAGGTGTTCATGTATTATCGCTTGGTATTATATGAGTTGCATGCTTAGGAAACGATTTATGAATGTCTAATGTCCGGCTATCAGTTTTGTAAAATAAACTGGGTGTTATTGTTTGTTGATTTACAAGTATGTTTTGTTTATTGTTTGTGATTGATTGGACTTGGTGTGATATTCGGTTGGATCTGGTACCATGCCTGGTACGGAAAATACTAACGGTTGGCTCAGGTACCACTCCTAGTATGGGAATACTAATGGTTGGCTCGGGTACTATGTCTGGTATGGGAATACTAACGGTTGGCTCAAGTACCACGCCTGGTATGGATACTAACGGTTGGCTCAGGTACCACACTTGGTACGGTTTTAATTATGCATTATTGACTGTGTTCGTCGATGATTCCATGAGTGGACCGGGTAGATTGTTAAATTTGTGATTGATTACATTGGTCCTTGAGAGGCCGAGTTGTTACACTTAAATATGGGGATGGTCCTGGGGTGGACCGGGCATCGCATGTTAACACTTAGGTGTTGGTCTGGAGACCCTTGATTGGTTCGGGTAATCAAAAAGGGTAAATTTCATGTTTATTATTGTTGTTGAAGATTGTTGAACCTGCTTCCTGTGGTTGATAAGTCAAGAGGGTAGACTGAGAGTCTGGAGTTATACTACTGGTTGTTATTATATATTGTACTACTTTACTCAGTGCGGGTGTGCTACTTGTTTTTTACACATTAGGTTCCTGAGAGGGCCGAGATTTAGTATTATTTTGCATACAGTTGGTCCGTGAAGGGCCGGGTTAGTGTGCTTAAGTGACAAGGTGGTTCTTCTGTGAACCGGGGTCATAGGTTATTGGCGTAGATAATGTCCTAGGAATCCTTGTTTGGTCTGGATTATGAAAAAGAAGGATATATGTTTGTTGTCACTGAGAATTGTTAATGTCAGTTAGACTTGTTACGTGCGGTTGATGAGATAAGAAAGAGACTCGTAGTTTGGTTATAATGTTGGTTGTTGTTACTTGTCAAATATGGCCCTGGGTCATTGGGACAGTTTTGTACTAGTAGGTGGCGGTACGAGGGGTGCGGTCTACGTCACTAAGTAGTGAGGTTTACTCCAGGTTATCGAGTCATAGTGGTTGACTTAGGTAAGAAAATGGTAGTCCGGGTATGGACATAGATGTTGGCAAGGGTTAGTGTGACTTGGGAAGTCTAGGTGATAAGTGTGACTTGAGAAGTCTAGGTGATGAGTGTGACTTGGGAAGTCTAGGTGATAAGGTAACTTGGGAAGTGTAAGGGATAGGAAGGCTTGGGTTGACATTGAGTTTTTGTAATGTGAATGTTGAAGGGTTGAGTATTGTAATTAATTGTGCATTCCCTTGATTTCTTATATGATGGTATGAGTGGATTCGGGTCGGCCAATGATGCCTACCAGTACGTGTGTTGTACTAATTCTACTCTTGCTATACCTTTTTGGGTATAGTCTGGTTGCAGAATTGGTAATGTTTCACAGGTTCAGGATGACGGTGATTCTCCAGCAACTCCTACTTTTGCTTCTATGGTGGGAGTTGAGTCTTCTTCATTTTGTATCACCTTGTAGTATCTCTTGTACCGGCTTAGACTAGATTCTAGAGAGGTTTGATTTCAAAAATTGTAAAAGGTTTTTCGCATTATTGTAAACATTTTCATGTATTAAAAAGGTTTATTTCATGGTTTACTTCTTTTTCCGCATTGCCTGTTGGATTGGGTGGTAAGGGTTCTCCTATCTAGGTGGATTAGAGTAGGTGCCCACACGGTCCGATAGTTGGGTCGTGACAAATGGTATCAGAGCCCAGGTTACCGGTCTCCCAGTACACAAGCAAAATATCGAATAGAGTCCTACGGATTGGTGTGTTGATATCCATATCTAATCATTGGGAAGCTATGAAACATTCTAGAAAATATCTCTCTTCTTTCATTTATTTTGTGTGGTTTATCACTTGCTTGTATGGGTTGAGTCCAATTAGTATCTCTCGATTCCAATTGGTATCTTAACAAAGTGAAGGATGTCATTGGACTCCGGTTGTGATAATACAAGCAAGGGAAATTAGAAATGAGAAGGTTTCAATTGGTTTCTGGCCTGGTAGGCTATGTAAAGGATGGATGAATCGGCTAACGGTCATCCATGAAGCAAATAAAAGGTTATGAAACTGATTTGATTGGGTGTTAATGCTTGAGACTTAAGATTGTGGTTATGTGTATTGATGTTGTTTGAATGACAGCGAATGTGTCGTGCGCAATTATTTGATTGTGTTGTGGCTTGAAACTTGAAACTATGTGTATTGTACTACTTGTATGATTGCAGTCGTGTGGGGTGAAATTGCTTGCCTTGTGATGAATATTTTGGTCCAGGAGGAGTCATAACTTGAATTTGTGTGCTTTGGTTGGTAATGACTTTCTATGTGTACTTGAATGGATCAGTAAAGTGGTAGTACAATTTGGAAATGGACATGCCATTGGTAAATATGGTAAGGGAACAAGGCTTATGACTGTAGGAAAACTCTGATTTCAGGACACTCGAGATTGGTTGGGAACCAGGGGGGAAAAGGGCTATTATTGCTTGATAGCGGGAATTGCGATAAGGAAATATTTAGTGGTAACTCATTATTGTGACTTAAGGAAAATTTATTCCGACCTTACAATTGTGATTGCTTTAATGATAAATTGCGGCATGCCTTAATTGGAATGGTTGCATTACATTCGGATATAGGCTTACCATTTATATAGATGGTAAGGGAATAAAAAGGGATTGTGGACTGTGGGGAAGCTCTGGTTTCGGGACAGTCAAGATTGTTTGGGAACCATAAGAAGGAAAAAGGGGGGACTAGTAGCGCGCGATAGCAGGAATGTGTTATTGTGTGCGGTTCTGGGGTATTTCATAACTGATTTTATGATAATGTGGCGCCAAATTCTCAACTATGCATAATTGAGGTTGGTCTTGAGGTTATGTTTTAAGATCGTAACATGATTTCATGTGTTAATGTGAAAACAGGAAAGGGGAATGAGGGAATTTTGCAGAGAATGATAAATTTTCTGAACTACTACTGTTGGGGGTCGCCATAGCGGTGTGCAAGCCGCTATAGCAGGATGCGCAGGGCATAGTCCCTGTCCTATTTCCCCTGTTTTATTTTTCATTCCCAGGTTATTTTAAATCGCTAGTAGAGCTAGTGCATGAATTATAAAGATTAATATCCATGTGCGATAAAAGGAAATGGGTGGATATGGTATTACTTAGTTGTTATTTTCCTTGAGTAATTGAGACATGTTGAGTTGATAATTTGACTAGTTATAAGCTAGTTGCGAAGCTAAATAAGCATAGGTTGACCTCGGGTGTTAACTAAAAAGTTGGTTAGTTATAAATGATGGATTGATGAGGGTTAAATAGACTAATGTAAGAGATGGTGGAAAATTTATGCGTTAATAAAACCCATAGTGGTGTAGTGGTTAGTGGTTATACCCTAGATGGTCTATCCTTATGTGTTGATCATGGAAGGGTGAAAAGGGTCATAAGGTAGAAGTCCCAAAGGTAAAACATGGTGTAGTGTTTGGTAATATTATGTTCGGTATATCATTGTTTAGGGTGTAATTGCCCAGGTTAAGATTTTTCTCGGGTTAGGAGTTAGAATTTTAATGCTAGGCTAGTCTCGGATGATTTCTGAGCAAAGTATGGTCTAGGGCAATCCGGGTGAGGATTGGGTAACGTGTCTTGTATTGAGCTAGTTTTCCTTTTAGCTAAGACATAAAGGAGACAGGGGGACTTTTTAGAATTGAATTCGGGTAAGTAGAACTCTCGGTATGTAGGTTGACGTGAAGGGGTTATTCTGGAATGTCAGAAAATTAAGTGTTCTGTAAAATAGGTACTTTTGGGGATCTTTACGACTTTCTATCCCGTGTCAACCGTCATAGAGGTTGACACATCGTTATTGTGACCTCCGCTATATCAGAGAAATTACCGCTATAGCAGAGTGCAGACGGCTATAGCGGACTGGGTCGCCACAGTGAGTTTTGGTTCCTCGTAGCGTGGAAATTAAGTTTTGGTCTATTATGTTTGAAATTCTTTCGCTCCGGTATTTCAACGAGGCCCCAGATTTCTTGGACACTCGAGGATGAGTAATCTAACTGGTCTCGTATAGCTCACAGTAAGAAATTTCTTGACAGAGTATATTCGAATTAAATTTTGGTTGAGCTTGGGTACACCTGGGGGATTTGAGAGTTTGGTGGTTTGCGTAAGGCTGTTTCTACACTATCATGGTAGAGCGTTAAGATTCTAGGGGCTGGTTCATTCTTTTCCTTCTGCCTTAGAGATCGTTCGGGGGTGAATGATAGGTAAATTGGTATCTATTGTAATGACTTGTTCCGTCGTTACTGAAAATATCTGCAATTAAGGCAGGTACCTCTCATTCGTAATAAGAGTTAGGATTAATCCTTTATTATGAAAGTACATTTGGTATGTACTAAGGTCATACAATACTCCTAGCACAAAGTTAAGTTGAAAGTTTTCTTACCGATTTAGTTTCGGGCTAAGTTCAAACTAGGGTCAACTTCAAATGAGTATTCCTCCTAGAATATAAGGAGTTAGGGGTCCCAATACCCACCAAATTAAAGATCTTTGAGTCCTCTTTCCAACACCACCGACCGTTCTTTAATCCGCTTCCCGAGTAAAATGTTATGATTGTTTTACTGAAGATTGCCCGTGCTGAAAAGTTGAGTCTACTGTAGCGGAATTTAGGTCGCTATAGCGGTACCGCCATAGCGGTTGGAAGTTCACTATAGCGGAATGACAGAACCAGAAAGCCCAGAAACGGGTTTTATAATCCCATTCTCCCTTCTTTAGTCAAAAATAGATGAGGGTTACTCCAAAAACTCTCCTAGGCTGCTCCAAAGCTTGAGAGCCATGGGGAGGGGAGATTCCGGCTAAAAGGGAGCAAAACTACAGATTTTGGACTTATCATACGTCAGGGAATGCCTTCACGGAGTCAAAAATTATACTGCATAGTTGCTTGGCTTCCAGGTAGGCTAGGTTTTTGTTGAGTAGACTTTTGACCTGTTTTCATTTCATACTGTTATGTAGATTGATGGGAGAATTCATGTTATAAGCCTTCGAGCATGGAGTCTGGAGTATTATTGTATTGGTCTGTCTATTGATTGAATAAGAAATGATAGGGTCGGGGTGACATGTTCATTTGGGTGTATTTTATACTTGTTAAATTGTGTGTAATGCTAGACTCTGGGAAACTAAATAATTGAGTAGGTTCGGAGAATTGGTAATGTTCGTGGGATGAGGGAATTGCTATGTTATAGTGGGTTCTCGAAAATATTTAAATAAGGTAAACGAGATTAACAGGCAGGGTCTGGAGTCCATATTGTCAGGGGTGAAATACCTAGAACGCGCTTACTTTTCAGGAAAGGAGTCCGGATTAGATGAAAATAACTATATGTGTTTAAAATGATGAGCTGGGGATTAGTCTTCGGGCGGGTCTAATTATACATTATTGGTCATATTTGTTGATAGTCCCATGAGTGGACTGGGTTTAATTGTTGGGACTGTGATTATTGTATTTTGGCCTGTGAGAGGTCGGGTAGTTGAACTTAAGTGTGGGCTTGGTCTTAGTGTAGACCGGGATGACATGTTGAACACTTAGGTGAAGGTTATGGGTCCCTAATATGTAATAGGTGTTCATGTATTATCACTTGGTATTGTATGAGTTGCATGCTCAGGGAACGTTTTATGAATGTCTAATGTCCGATTATCAGTCTTGTTAAATAAACTTGGTGTTATTGCTTGTTGATTTACAAGTACGTTTTGTTCATTGTTTGTGATTGATTGGACTTGGTGTGATATTCGGTTAGCATGGGTACCACGCCTGGTATGGGAAATACTAACGGTTGACTCGGATACCACGCTTTGTACGGGAATACTAATGGTTGGCTCGAGTACCACATCTGATATGGGATACTAATGATTTGTCGGTACCACGCCTGATACGGGTTTAATTATGCATTATTGACTGTATTCGTTGATGGTTCCATAAGTGGACCAGGTAGATTGTTAAATCTGTGATTGATTATATTGGTCCTTGAGAGGCGGAGTTGTTACACTTAAATGTGAGGATGGTCCTGGGGTGGACGGGGCATCGCATGTTAACACTTAGGTGTCGATCTAGGGACCCTTGATTGGTCCGGGTAATGAAAAAGGGTAAATGTCAAGTTTATTATTATTGTTGAATGATTGTTGAACCTGCTTCCTGTGGTCGATAAGTCAAGAGGGTAGACTGAGAGTCTGGAGTTATACTACTGGTTGTTATTCTATGTTGTACTACTTTACTCAGTATGGGTGTGCTACTTGTTCTTTATTTATTAGGTTCCTGAGAGGGCCGAGATTTAGTATTATTTTGCATATATTTGGTCTGTGAAGGGCCGGGTTAGTGTGCTTAAGTGACAAGGTGGTTCTTCTGTGAACCGGGGTCACAGTTTATTGGCGTAGATGATGTCCTAGGAATCTTTGTTTGGTTTAGATTATTGAAAAAAAAGGATATATGTTTGTTGTCACTGAGAATTGTTAATGTTAGTTAGACTTGTTACGTGCGGTTGATGAGCTAAAAAAGAGACTCGTAGTCTGGTTATAATGTTGGTTGTTGTTACTTGTCAAGTATGGCCCTGGGGGTCATTGGGACAGTTCTGTACTAGTAGGTGGCGGTACGACAGGTGTGGTCTACCGTCTACGTCACAAGCAGTGGAGTTTACTCTGGGTTGTTGAGTCATAGTGGTTGGCTTAGGTAAGAAAATGGTAGTCCGGGTATAGACATAGATGTTGGCAAGGGTTAGTGTGACTTGGGAAGTCTAGGTGATAAGTGTGACTTGAGAAGTCTAGGTAATGAGTGTGACTTGGGAAGTCTAGGTGATAAGGTGACTTGGGAAGTCTAAGGGATAGGCAGGCTTGGGTTGACATTGGGTTTTGGTAAGGTGAATGTTGAGAGGTTGAGTATTGTAATTAATTGTGCATTCCCTTAATTTCTTATTTGATGGTATGAGTGGATTCAGATCGACCGATGATGCCTACCAGTATGCCTATCAGTACGTGTGTTGTACTGATTCTACTCTTGCTATACCTTTATGGGTATAGTTTGGTTGCAGGTTTGGTGGGGTTTGACAGGTTCAGGATGACGGTGATTCTCCAGCAACTCCTATTTTTGCTTCTATGCTGGAAGTTGAGTCTTCTTCATTTTGTATTATCTTGTAGTAGCTTTTGTACCGGCTTAGACTAGATTCTAGGGAGGGCTGATTTCAAAAATTGTAAAAAGTTTTTTCACATTTTTGTAAACATTTTCATGTATTAAAAAGGTTTATTTCATGGTTTACTTCTTTTTTCGCATTGCCTATTGGATCGGGTGGTAAGGGTTCTCCTATCTAGGTGGATTAGAGTAGGTGCCCGCATGGCCCGGTAATTGGGTCGTAACATCACTTAAGATGACAAAAATTAATGTCCCGACTTTAATTTTCATGTTCATATACATTGTATACTTAAAAAAATATTCAATTGCCTAGTAAATTCATTAAAATGTCTATTTACATTTTTGTATAAGATTATTATAAAAATAGTATTTGATTGAAGGGTAAAATAATTTATTAATTTATTAATAGATATTTTGGTAATTCAATTTTGAATTTAAGAACTTTTCACCTATAATATAAATAGTATGATATTATGTGATATGCTTTTAAAGTGCTATTATATATTAATTTTAGACAAAAGATCAAGAAAAGTATTCGAAAGGACCTTAACTTTCTTTCAACATTTCCCGACAAAATTGCTTCTTTTTAGAAATAATTGAAGTATTTTGATAAAATCTTCAAACTTCTTTTATTAACAATTCAAATCAATAATTCTGTAGCTTATTCAATTTGCTTAATCTCAAAAAAATTATTTGTCCAAAGTATTCATTCCCAATTTAGTATAATTATATATTTACCTTAGAGATTTTAAAATTTCTTTAATAATCTCAATTCATAGGTATTGTGAGACGGATATGGCAATAAAACATTCCAAACAATTATGTATCAGGTGTGAAGCAAGTTAAGATTGTGCAAGGAACCTTTAAAATAACTGAACTAGAGAAGTCTGGGCGGCATTGATATAAGGGTGGAGGAAGCTAGGAACAAACCGCAAGACATTCAAGGTATAATCACTAATCACTATATTGTTGATTTGAGGGTGTTGGAGAAAGTAATTGTACTGAATATAACTAAATGGCTTAATATTCAAGAAAAAGCAGACTGAGGATGGTAACAACAAATATTTTTTCAATTGTATGAAGTCTAGAGCCAATTCTAACAATATCTCATTGCTTAAAAGGAAAGATGGTAGCCAACTGACATTGCAGGTTGATATTGAGGATGAGATTATTAATTTCTATAGGGTTATGATGCGAAGAACAACTGACAATAATCCCTCTATTGATCTATCTATAATGAGAAAGGGACTACTATCAATTTACAACAACAAAGAGAGATATGTAGATCAATAACAAAGGAAGAAGTGAAGACTGTATTATATGAAATTGATGACAATAAATCACCTGGTATTAATGATTTTTGCTTTTGTTTTTACAAGAAGGCATGAAAACTTATACAAGATGATGTTTTTTATGACTGTCCAACAAAAAAATTCAGCAAAATAAGCTATTGAGAGTTGTAAACAATATTGTGGTCACTTTGATTCTTAAGGTCTCTCAACCTGATAAAGTGAAAGATTTGAGGCCAATAACTTGTTGCTTCACTCATTACAGGATTATTTTCAAAATTATATCTACTAGAATCAAAGATATGATAAATGATGTAATTGAAAAAATTAAGTCAATCAGAGTTCATTCCTGAAAGGCTCATAGCTGATAACATAATTCTTAGTCATGAGCTAGTGAAAAGGTACACTGAAAAATGCATATTCTCTTAGATGTATGATTAAGGTAGACTTGCAAAAAGCCTATGATTCAGTGGAGTGGTGTTTCATTGAATAAATTCTAAAGGAGATTAACTTCTCTGACACAATAATCAGATGAATATGTTATGTGTATAGACAGTAAGCTATAAATTTTAGGTCAATGGGATCTTGACTAAAAACATACAAGCTAAGAAAGGGCTTAGGCAAAGAAAACTTATATCCCCTTACATTTTTGTAATTCTTATGGACTACTTGCATAAATGCTTGAATTCATTCACAAAGGAACTTGAATTTAACTTTCACCAAAAATGCAAGAAAATAGGCACTATATATCTATGTTTTGCAAATGACCTCCTTATATTTGTCAGAGGAGATGAAAAATCGATTCAACTACTTAGGGACAAATTCTTATTATTCTCTACAAGTTTAGATTTAAAAACAAATCTGAATAAAAGTCAAGTGTATTTTGATGGGGTCAAACAAGAGGTACAAAATAGAATCATGGTTACTCCGAAATATGAACCCGAACAATTATTCTTTAAATACTTAGGAATTTCACTATCCACTAATAAGTTAACTGTAGCACAATATAAACCCCTAGTGAAAAAAATCACAGCCAGAATCACACCTTGGATGGCTAAATGCTTATCCTATGCTGGTGGACTTCAACCCATTAAGACAGTCTTATTTGGGGAACAAGCTTACTGGGTTAACTTTTTCTACTTTCTCAAAAGGTCATAAAATTGATTGAAGCAATTTGTAGAAGTTTTCTGTATTAGGGGAGGCATCTATCACTAAGAGAGCTCTGATAACATGGGAGCATATCTATCTACTTAACGGAGCAGAGGGCTTAAATATCTTGAACCTGAAGACATGGAATGATGTTGCTTTATCCAAACTCCTATGGACATAACGTTTGAAGAAAGCAAGTTATGAATAAACTGGATACATAACTACTACATAAAACATCAAAATATTGATGAAATAAATATTCATGCACAAGCATCCTGGATGGTCAGAAAGATCATATACATGAAGAAATTTTGGAGTATGTTAAGTGATCAAACTACACTGACAAAAAAGGAAAAGTTTCTTATCTCAACTGCTTAAAAAAGATTTAGAGGTGATATTCTAGACATAGAGTGAAAACAACTGACTTATCACAATTTGGTAGAATCAAAGCAAACCTTCATTTTGTGGCTTCAATTACATGGTCGCTTGAGGATCAAAGATGTCCTCATCACGTGACGGAATACCTATTACTGCTGGTTGTACCTTTTGCTCCTTTACACAGGAAATTGTTGTTCATCTCTATTTCACGTATTCATATACAAATGTTATTTGGAGAAAGATCTTGGACTGGCAACATTGGAGTAAATCTATAGAACAATGGGAGGATGAATAGAGGTGGGTAAAACAGAAGTTTAGATGTAAGAAGGTTAAAGGGATCATCCTTAAAGCTAGTTTTGCTGCTGTAATCTACACCATCTGAAGAGAAATCTGAGAATCTTTCAAAAAAAAGTCAGATCACTAGAATCACTTATTCACCAAATTAAGCTAAGCTTGTATATTCAGAGTAGAGAGTGCTAAATTATTGACTTATGTAAATAAGTAGGGGTGTAGTTTTAGTGGATTGTTAGAGTGGGTGGTTCTACTGAGAAGGGAGCTTAGTTTTCTTATCTCCCTTGTTTTGTAGTTCATTACTTGATAATCAATAAAGTTTTTAATTATAAAAAAGTATGTTATTTTATGATTGTCATTGATGTTCATACTATATTTAATTTTTCAGATAAAGTATATTTTTCAAAATAGTTTATTTATCTGATTATTTTGGAAAAGTCTACCGTATAGTAAAAATTATCTTAAATATTAATTAGTTATTTTTTCATTCGCGTTGAAATAACCTTTAGTAATGAGGATATTTTTAAGGAAAAATTACATAAAAGTGCACGTGACAACCTTACATTGCAAAATATGGCCAACTTCTTAAGCTCTTACAAAAAATGGCCTAATGTCTATAGAAAAAGAAAGTTACTTTACATCCTTAGCCAAATTTTACTCTCTCTCACACACACAATGTAATCTTCATAGTTGTTCATATTGCTACAACTAATGAACATGTATGGGAATATGGGTCTATAAAATTCGTAGACCAAGCATATAAAAATTTTACATTACAATTTCACAGCTATATCATAAATATTTTGGATATTCGGTCATTATTGAAGCTCCAATTTTCAAAAATTGAAAATTAAACTTTCGTAAATAAGTTTTGCTTTGAGTGGGTATGATTGCAAAAGTTTGGTTATGTATTGAGGAGCATAAATGTGAAATTTTGGATGATTTGGTGTAGTTTTTAGGTGTTTTGGATGAATTTGGTGCTTGAATTCAAGGAAAAAGATGAAGTACATTTTGTTATATATATTTGTATACTGGATTGTATATTGTTGTATATACAATACAGTTTTTTTTATTTCAGTGATTTTCTTCTTCCTCTCCATACTATACACACTTATACAATGTAGATACATTGTTTAAACATTATATATACATAATTATACAATGTATTTACATTGTATAAGTTTGTATAGATTGGGGAGAAAGAAGCAAACCACCAAAATAAAAAGACTGTATTGTATATACAACAATATACAATAATATACAAATATATACATTGTTATACAAAAAAGTTACTTTACACTTGTGACCAATTTCAGATTTGGCCATAAAATGTAATGTACTTTTTTGGCCACGAAATTGCAATATATATTTACTAAGTGTACTTTTTTGAAATTATCCCTATTTTAAAATCATTTGACTAATAATAATGATAATTTTGTATCAAAATGAAATAGAGAATAATCTATAATGGAATAATCCAGATGCAAAATTGGTCAATTTTCTAAAAGAATTTAATTAAATAAAGAAAGCTGCGTAGAAGTAAAGTTTGAGCAGGTATCTTGGGAGATTTTCCGAATCATAAAAAACAGAAACAAATTCGGAACTGCCTTCACTTATATTTCCTATACATTTGTCACCACAGAAAAAACACAAAATTGATTCATTCGGCCATGGCTTCATCTTTGAGCACAACTCTTTCTTCTCCAACTTTCCATACTCTTTACAAGACCAAATTCTCTCTTCTTTCTCTCTCTAACAACCCCATCAAGCCTCTCCACTTCAATTTTCTCACCCACTCACGTACTCCATCATCATCATTATCTTATGGCCGCCGTTTCACTACCCCTCGTGCTGAGTCCTCCAATGGTGCTGAAACTCCTCGACACTACGATTATGACTTGTTTACTATAGGTGCTGGTAGTGGTGGCGTTAGGGCTTCTCGTTTTGCGTCTAATTTTGGGGCTTCTGTTGCTGTTTGTGAGCTTCCTTTCTCCACTATATCTTCTGATTCAACTGGCGGCGTTGGTGGCACGTGAGTTTCTCAATATGCCTTTTGTTTTTTTTTTACTCCCCGTTTAGTTGTCATGGTTTACTTTTCAAGAGTCGAACATATAAACTTTGACCCAACACTTTAAAATGTAGTTTTTCATCACATTGATATGAGAAAAATTACAATTTATACTACTTTTCAGTTTTTGAATATCTAAATTTTAATTTTAATATATCGAATTAATCTAATATAATTTAGCTTTAAAAATTAGTCAAATTGACTCTCGAAAAGCTAAACATGATAACTAAAAAGGAACAGAGGGAGTAATTGGTAGTAAAAATTGCCATCTTTAGTAAAAAATTTTTTTAAGTATAGAGTAGTGGTAAGATGGGCGATTATGAATTATTTTATCTGTCTAGAATATGTTTTGAGCAAAGTGTAATACTATTGTTTTATGATATTGTTGCCAAAGTTTCTGGATAAGCTATGTGATTCCTACATGAAGTTAGACCGTTAACTTGAGTAGGAAACTCTGCACCTCTACTTATGGATTCTAGGATCACTTCATGAATATGGGTTCAAAGGATCACTTCGCGGAAGGCCCTAATATCAAAAGTCGTGCATATTGCTCTAGGGAGAGTGAGATTATCTTTGGGAAACTAGACTATGTTGACATTAATATAGTAGTATAATAGTATGTACATTGTACAGTAAGGTTGTAAATGCCTATGATGTTGACATTTATAAAAAATGTTAAGAAGCTTGTAAAAATTGGAATGTAATAGTGGCGGTAAGTTTTCATCGGCATGAATCTTCTCAGAAAATGAAATTAGAATGTAAAGAAAGTTGATAGGGGAATCAAATGGAATTGACTTAGGTGAAAGAATATGCATGTTGCATGTATGCTGGATAATGAATGATGTTCATTCTATGTACAAAAGGTCCTTTTTTATATCTATGGGGCTAGCCTTTATAGTCCTAAGCAACTTCCTTTTGTACTCCAAATTGTGCTCTAAAAGCTCGGCTTGTTCCCATTATTACTGTGGTAGTTGGTTATCTCCTTTTCACGTCAACTGTCCTCCTTGACTCCACGTTGGCTAACTGAGTTCACCTTCAACTGAAGTTTTCTTCTGCCATTTTCTACGGAGAAGCAGTTACTTGACCAAGTCATATATGGACTTGGTCAGGCATGTTAATTTGTTCTATCTTATCCAATCCTTTGAGATGGATAGAAAAAATGAGTGATATAAATCACAATTTTGTATCTTAAGTATCTAAATAACTTTTAGAAAATCATAATAAAGAAAGAATTGTGTGATCCCCTCAATCTCTCCATTTCATTTTATATGACCGTATTTGACTAGGTATGTAGTATAAGATATTAGTTGACTTATGTATTGTATTAGTGACATTGGAAGAAATGTATTGTAATAATGGTTGAAAAGCTAGTTTAATAGTGAAAAGTGAAAATATCAAATCAAAATTTAAACTCAGACTAGTTTAATATATTGAATTCTTGATAATCATGAACGTTGTATAGAAATAGAATGGTGTCAAACATTTTGCTAACCAAAATGAAAACAATGTCATATAAATTAGAATAAAGGGAGTAACATTTTCATATGAAGTTTAACATAAACAATATTGTTTCTATTAAGTGTAATCATTTCTTGGTTTCTCTAATAAAGGTGTGTGCTTCGTGGATGTGTACCCAAGAAATTACTCGTGTATGCATCAAAATATTCTCATGAGTTCGAGGATAGTTGTGGTTTTGGATGGAACTATGAGGCGGAACCTAAACATGATTGGAGCACCCTCATTGCTAATAAAAATGCCGAGTTGCAGCGCCTCACGGGTATTTACAAGAATATTCTGAAGAATGCAGATGTTACTCTGATTGAAGGGCGAGGGAAGGTTGGGAAATGTTACAGTTTGATTATCATGCTCTTTAAGGCTTCAAGTTAAAGCATATTACCTTGTGTTTGACTGTACTTTCAGGTTGTGGATCCTCATACGGTGGATGTGGATGGTAAACTCTACTCGGTTAAGAACATACTAATTTCAGTTGGGGGCCGCCCATTTATCCCCGACATTCCTGGAAGCGAGTATGCTATAGATTCTGATGCTGCCCTTGATTTGCCAACGAAGCCTAGCAAAATTGCCATTGTTGGAGGCGGTTATATTGCACTTGAATTTGCTGGAATCTTCAATGGCTTGAAAAGTGAGGTCCATGTTTTTATACGACAAAAGAAAGTTTTGAGAGGCTTTGATGAAGAAGTGAGTCATTTATCCCTGACATGCAGAGTAGATTCGCTTAAGTAACTTCTCTCATAATCCAAAATCTTGATGATGCACTCAACTTCTTTTGTATATGCAGATTAGGGATTTTGTTGGTGAACAGATGTCATTGAGAGGAATTGAGTTCCATACCGAGGAGTCGCCTCAGGCTATTGTCAAGTCAGCAGATGGCTCACTCTCTTTAAAGACTAACAGAGGAACAGTTGAAGGTTTCTCTCATATCATGTTTGCAACAGGACGAAGACCAAATACAAAGGTTTATTCTGCTTTCTGTTGGTACTTGGTAACTTATCTCTGGTAGACCTCATAGGTTAATGTAGTTAATTGCTAGGGTTTTTTAGTTCAATACAGATGTGGTTGAAACCTTATGGAGGAAGAGCATGGTGATTTCTCCTCTAGACAACCACTCTCCTCCACCCAAAATTGGCAATATTAAACCCAAAACTCTGTCATTCCTGTGAAAGGCTGAAAGCTTGCTCTTATCACATTTAGTGCAGTGAAATTCCACGGTACTCCAATGAGAAGAAGATCTTTTATTGCACCTTCTTTTGGGCTCTCTCTCCCATCCCCTCTTTGGGTGGTGTGAGATTGCCAAAGCCAGTCAGTTTTCTTTTTCTTTTTTTGGCGGGGGTGGGGGGTTAAATTATTTGGTTGAACTGGTGATCATGTAAAGGTGATTATTTTGCTTCTATTTTCATCATCAATTCCATCATTTTGTTCTTTGATACTGTTGATGACGCAATTGCATCATATTATCTCGAAGGATATTGTCATTTCTCTTATTACTGGGTTCATCTTTTTTTCCAAACGCATGGTTTCTTTGATTGGATATTCAAGTTGTAACCACCAGTTATTTAAGTTTCTTTTTGTTTGAACACATTGCAGAATTTAGGATTAGATACAGTGGGAGTGAAAATGACAAAGAATGGAGCTATAGAGGTGATTGCCTTCCTCTCCTTTTTTCTAATTTGCTTGAACTATTTAGTGCATGTGTTCTTGAATGAGAGTTTCATTTGTAAATTGTTTTTACAGGTTGACGAGTATTCTCGTACATCAGTGCCATCAATTTGGGCAGTTGGAGATGTCACTGATAGAATTAATTTAACTCCAGTTGCTTTGATGGAGGGAGGAGCATTGGCAAAAACTATTTTTGCTGGTGAACCCACAAAACCCGATTATAGGTACCTCTTCTTTCTTATGAGAATTCATCTGATGACTTTAAAGTTTGATAAGGACTGTCAAAGATGCACATTTGTCCAATTATTTTCGACTCAAATTGGTACAATGTGCTTTAAGATCTGTGGTTCTACCATGTGAAATGCATAAGCTCTTACAACTGAATTTTAGTTTGTTTAAAAAGAAACATCTATAACTGCTCCCTGATCTGAGTGTTCTGTTCTCCGAAATAGGAACGTACCATGTGCAGTATTTTCCCAGCCACCTATTGGACTAGTTGGTCTGACAGAAGAACAGGTATAATAGCGAGAGCTTGTGAGTTGACAATTAATTATTATGATTAATGATTTGAATTGTTTTTCCAGGCCATCAAAGAATATGGTGACATTGATGTTTATACAGCAAATTTTAGGCCATTAAAGGCTACTATTTCTGGTCTTCCAGATCGGGTTTTCATGAAACTAATAGTATGTTCGAAGTCGAGCAAAGTTCTGGGCTTGCACATGTGTGGAGAAGATGCACCAGAAATTGTACAGGTTGGAGTTTCTGGTTAATTCTTTGGTGCATATTTCAGATTGATTATAAAATATGCGTGTAATATTTCTTGTCATAATGAAACTTCCAGGGATTTGCGGTTGCAGTCAAAGCAGGGTTGACCAAGGCAGACTTTGATGCCACTGTGGGTATTCACCCTACAGCAGCAGAGGAGTTTGTCACCATGCGAACCCCTACAAGGAAAGTTCGAAGCAGTCCATCTGAGGTTTGTCATTTACTTGTGATTGTCATGCTTTCATCCTTGTAATTCTTTTGTTGTAGTATTTGTGAAGAAACAACTTTCACTTTGACGTCTCTCTTACTTTCAGTGAAACTGAAGTCTGAAACCAGACAATTGTATCAACCAGTATGCTCGTAATCAGGACTGTACCTCGGTTGAACTGAATATCTCCCTTTAATGAAGCAAATGATCAACCTTTCATTTTTTCTTCCTCTTCTTCTTCTTCTAATAAATAAGACCGGTCTTTAAAAAATTACTTCACTCTGTGGAAACTTTAATAGATTTTTGATGTCTTACTTTTGTGTCATGCTCTTTTCTGCTACTGAATAGGCTGTGCATTTTGTCATTTTTCCAGGGTAAAACAGAGCACGACACTAAAGCTGCAGCTGGAGTTTGATGTGCGGCCATAAAGGCTCAATTTGTTAAATGACATAGAATACATGTGGTAAGAAAGGTTCCTTCTGTAATGCACAAAAAGGAGACTGTTCGTAATTTTACATATGCCTTGTGTCTCATGTCCTGTCGTTTTCTTAGGCGCTTCTTATTTATGCCACTTGGATTGTCACCGTTAGCCACCGTCCTCTTGTTGCCATGCGTCATGTAATTAAGGTTGAGTGCAATAACAACTACCTCTGTCTCTCACGTTAAGGAGGATTATGCAGACCACTACATGATGGAAGTTTGTATTTATCTTGCCGCCAACATTCTTAGCTATATTTAGTTTGGTATACTCTCAGTTGTGAAGTCTGAACTGAGATCACAATTTAGAAATTTTAGTTTTGTAATTAATATTCATTGTGGCAAATAAAAAATCCAATAACATAAATCCTGACAGAAGTATTAGATCTCTCAGATCATTGCCTATGCTGCAATAAACTCTTCTGAAACTAACATATTGAATATGACTGAAAATCCTTAATCAGATCCAGTATGACGCAAATTCATTGACATTGTCCCTACGCAGTATGATTTGTCCAATTGTGAATGATCAAATAAAATGTGAGACTTAGACTGGAAAATGTGGGATTAATTAGTTGTTCCATAACCTTAGTAGGCTCACCTATAGATTAAGGCTGAAGCAAAAAGACTTCAAGTCTCTAATGACTAACAGATATGCATATGCAGAGTTAAAAAGATCAAGATGTTTGAAGCGGTAGATGAAGGAATTTACTGCCTATGGTAATTTGCCAGTTTGTAGTGTTGCAATCAGGGATAATGATTTTATGAGGATATGGATGCGAAGTTCAGAGGGTGGGTGTGGGATATTATAACTGCACTACTCTTTCATGATGCATCTAATTTAGTGTTCAAGTTTTAGGTATCTTTTTCTATTTCTCATACAACGGAGGTGATTGGTGGTGTCCAAAATGATAACTTCTCCTTCTGCGCCAGTTTATGTGACACTGTTTCCTTATTAGTTTGTTTAAAAGAGAGTGACACATCTCTATATTTGGAAACAAATTAACTTTAACTTACTTTTTAACCCTTAATGTGAAGCTTTTATAGCCATGCAAATGTTATGGCCATGTTTAAGGTCACAAGTTTAGTCTTATAGAGACACAAAATTTATGGCATGTTTAAGACCACAAGTTTCAAAAGTCTTTTTTTTCAAAACTCCATGCCGAGTCAAACTATGTCACGTAAATTGGAATGAAAGGAGTACATCGTTCCAATTTTTGTACGACCTTAGGAATTAGACTTGTTACTTGATTGCACTCATTGTCATTTAGCTGTCGCAAGAGTTTTCTTTTACAATTTCCTTGTCTATTCAACTGGCTTTGTACCATATATGAGATGGATTACCTGGTGTCCTAAAGTTCGAAATGCTCAATATATTGACAGTTGATATCACTATGATGAAAAAATTGTACCTTTAAATCCTGTATGTGAAGATTGTATATTCCACCCTTCCTCAACCAATTCAGTATGTAGTATCTTTTCTTTAACCAGTATATATGTTGTCCATTTATCAAGTCCACAACTGTTTATATCGTGTGGCCAATACATTTGCAGGTACAATTTGAAAGAGGTTTTAGACTGATGGGGAGCTTATGGAACGTCAGTTATGGAATCACAATAAGCAAAAAACTTTCTAAGACACCGAGTTGCTAATACTTTTCGGAACAAATGCTAACTTCCTACTTGAAAAGTGCCTTCAAGGTGGTTGTGATGATGGTATATGCATTCATCCATTAGTTTGCATCTTGTCAACAATATTTCCTTTGATATAGAGGTTAAACATTTTCTGTCCAAATTTTTCTTAGGGGAGTCTAGAGGGGTTGCTTACTAATATCTCGATGATGTTTTTCTCCATTATTGTACTTTTCTGCTGGGGTTTGAGGGCACATTTGGGCGGTGTAATTATAACATTGCTTATTAGTTTTTGTAACTATAAAATTAGTTGATATTCTGCAATAATAGCAGTTAAGCGGATTGCTTAGTGGCTTTTATATATTGGAAATGTTCATTTTCTTAAAACAACTACTGTCAGTTTACACATCTTTCGTTACTTGTTAGGTGTTTGGTATTGTAATAATTTAATTTGTACACGCTAGTTGGTGTTAATAATTTGTTGAGAAAATGAGCTAAAGTGACAAAGCTGAGGATTGTAACTGTGAGATGGCTATGGTAGATAGTAAATGACAAGGCTGTAACTTTTGATCTAATTAAGTGTAAGTTAGTTAGATGATCAGTTAGACTGTTGGTTTGTTAAGTGGACCATTAGTAGACTTAACAGTGCATACATGTAGCTAGATGTAGCTGCTGTACATTTTCACTTCTTCTTGTTTCTTGAGCAGTAAGTTCATAGCTAGGGTTTGTGAATTAAAGCTCAGATCAGCTTCCAATGGTTGTTGAAGAAGGATTGAGTAATGAGACATCAATTGAGCACAATCACCCTTTATCTCTTCTTTTTTTATCAGTTTTGGAGGCATCTTTTGTGTCTTCTACCTACAGACACACCAGGTAATTTGCTGATGTATTCAATTTACTGGACTGGGAACTATGCACTGTGGAGTAGATCTGAGGATAGGGTTACTTGGTTAAAGCAAGTTAGATTTTGTCGATGATTGTTACTATTACTGTAAGCAGCAGAAAGGAAATGCAGCTTTTATTTGTTGGTGGCTTAAAATAAAACTACCAATCGTACTTTACGTGGTCTGACTTTGGATGTAAAATGGCATTTGATTCGGGCACAACTGAGGAAAGGGTGGACACTAAGGATAAGTTTTGACCTGAACTGCATGAATAACGGGAGAAGGTTGATGTTGTAGTTCTCTTGGCTTATGAATGTTGCGAGTAAGGAGTTGTTCAATAGTATTGTGTATGCATTTTGTGCTCACAAAATGTGGAATGATTCGAAGGAGAGATTTGGCAAGGTGAATGACTCTCGAATCTTCTATTTGCACAAGGAGATTGATACCTTATCTGTATCGAATTATTTTTCTATACTGAAAGATCTTTCGAATGAGTTTGATGTTCTCATGCTCTATCTTTTAAGTGCATGTCCAGAATCTAAGAACTACAGAACGTTTTGAATATAAAAGATTTCTACAATTCCTAGTGGGCTTTAATGAGTCATATGCTCAATCTAGAAGACAAATACTGGTTACGACGCCAGTTTTTACTATGAACTAGGTATACTCACAATGATAATTTCATTGGAGAATTAGACATCTTTGGGCCCTTGGCGAACTTTGCACATGTTGCAGAGGTAAGAGAAGGAGTTGCATGCTTCAATAACAAAGGTGGTGTTAACTCGGGATGTAATTTCAAGTCAAGGGAAATCTCAGTGCAGTGAATATTGCGACACCAAAGGACATACAAAGGAACTGGGGTATCCGCTAGAAGTCCAAAAAGAAGGAGGGAGACCTGAACTGTATGTTAATCATGCTGGTAATGCTGAGATAAGTTTTCTAGATGGATATAACATGACTGCTCATCCAGGCATATGAGGACATCCTCAAGCAGTTCCATAACCAGCCCCTCAAGCAGTACCAACAAACTTTTCAAATGCTGAACATGGGAAACGAAGAAGGAACGTCTCGAACATATGGGAAAGCTGCAACTGCAGGTACCTTTGATATAATTAAATGTCAAATTTAGTGGATAGTAACTGGATAATGAATAATGGGCATCAACCACATTACGTCTAATCTAGAGATGTTAGAAAAGCATCTGTTGGTTCCAGAATACTAAACAAGCAAAGTATGTCTACCTACAGGACATTTGGTGTTAGTGTCTCCTACCTCCTACAGAAACTTCATGTATTTTTAATGATCAAGAAATTAATGATTTTTTCTATATTCCTAATTTTAAATACAACTTATTTTTAGTTTCACAACTTACGAAGGAGTTGGGATGTTCAGTAGTATTCTTCCCCGAGTTTGGTATATTTGAGGACCTCTTCAGTGAACACAGGTGAAGGAGTCGTTAAGAAGACTACGAATTGTATGTGCTGAAAGGACATTCATCCCAGCAGGCTCAACCAACTACAATGAATAAGTGTGTAAACAATGCTAGTCTATTGTTGATTATAGTTTTTTTTTTTGGCATAAAAGATTAGAACATGCACCTCTAGATATAATAAAGAATCATAACACACTTAGACTTCCTTTAAAAGTAGTTTTTGCTTTCATATGACCAGTGTGCCCTGATACTTGAGCCCAGGGTCTATTCAGAAACAGCCTCTCTAGATGTAGGGGTAAGGTCTTCGTACAAATTACCCTCCCCGATACTTGAGCCCAGGGTCTATTCAGAAACAGCCTCTCTAGATGTAGGGGTAAGGTCTTCGTACAAATTACCCTCCCCAAACTCCACTTGTGGGATTACACTAGGTTCGTTGTTTTTTAAGACACTTAAACTTGAGAGTTGATTAACAACACCATTGTGTACTGCATGCCTTTTAGCTGAACAAACTAAGTTACCTTTTCAGTCGAGTTCAACAGTTACTAAATTTGTGTTTGAACTTGTTCATGATGACATATGGGGTCCATACAACGTTCCTACTCTTTGGCACAAAATTCTTCCCAACTGTAGTTGATGACTACTCTATACTGGACTTTTTCTATGAACTCTCTAGTCTGAGACTTTTGTTGTTCTAAGGGATTTTCTATAAAGGGGGACTTAACGTAACTGGTAAAGTTTCTGCCATGTGACCAGGAGGTCACGGGTTCGAGCTGTGGAGACAACCTCTTGCAGAAATGCAGGATAAGACTGCAAACAATTGACCCTTGCGGTCCGGACCTTCCCCATACCCTGCACATAGCGGGAGCTTAGTGCAATGCGCTGCCCTTTTTTCTGTAAAGATACCAAGGATTGTTAATGGTTATGAATTATCTAGTAATGAGTTAAAAGGCATGGAGTTTGTACTTGGTATTCAACATAGTTCTATCGGGTACTCCTTTATTTCCTCTTTTGGATCCTTTGTCTAGTGATCAGTTAGATTGTAGGCATGAGTCTCCTGCTACTTTACTTCACCATGAGTATGACGCACCAATTGTCTTGAGTATCACCGGTGAACCTGCTGATGCTCAAACAGAGTAAAATGGAGATGTGCCTAATAATGTGGAACCTGCTATCATAGATCTTATGATTATTAGTGCAGAACCTTTATTATTGATCCTAATTTGGTGTCTAAAAGGTCCTCTAGAATTAGCAGAACCCCAATATGGTTACAAGACTGTGACAAGTCTCCAGGTCGTACTTGCACCTATCCTGTTTCTTTCTATGTTACTACGCCAATTGTGTCAATCCTACAACAACACACTATATATCAACCTATTCAACTACCACATAACCAAGAACATTTAAAGAAGCTGCAACTGATCTCAAACGAAAGTGGAGATTGCAGTAATAAAATCTGGAGCATTATTGATCCACCTCCAGGTGAGGATCCTTTGGCTGCAACTAGATCTTTAAATTGATAGAAGGCATCAAGAGATGTTGAGAGGTTCAAGGCAATATTAAGAGCCAAAGGCTACAACCAAAAGGAAAACTTGGAGTATATGGAGTCTCTCCTGTAGCTGAAATGGTGACTGTTGTTGCTCTTGCAGCTTCTAAATAGTGGTTCATTACCAAATCAATGTTCATAATGCATTCTTGCATGTTGATTTAATCGGAAAAATCTATATGATATGATTGATAAAAGATCTAGTTGAGTTCAAACTCTTTTTACGCATTGAGTTTGCAAGGTCTAAGGAAGGGGGGTTTTGATGTGCTAAAGAAAATATGCATTGCCATTAGTATTTGAATCAGGATTAAACCTTAGCTGTTATGCGTTCGAAATGGTGATCTGTATATCTTCAGGATATTATCCTGATTCAAATACTTATTCCACTTTCTTTGATGTGTAAAAGTATTTTTGATTCATCTCTACTGGAGTTTCAGTATTTGGAACATTCAGATATTATGCATTCGAAATGGTAACAGTAAGTTCTGCTGTATATATTCAATTATAAATTATACTTCTTTTTCGCGTTTATATATAGTAGTAGTATTAGTATATAATAGAGAAAATGCATAAACTCCCCCCTAAAGTTGGACGTGATTTGGAGGTAGACATCTAAACTTTACGAGGGTCTTATCACCCCACTCAACAATTTTAAACTGATATTATTACATTCATTTTGGATCAGCCCCAATTTTTAAAAGTAAGTGTTAGTCACACCCAAATCATCAATCGACACACGTTAATTTAAATTTAAATAAATTATTTTTCTTTTTCTTTTTCTTATTTTTGACTTTATAACTTTTCTATTCCACAACCCACCCACCCCCTCTATGTGCTTCTTCTTTACTAACCCTTTCCCCCAATATTCTTTCCTCTGCAATATTCTTTCCTCTGTTCTTTCTTCTTCAACAACTAATCTTTTTCATTCTTTTTATAGAATGTGCTTCTTCTTTTTTTTTTTTTTTTTCATATTCTTTCATTTTTTATTTTGAGCAAATTCAAAGTTATGGAATATTATTAATTAATTTAATTTTTTTTATATAACTTTAACAAAATTGAAAATGACGATTTTGAAAAGAATCAATGAATTCCCAAAATTTATAAGGAGTTGAATTTAATTTCGAATAAAAGTTAAATTATGTCTCCTAATCATCTTGAAATTCAATGAAATTTATAAAATTATTCAAAATGTAAGAAAATTTTACAGATTTTAATGTAAAGATGATAAAATTGTGAAGAAATGATAAAATCGAAAGTGAGTTTGAGGTGGGTTGGAGTGGGGTGGGGGTGGGGAGGGGTGTGTGTGCCTAATGGAGATGAAAAAATGGTGGCAACAAGTTAAAGAAGGAGGAGAAAAAGAAAAAAAAAATTAAAATAACAAAAAACAAAAAAATATATTTTATAAAGAGAAATTTATAAAAATAAAATTTTAATTTTTTTTTTCGGTTCTTCACTCTCCTTAAGAGAGTGCATACACTCTCTATGACAGATGGTAAAAAAAGAATGTAATAATATCAGTTTAAAATTGTTGAGTGGGGTAATAGAACCCCCATAAAATTTAGATGTTTACATCCAAATCACGTTCAACTTTAGGGAGAAGTTTATGTATTTTCTCTATATAATATAAAGTTGAATATGTGTTGCAGAAGTTACTGTCTATATATAAGTGTAACTCATGGTTGAATACACCACTGAATCCTTCCTCTAGGATATTTGTTCATATTTTCTCTTTATTATTAATTATTAGGGTAACTTACCTAAATCCCACGACCATATGAGCTGATTACTTCCTCTCTCACTATTTTTAAAATTACATAATATATCGTTCAGGTATATCGCTACAGGCTCAAATACATTGCTATATATATTCAGATAAATAATTTTATCTCGGATACATCGCATTAGGCATGTATTCGTTGTTTGGATACATGGTTTGGTCTCAAATACATCGCATGAATTTGAGAGATTATAGCATGTATCGCATGTATATGAGGGGTTACAACATGTATGGGCATGTATTTAAGAGGTTATACACGTATCCGCATGTATTTAATACACGCGATGTATCTGAGCAAGTTTTTGATAAGATGTGGTATATTAAGTAATTAAAATAAAATAGTGGGAGAATTACTCCATTCGTTCTAATTTATATGAGTTAATTTGACTCGGCACGAAATTTAAGAAAAAAATAAAGACTTCTAAAATTTATGGTGTAAAATAAGTCATAGATGTTTGTGTGACTGTAAATAATTTCATTAAGGATAAATTAGGCATTTTAAAATTAAATTATTACTAAATATAGAAATGTGTAAATTTTTTTGGGACTGATTAAAAAGAAAAATAAGTCATATAACTGGGACAGAGGGAGTAATAAATATGATAGGAATATTTTACTCTTTAGGTAATTTTTCCTCGCTTTTTATATTTGGGTGGTTTAAGCATAAACATGACTTTTAGATAATGTTTATGTAATGAGAACATTTGTTGATATTATTCACCCATTCTATGTCCCAAATTAACAGTCTACCTCCCCAATTAAGTCAAAAGTTTTAAAATTGATAAACTCAAACTTATAATTTTTCAGCACATAAATACTTTTGATTTGATAAAAAAAATTAGTATTATATTTCTAATACTATTTCGTAATCTCCGAAATGTCATTACAGAAAAGTCCTAACCCTTTCCTTGACTTCACTCCCTCACATTTTCACGACTCTGCTGGAAACTCCAGTGCTATCAACTTTATTAAATCAGTGGCTTATCTGCAATTCGGAATTACGTGTTCAGCAGAACCTAATAACTTTTGGCATAAATTCTACATAATGTGATTAATTGATATGTGGACTTTGGACAGTTGCTGAAAGAGGATAAGGACAATTTCGTCTCTTTTTCTTATCAATCATCAGAGTTTCACACTGTATATGGATGGATCCATATGAGTTGGTAAAGTAAGATATGTCAAGATACTCCAAAACAAGAAGATAAACAATTGGACGACTCATCTATTTTTCTTATTATTATAAAATAAAAGTGATATGGTGGTACATACATACTTGTCTTTTGTTTTATTAGTCTTTCTCTAAATATAATAATTACAGATCCTATCGATACTGACAGCTACCTTTAGTAATATGATAAAATCCCAATCCAACCATATTCTGTTATTTACAAGCTTTTTAAAATGATCTCATCTCAGTCTATTTAATCTCCTACCAGATTCTGATTCTACAGATCATACGCTTAATTAAACTCTTTTCTGACGTGTTAATTGATTCATATTCTTGAATTAATGTTAATTTGTGTTAACAAATGCCAAGTTTTATTTAATACACACATTAGTTAATTATGTTATTAAGAACTCGCAAAATGGGGGTTTCAGTGGCTTTTTAGAAACTGACTTAACCAACTTAATTAAATCGTGCCAGAACCGGTTTTTAGATTTATGTAATAAAATGGTAAGTTTTTATATAAGTTTATAACCATTTTGAATAATTAGATGAATTTTGTATTTTATAAGAATAAATCAAAAAAATTCTATATGTGAAGTTTTATATATGTCAAAATAAATAAGTTTATATGTGAAAAATATATTAATGAAACGTTAAAATTTTCACCTTGGACTTGGGGTGATAGAAACGACAACAAGTCAACCGGTAATTAATATCGAAAGTCCCTTCTCTAAAACCTATTATGCTACTTCTTCTGAAGCTAAATCAATTATTTACATGACGTTCTTTTTTTGAAAAGACTGAAAATTTACTGATGTTGTAATGATACCGAAGAGAAATTAAGATGATGAAATAATTTTATAAATTTTAATTTAATTTTGATTATACAAAATAAAATAATTAAAAAATTAATATACTATAAATTTTATGAAACAACCATCTGAACTGCCTGGGCATATTCCTTTAATAGTTTTGTTTAGCCTCCATAATTATATGTCAATCCCTCCGTATTGATTATAGCTAAAGTCAATCCTCTCTTTGGTACTACACCTAGTGGCTAATCTCAAGTCTTTCTCTCGATCGAATGGGTCTATGTTACTAGAACAGGTGAGGAAGACCTCCAAACACTCATGTACTTGGCAAAAGGTCGAATTTGTACATACATCACTAAAGGAGATAAGAATCCACATCTATGGGAGGACACGAGTAGCCAGTCTAACCCTGAACTTACATGCCTATAATTTCGCTGAAGGATGAAACATGCAAAGTAAATTGTGTACCTGTCGTGTGATCCATTGGTCCTAAGCAATGTCTTACTCGAAACGATCCACTTAGAAAAAAATTGCCTTTATGTTAGGGGAACAGTAAAATGCAACTTCGATCGGATGCGAATTTCAAATCTTCACTATTCGTACATGCTTGACAGAGTTAAGTTGAATAGAAGAAATTGTTTTATCTCAATCAATCAAGAATTATGCCTTAACTGAATAAATTTACTTATCTCACATAATTCTCTAGTCATTCCTTTATTTTTTTTACTTTTTATACCCAATGATGGAGATGAAGCTGTACTATTATATATAAGTAAGAATGGAGAGCACTAGTTTCTCTCAGTGCATGTTAGCTTAACGTGCGCTTCTCCATGAGAAGCAAGACTAAGGCTACGAATCTGACTGGAAAAGGCTTGCAAGGGGTAAGCACGTTAAACCAGTAGGAGGATCAACGAAGCAAGGAGGGGGTTTCCCGGGTGGCAATGGAACAGTAGCAAGGTATGTGAGGACCAAATTAATTTTTGAAATTGAAGTTGTATTTTCAGGAACTAGTAAGGGTAGCATGATGGAGGATCCAACCCATTCTCCAATCTAACCAGAGAGTCCTGTGAAGAACTTCACGCATAAGGAGAATGTGCAGATAGTAGAGTGGTTGCATGCGACTAGATCGAGCTCAGGGAAAACCTCTTGGGCGGATCAAGTGGAGCAGGCTGATGTTGCTGAGGAATTGGAGGCAACTCTGACGACTAAAGGTACCAGGGCTCGTGTGTGGGATAATTATGATATATCTAAACTTACTAATGCTGATTTCAAGCTGGAATTCGTAAAATCTATCTCCACTGGCAAAAAACTTATAGTAGATATAGAGGAAGAGGATATATCATCGGAAATTGAATATTGGAAGCATGCCATTATTTGATATTTTTGGGTTCCCATCCTCCCTTTACTGTGTTACAGGGTTATATTAAGTGAATGTGGGGTAAGTATGGTATAAACAAAGTGGCAATGATAAAAATTGGTATTGTGTTGGTGAGATTTGATTATGATGAGGGGAAACTTGAGGTTGTCCAAGGGGGAATATATCATTTCGATAATAAACCCTTGATAGTCAAAGCATAGAGTCCGAATATGGAGTTTACCAAGCATAAGCTACAATCAGTGCTTATATGAGTTAAGCTACCAGGCTTAGATTTCAATTATTAAGTGCAAAAGGCTTAAGTAAATTGGGAAGTCTGGTGGGGAAGCCTCTTATGGTGTACCAAAATACTGAGAAGAAAGTAGGCTTGAATTTTGCTAGACTGGTGGTAGAGGTTCAAATTGATGTTGCACTTCTGAAGTGATTCACTTCAGAAATAAAAGGGGCAAAATAGTGAAAAAGGAAATTACTTATAAATGAAAACCTTTCATTTGTAAATGCTTCTCAAAGTATGGTCATACACAGGAAGTTTGTAGAAAGAAGAGGAAAGAGGGTCAGAAAATGAAACTGAAACAGGGAATAAATGTTCAAACAAGGGGGGAGGGGGAAAGAGTCATTCCTCCCATAAAATCTGGTACAACTAGTCTACTACAAGAAGCTGAAAAAGAGAATAAACAACTTAATAAGAAGGTTGAAGAATGGAGGAATCAGAAGCAAGGGAAACAATAGAGAACACACCAGGGTGAAAAAGACCAGAGAAGCTATAAAAGGGGCACTAGCCTGGTTAACATTACCAATACTTTCCAAGATCTTGAAAAGGACAGGGGTGAGACAAGAAACACACATGCTGAAGCTGGTAGGGGTAGTAACTAACCATTACCCCATCCAGATGATGGTTAAGCTGTTATGTTGGAATATCAAGGGTCTTAATGGCCTCAAGAAGCAAAAGAAAGTGAAAGTCTTCTACAATGAAGTAGAAGTAGGTCTAATGTGTTTTGTTGAAACTAGAATAAAAGAGAGTAAACTCAAATATATAGTTAGTAGTATGTTTGGAGGATGGGAGTATAGTAGTAATCACTCAGCTCATTATAATGGTAGGCTTCTGGTAGTGTGGAGACCCGATTAGTATGAGGTGATAATGAAGCATGCTACTACACAAGCTATGACTTGTGATATTACTTGTTTGGGTATTCAGTTAAAGCTCCCTACTACCTTTGTATATGTTTTTAATCAAATGGAGGAAAGGACAGTCCTCCGAGATTACCTTAATGTTCAAAGATCATCAATCACGTGTTCTTGGATAGTGCTTGGTGACTTCAATTCTGTATTGCATTCAGAAGATAGATTAGGGGGCAATCAAGTTACTACTGCAGAGGTGATTGAGTTTCAAAATTGTGTGGTTGTGTGTGGTTTTGAGGAACTCCCTAATAATGGATGTAAATATACTTGGAATGATAGGCAAGATGATGAAATTTTCTCAAAGTTGGATTGGACTTTTGTCAGTGGTGAATGGTTGGACTAAATACCAGGTTGCAAGAAAAATGTTCTACCAGATGGGGCGAGTGATCACTGTTCTATTGTGGTAAAATAAGTAATGATGAAAAGAAGGAGTAATAGGGAATTTAAATACTGTAACATCTGGGGAAAACATACTAACTTAATGCAGTTAGTTACAAAGGGTTGGAATATTAATATTCAGGGATGTCACCTGTTCATGGTAGTGAGGAAGCTAAAGTTGCTCAAGAAAAGTTTGAAGAAGCTACATTATGACCACTTTAGCAATGTGCTAAAGCAAGCTCAGATAGCCAGAAGTGCTATGTTGCAAGCACAACAAAAGTTACAGATGAATCCATTGGATGTTACTAAGCAGGAGGAAGAAAAGAGACTACGAGGTATTTATGCCCAGTCTACCAAAATAGCTGAGGAATTTATAATGCAAAGGAGTAAAGCCACATGAATTAGATTGGGTGATGATAACACTCAATTTTGTTTCTTAGTGATTAAAAAGAGGAAACGTATGTAATCAATCTGTCAAATTCAAGATGAAAGAGGCCAGACACAGCATGATCCTGGTGCAATTGCTCAAGTATTTGTGAGTTATTATCAACATTAATTAGGGGACGCTAGACAGAATATGAGATGAGCTCATGAGAGTTTCTTTCAAAAGGGACATAAACTGAACATTGAGCTGCAATGTACAATGTTGAGATCAGTGACTGATAAAGAAGTCAAGGTAGCTATGTTAAGTATTAAATGTACTAAGAGACCAGCGCCTAATGGCTATGGTAGTGGGTTTTACGAAGAAGTTTGGGATGTCACTAGAGAGGAGGTGTGTAGTGCAGTGAAAGAGTTTTTCAGAACTATAAAATTACTGAAATAGGTGAATGCAATTGTGGTGTCTCTCATTCTCAAAGTTGCCAATCCTGATAATGCATCTTAATTTTGACCTATATCTTACTGTAATGTACTTTGTAAGTGCATCTCGAAGTTGTTATGAAACATATTAGTTGGTGTTTTACCTGAGCTAGTAAGTGATACTCAGGAGCTTTTGTAGAGGAGAGGTCCCTGGTTCATAGTGTGTTAATGTGCCATGACATTCTAAGACACTATAATAGAAAGACCTCCTCAAGATGCCTTATGAATATAGATTTGAAAAGAACATATGATATGGTGGAATGGGGATTCATAGCAGACATGCTAGATGGATATAATTTTCCAACTAAGTTCACTCAGTTGATTTTGACTTGTGTCACCACTACTAGATTCTTTATTAGATTCAATGGTGTTAGTCATGGATATTTTGAGGGGAAGAGAGGGTTAAGGTAGTGAGGAATCCTATATCTCCTCTTTTATTTGTGTTGGTGATGGAATACCTCTCAACGGTCTTGAGGCAAATGAGCCAACTGCCTGACTTTAGGTATCATTCCATATGCAAGGAAGCTCATGACACACTTAATCTTTGCAGATGATGTAATGATATTCTCCAAAGCTACTCCATAGGTTGTGAGAAGAATTATGAAAGCTTTAGAGCACTTTTCTGCCGTTGCGGGTTTTATTTCTAATAATGATAAGTCTCATATGTATATAGCAGGAGTAGATGAAAACATGAAGGCCAGACTGCTTTAACAAACGGGTTTTGTTGCTGGCACTTTTCCAATGAGATATTTAGGACTACCCTTGTCTCCAAAGGATTGTCATCAGCTTTGTCTAAGGATCACTAAGAAAATCAGAGCTGCTTCCACTCGACATCTTTCTTATGCAGGAAGATTGCAAGTACTGAACTTTGTATTATTCTTTTTACATAGCTCTTGGGGTGCTATCTTCATCTTACCTTAGAGTATTCTTAAGGAGGTGGAAAAGAGGTGTCAAAACCTTTTATGAGGTGCTACAGAGGATACCAGGAAGGTGGCCTTGGTTGTTTGGGAAAAGGTTTGTCAACCTAAAAAGTATGGGGGCCTGAATATCAGAAGTTGTAAGCTTTGGAACTTGGCAGCTGTGGGGAAATTCATATGACAACTTGCCACCAATAAGGAGAGTTTGTGGGTAAGGTAGGTATATGGGGTTTATATGAAATAAGGCACTAATATTTGGGACTATTTTCTAGGCTCTGATAGCATCTGGTACTGAAAACCACTTAATAAAGTCAAACTATCGATGATTGATTGGTATAGTAATGGCATGTACACCCTTACAAAATCTGGCAAATACTCCTTAACTAGCAACTATCAGGCTTTAGTGGAAAAATGAGACATGTTTATGCTTAGCAAATTGATCTGGAGCAAAGTATTGTTTCCGAGGCATAGATTTATATTATGGCTAGCATAATAAGTTACTGACCAAGGATAGACTTGTGGTCATTGGTATGAATTGTGAGGACCCTAGTTGTGTATTGTGTAAAGGTGAGGAAGTAGAGGACCTATATCACCTAGTTGTGACATATGATTGGGCTAAAAAGGTGTGGCAAACATTGACTCAGTCGGTGGGGATCCCTCTTGTCCAAAAGATAGTGGCCTTAACTCTACGAGTGATTAACCAGAAGCACTGGTGCAGTTTTAAGAAGGAGGTAGTGACAGCACTATATGGAGCAATGGTTTACTCCACATGGCAAAGCAAGAGTTGAAAATTGTACAGAAAGTAGAATGTGGCTGCAAGTTTTTTTATTCATCAGATACTTTTTATAGTCAAAGAGAAGGTGAGAATGTATAGAGAATCTAAGCAAGCTAGTAAATATAGAGGGTGGATAGAGGCTATGTGTAATTAGTTCTACTCCCGATATCGAACTTGACGTGAAAGGGTTGGTCTGGAATGTCAAGGTTTGAAAGTGTGTTGTAAAATAGGTAAAACTAGGAGGGTTCCCGATGTTCTGTCCTGTGTCAGCTGCTATAGCGGGTATAGAGGCTGACACACCGCTATGATGACGACTTCTATAGCGGAGAAATTTCTGCTATAGCGGAAGTCAAGGCAGTCAATCCCCTCTATAGTGGCGGCTTCCACTACGGCGGTACTGCTATACCTAGATAAGTCACAGTAAATACAGAAACTTACCCAAAAATATTTAAAATTATTCAAAAATATTTTGGGGAAGTGCAGAGGTAAAAAAGGGCAAATCCTATTAATTTTCTACCAGGTATCTTCGTAAAGGTAAATCCTATAATTTTCTACCAGGTATCTTCGTAAAGGTAAGTAAATCATTTCCCTAACTTAGTACTTCAATTTCTACACCTTAGAATCATTAGTTACGGGCAGTAGGGAGAGTTTGACTTGACCTAAGGTGGAAAATCTAGTGTAATAAGGAATGTGGGTGTAGAAAACCTTAAATTTTGTGTATAAATTATTTAATTCGTGTTTTAATGCCGTAATTTGCTAAGGTGACCATGAAATTGATAGTTTTAGGTGAATTATGGGTGAAAAGGCCCTAGATTGGATGGAATAATCATGGGTTTAGCCTGGGGATTTGGATTAGGATATAATCCGAGAATATTTAGACCACATTGATTGATTTTGGTGTTATGTGATTATTTTTAGACCAAGAACAAGCTAAAGCCTCACAAAAAGGGAAAGCTCGGGGTTAGTAAAGCATTTTCGAGCGTAATTTGAGGTAGACGATGATTGAATTATTTTCCATTTACGTTATGTGTGCATGTTAACTATTTTCTGGTATTACTTGTACATTACGTGTTTTAGGAAATGAGGTAACAGATGTTAATGATATTCGATTGTCAAGCTTATGAAATGATTTGTCTTAGATACTTGTTGGTCTTACAAAAGTGGTTGTGTTCATTGTTGTTGATTGTTGTGATGTCTGTGACATTCGGTTGGCATGAGTGTCATGCCTAGTACGGAATATCTATCGGTTGGATCGGGTACCACGCCTGATATGAGTTTTAATATGATTGACTCGGGTACGACGGCTGGTACATGTTTGATTATGTTTGTGTGTTGGTCCCATGAGTGGACCGAGTTTGTTTCTTGTGATATATTTACTACATATTGATTCATGAGTGGCCGGGTGATTGTGTTTAAATGATGGATTGGTTCTTGTGTAGACCAGGATTGCATGTTAAACATTGTAGATTTGTCTTAGGGATTCTTGGGTGGTTCGAGTTACTTGAATGTCGTATGGAGTGGCATATATGTTGTCGTTGTGGTTTTGGACATGTTTCATGTAGTTGATAAGTCAAGTTGATGACTGAGAGTTTGGGTTATAATTGCTGACTTGTTTATACATGTTTTATCCTGCCTTACTAAGATTTAGTTAAGTGTTCATATTTCGTATATTGGAGCTGGCCGATGATCGTAGCAGTACACTGTTATTTTGTGTACTAATATTGTACATGCTCTTCTTTTATTGAGTACAAGGCAGATTTCGACGGCTGTTGTGCGACCTCAGCTGTGACACGAACGCTTTCTAAATCTAAGGGTGAACTACTTCTTTTGGGCTTTCATGGATTCGTCTATCCTTTTTAGTCTATTATTCGGTCTCAATCTACTTTGTTTTTGGGTTTGCATCCCCGTATCTAGGGGTGTACATGGATTGGGTTGGTTCGGATTTTTTAAATACCAAATCAAACCATTAGTGTCGGGTTTTTAAATTTATAAACCAAACCAAATCAATAAAAGTCAAAATTTTCAGCCTCGGATTTTTTCGGGTTTTTTCGATTTTCTCAGATTTTTTGGGTTTTTTTCGGTAAAGTCTTCATACAAACATATAATTAACTTGTGTTTCAAATATTTCTTTAGTCCGAGCAAAATACAACTATTTAAGGTATTTCTTAAAAATATAACACAAAATATATTCACTTTATTTGGCATTAATGAAGTGAGTGATGATAATAAAATATTCAACCAAAAGAATAATGAAATCACATAGAATAAATATTGCATATTAATAGGTCATAATAAAAATAATCATAATTTAAAAGTATTAAGTCATGCTAAAATAAGTCTAATAAGTATTAACTACATAACTAAATATTAAACAGAAAAATAAATTAGTTTATGTATTTTTATAAAATTAAAGATAAATATCTAACATGATTGTCATTCCTAGTGTTGTACTGAATAATCGTTTGTTAACATTCATATTAATTTGGGCTTTATTTGAGTTACTAATATCTATGAGTTGTAAAAAGACTTATTGGACCATTTAAAATTCTAAGTTTAAACTTGAAATAATATGTTGTAAGATAAAAACTATGAAAAAATTGAAGAAATATTTATAAATTACATCATAATAAATATTTTTAAAAATAGTATACATGTAATATCAGGTTGGTTCGGTTCGATTTGACTTTTTTTAGTTAAAACCAAACCAAACCAAATCAATTATAGTCGGATTTTTTTTTCAATACCAAACCAAGTCAAACCAAACCACTAGTCGGGTTTTTTTTGCGGGTTGGTTCGGTTTGCGGTTTGGTTTGGTTTTGTACACCCCTACTCGTATTCTAGACTATGTTAAAAGTTTTGGTACACGACTTTCAGATTCTAGGGGTTATTTCCGCAGAGATTTTTATGATTTACTTTTAGCTATGATTCTTGATTTTGATTAATGACAATTGATTTTAGCTGCTTAGTTTTGATAAGTGTTGACTTGATTACTTGGTTCGCTCACCGGGAATTTAGGGTGGGTGCCACTCGCGGCGGGTTAGGTCGTGGCAATATCACTTTTCTCTTAGACACCTTAACTAGGCGTTGTTCATTTTAAACACCTAAAGTAGGGGTTTACTGTGTCATTTTGACACTTTTTTAATAATCAACTAAAATTATAAAGCGCGTGTAATACAATCACGGATGATATGACATAATGACTAATTAAAAGAGGACATGTTGCATTTGAGGGTGTAAAATAATAATTTAAAAATAAATTATAAGGAAAAAAAAAAGAAAAAAACTAATTTTCAATAAAATAAATAAATAAAGATTACCTATTTTCTACCCCCACCCCAACTTACATCCCTCACCTTCCCCCTTTCTTCCCGGCGGCACTGTCCCTTTTGAACCCCCATTTTATTTTCTTCCACTTCCTTTTTTTCCTTCTTTTTTCATTAGAATTTAATTCTATTTCTTTTGTATGGAGGCCTATTTAGTCGATAGTGATTTTTTTGCGAGGTTCCGACAAAGATGATAGATTTTTCTCTTTATCTTTTAAGTTTTCGTGTTTTATTTTTTCACGTTCTTGTAAAGTTTTTCAAAATTAGTATGATATTTTTAAAATTTTGTTCTACCATGTTTTCTAAGATTTTCCATCAAAATTTCCATGGCGGAAGGTGGAGTAGTGGTAGGGATAAAGAGTAAAGAAGAAGAAGGAAAAAATTAATATTTTTTACCCAAAAACTACTCCTCACGCGTTAAGAATGTGTGCTGTATACACTATGTGTCAAGTCAGCAAAGAGTGTCAAAATGACACAGTGAGATTCTACTTGAGGTATTTAAAATGAACAAGACCTACTTAAAGTGTCTAATTACAACCAAAACTGTAATTAGTATACATGTAATATCTGGTTGGTATTTAAAAGTAGTGTAATCTTTTTTTGGTTACAAAAATTAACAAACATCCGTCGATTTTAAAAGTGTAAAACTGCAGTTGAAGAGTATAAATAAAAATTGCGTAAGCATAAAAATTAGTGTTTAATTTTTATACGGTAGTTTACACTATCATATCATAATTAACGTCTATTTCGAATATTAATTAATAACATATTATCAATCTTACTATTAATAAATTAAAATACACTGATAATTTTATTATTAACAAATAATAATTCAAATATTATTTAAATATGTCAAAAGCATATCCTAATTGTTATTAATTTATTCATAAAGTTTTTCTAGAATTTGATACTTTTACATTCTAGTTTTTTTTTTTTGGTTCAAGTAATCAATCCAGGAAAATTAAATAATTGAAGCAACCACCTTAAAGGTATCTACACTAATTTTTTCTGAGTTCATTTTATGTAACGTTCAAACACAAAATACTAATTTTTATATTTATATTATTTTTTTTATACTCTTCAGATGTAGTTTTGCACTTTATCGACAGACGTTCATTAATTTTTGTATAAAAAAATGTCAGACATCTGCCGATTGTCCTTATAAAATATTATTTTTTTATAATTTTTTCTGTGAAAAATAATCAGCGAAAATATGACGATTTTCTTAAAGTTCGTCAGTTGTGTTTTTTTTTTTTGAAAAACTCATTGAAAATCTGACACAGTCCGCCAATTTTTTTCGGATGAATTTTAGCATTTTTAAGTAGTGTTATTAATAATGAATTGAAAGTCTTAACAGTTTTAAGAATGATTCAGTTATTTTAAGAGAAAATATATTTATTAAATTGCTTAATTGTGTATTTAGAAGTTTAATATTAATTACTTTTTTAGGAATAAAAAGAATAAACTAATGAAATAAGAAGAGGAGTGATGATAAAATATAACATGTAAAGTAAACAAATAAGCCTACTTTCTAAGTATGAAAAGCTAAATGGAGCCTCACACAACTATTATTGGTTGTACCTCTTCCATAATAAATTTTTTCCGCAACCTGCCCCACCTGTTTTATTTTTAAAAAATTGCTTGCATTATTGCCCCGCCCGCGTGAGAGCTCCCCCTTCCAACCCAGCCCCCAAGCACTATTATTATTTAGAGTTATAGAAAGATATTTGATCATGTCTTTTAATTACTCTTCAGATACATTGAACTACTAGTTGCAATGACTAGTAGTATTTTTTACGTAATTTTCAAATATATAAAATTTATATTAAATTTTTTTAAAAAAATATATTTAATTATTCGAATAAACGAAGTAATTTGACCTCAATATTGCATGATGATAAGAATTTACCCTCATCAATCAGTATTTACGTACCAACGAGTAAAATATACCATACTTCCATCATTTAATCATGACTAATACTTAGTAATACATATTTTCACTATATTAAATCACTTAACCATGACAACACAAGTTGAGTTGGTTTGGTGTGATTACACATGCATGTAAGTATTTACCATTGCAAGATCCTGTAATTAATTATTAGAGTACACATACTTTATTGTTTTCTTTATTAGTAATAATTAACATCAAAGTCCTAAATGTTTAAGGTGATGGTGAATATCAGGAGGATGATCATCAATTACTCTAGGACGTTCAGGCTGAATCCAACGGCCATCCTTGTCTCTAATCATGCCTTTGTTCTCATCTTGCCTCCAATTGGGAGGAACACAATAATGATCTTTCAAGAAATCACATGCTTTGTTCACTAATGCTATGTCCCTTCCTTTTTCTAGCACGAATCGTCTCCCTTTTCCATGATATCTGTCCACACATAAAGCCAAATCAACAGTCAACAATCATCATTAATAAATAGGATTCATTTCTATGTAGTTAATTAGTGTGTAAGTATATTTTAATTTGTTCTAGCAAGTACAACTATTTAATTTCTACGTTACTAATATATATTATATTCCACTTTTTATAAACCAGTAGTTATCGATCATTTGATGTATCAAAGTATATCTGCCGTTCTCTCGTCTAAAAGTTTAAATTGTTAAAAAAATCACACTGTTAATATTTAATAACTATGCTTCAATACATACGTTGCTTATGTGTAAGCTTAATTTTTTTTCCCTGAGTTAAGCACGTGAAAATTCTCTTTAATGATGAACATTGATGAAAAATCAAAATCAAGATTGTTGTCTGTTTTGATATCATGTTAAAGTGTGTGACTATTTCATTTAAAAGCTCAAACTATTAGAGAGAGTACACTTTAAATATTTAGTTATGTCTTTGGCATAAAAAACTGACAATATAAAAATTCGTTTTACACTCTTAATTTTTAGGAGTTAAAATCAGGGTGCGCGGAGCTACAAATTCACCTACGAGTTTGGCGGAACCTAATAACTTTGCTCTGACTCTATATTTGAGTTTAAAAATCCACTTAATATATAAAAAGATTATCAAAATTTCTGTTGTTGGTATTAGAGTTTTCACAGGGTGGATTCGTGTGAATAAGATTTGCATGTCTAGAAACTACAGAACAAGATAATAATATATGCTGATTAAACAAATGGATGAGTGATGAGGAGTCATCTTTCTCTATTCATTAAATAATTGTGATAAGATTTGTCTGTGCAGTTGCCTTTGTTTATTATTTTCCTTTTTGAAGTCTTCATCTATGCATCTGTTCAAGATAATATAATATGCTCAACTTTTAAATAATTACAGATCCCAGTTGTCTACCCTACAACTACCTTTAATATATGTGATGGATATATACCTACTTACTGTACAATATATTTTCTGTTATGTTGGAAGATCTCATCATGAACATTTCGTACCAGAATCTTCAATCTTAACTCTTTTCAGACGTGAACTTATTCTTTATCAACTTATGGTTTTACAAAGTTTTATGTGTACCCACCAGAACTTGATTAATTATTATCCTGCTAGGCGTATTTAATTGTATAAATATTTTTTATATTTTCATTTGATAAATTTTAACTCTTTATTCATCATCAGGCCAATCCATTTTCTCCGGCTACCATTATTCTTTATAGCTGTCACCAATATATACTGAGTGTATATATTACAACTGTATGATGTATATACACCCTAATCATACAGGCTAAAATCTATAAAAATAAAGATTAGGATAATTTTTATTGTGAATTTTATTGGACGGTTGTGCAGTATCAGCCCGTGGTTGATTAATCGCAAAAAATGCAAATTTTGTACTTCTATTCCAATTTATGTAATATTGATCTTTTCTTTTTAGTTAAATTCAAAAAGAATGACTCAGTTTCATATTTAGTACTCAATTTATATTACATGGTTCAGATTTCGAGAGTCAAACTTCTTAATTCTGACCGTGCATTCAGACATACCATCATTATGATTTTTGAAAAATAATTTACATATTTAAAAACTATATAAAAAGTACTACTATGAGTAATAATAATTAACAATTTAAAATATACAAAGGGCATACGAATAAATCGCGATCAAAGATTTTCTTGTTTGATTCTCGAAATCCGACCTATATCACATAAACTGGGACAGAGAGACTGGCAACTTAACTTTAAACTTCTCTTTTTAGCTTTGATGATATGATTATAGTCACACACAAATCGATAACTTGTTTTGAAAAAATCTTTCTTTTATTCCTAAGTTTTATGCTCAGTCAAACACTTTCATATAAATTGAGACAGAAAAAGTATATTTTGAAGAAGAGTACTAACCCGTCAAGCAAGTGCAAATGAGCCTCCAAATTATGAGCACAAACAAGATCATTAGTTGGTTTCAAGAAAGGTGAATTCTTATGATCCAACGCCAACTCCACACCAACATGCGAATAACTCCACGGCAACCCTTCACATATTTTCATAACCATAGACGGTGAATGCTCATTCAACACTAATCCAGGTGACTTTGGTACAATGTCATGTACATTCACAACTCTAAGAACTTTCACACCTAATTTTTCAATTCTTTCTTTGAACCTTACGTTACCCACTCTTGGACCTGAAAATGAGAAAACACAAATAGGCACAGCACTTGTATCCGCCTTTACATTTAATCCTGTTTCCACTATGTCATAAGCACTCAATATTGCTAGAGCACTGCCTAAGCTGTGTCCAGTAACCGTTATGCTCATTTCCTCATTTGGGTACATTTCTATTAATCTTTTCACCTCCGTTAGTATCTGTTCTCTTGCTGAGAATTTGCAGAACCTGAAAATATCATTTAAATTTAATTTTACTAACAAATATTAAATTCTATTTTAAAAGCGTAACGGGTCAATTTTTTACATTTAACAGGTCATACAAAGTAAATTTTCTTATTAAAATGTGGGATTTAAAATTGAGATATATAATGGTAAAAAACACCCTCAACTATTTCCTTTTTTGCGAGTTTTACGTACCAACTATTAGTTGTTTCTTTTTTCTACCTGAATTATCATTATCTATGTATTAAAAGACACCTCAATTATTAATTGTTCCCATTAATTCAGGTAGAAACAGTTGATAGTGGAGTGTGAAACTCGCGAGAAGGCGATAGTTCATGTGTGTTTTTAAACATCAACTCATTGAAATTTTGAAAATGAAATTAGATATGTTACTTACATGTTTTAATAGGTAAAGATAATGGTGTAAAAATTATTTCACCAACGGTGCACAAAATTTAAACTCATATCCCGCTATGTAAAAAGTTACTGAAATTCAAAAAAGTTGAAAATGAATTACCCATAAATTTAAAAATATAATGGATTCAATTGAATTAATATTTTCAACAAAGAACACGTATTGTGTGGACTAAATCATTAAAATTCAACAAATATTAAAATATGAATCTACAATTTTAAAAATGTAATGGGCTCAATATTAAAAAAGTAAAAGATTGAACCTATCAAATTTAAATTCTAGATCGTACCTGCACTTCTCGTCTTTGTCGGTATAAAGATCAAGAAACCCAGATTCGACCTTGACATGAGTATCAGGGCAAGGTATATTGTCTGATGAAATCGGACGGAGGTAGTCCATTAAATCAGCAATCCATTCCAAACGAGTCACAGTACCTCTCCATGCAATTGTTATGTCACGCCGCCCTAATCGTTTCGTCGTTTCGTCATTCGAAACAGCAACGTAACCGATCCAATTTGCATTTTTGCTCCATATCTGTTGCGACATAACATAATTAAGTAATAAAAAATATGTACTTTCCTCTAACAATTTTGACTTTCCACACGAAGAGATTATGAAAGTAAAAGAATATCCACAATATACCTTAGGCCAACGCGATTGCTTGAAGAAATGTGGCAAGTTAATATTTGAAGTTGCATATAGGTAACGTGTGATATCGTAGCCATAATCGGCCATGCCTAGTCCATCAAAAAACTTGCGCCGTGGAAATTTGCAACTCCCACAATACTTAGAATATGGATCAAAATCAAAAGCATCGTAACAAGCTTGAGCCATTTCTCCATATCGAATTAATTCGTTACGTAAAAGTGGATCCATTGGATCAAGCATGCCAACCCAATCATCTTGTCCATGAATTTCTAGCCATCGATCTGCTACTTCAAGTTCTTGAATTTTCGTCGTACTTTCACTTTCTTCTAATTGATCGACGGACTTGTTGCCCTTTTCTTTTTCGAACTCATTGATTATAGATGTGAGAGATCGGCTAGTTTTAGAGGACAAGGAGGGTGTTCTTGTTGACAACTTGACTCTATTAGGAGAATAAGAGGAAGAAAGAAATGAATCGGATGGTCTAAGACTAGTAGTACCTTCGTGCTGATGGGGTGTACTTGTTTGGAATGTAAGAATTGAGTTAGTGAGAGAAGCCATTGATGAAACAGATGAGGTCAATGGATGGGACTGAGGAGGGGTTATGGGGATGAAGAAATGATGGTGGTCCGGTTTTATATAATAGTAGTAGTAATTTTCGAAAGAAATATGGAAGGTCAATATAATAATTAATTAAGGTCCACGTATGTATAGTGAATAGTTGAAAAATGTTGATGTGAAGAAAAATGAAGTGCGCATGTATCACATGGAATAATTTTGAATACTAGTAGTAATATTCTTGGAGCTTTGGAGGTTGACCTAAATGGATTTCCCAAGAAGGTTCCCAATTATGATTTCCCTTTTTTTATTAACTTTGTTATATGCTACTCGTTCACAATCTCAATATACGTGGTAATGTTTGACTAAATATCGTGTAGAATCAAACAAAGATTAGATCTACTTCCTTTCATACTCACTATCGATATAAGGGAAATGTATTGGATAGGAACCCTCGCATGACACGTGATGAAACGAGGGGTCCTCTCGAGGGCTAATAGATCTATGGATATTCGAGAGATGATTTCTCAAACCGTGCCATCGACAAAGGACTCTCACGAAGGATATCTCGGAGGGAACATTGACCAACTATCTAATCTTCCTCTCGATGACATGGAAGGAAGAAAAAGACAAGGGGACAAAGGTGTCAAGTACGTCAGATGTGCGGACGTGCAATTAATGTACCAGTCTGACTCTTGCAGAGGATATCAGTTGGCACCAGCAATGAGCACAACACTTGGAACGCCAACGCCATTGGTCCTAGTACTATAAGGTCTAGATAGAATTTCTTGTGATCCATCCTGATTTTCCAAGCAACACAATATACTCTTTTTACTTGCTTATCAAGAAATAACTTGCTTTCATATATTACTCTCTGAGGAATATCTCCAGCTCTCGGAAGACGACATTAAGAAACTATTTTCTAGATCTATATCTATTTTCCATTATTACTTATTGTTTGCTACGTTTCCATTGCTTTACTAACTAAAAAGATAATCACGCTGGTAAATGGATCTAAAATTGGAGTTTAATTAATATGCTTGCTCTTGACCTCATACAAATTCAACTATACCGATTTTAGGGTGAATAGTTTGGTGCCCACTATAGGGCCAGGTCAGTTGTGTGTAGATTTAATTCTGTTTATCTTACTAGCTTGATTATCCGTGTTTTGTAGGTAACTTTGGATGGCAAATAATGACAAACAAGTCGCAAAAGGGCTTGGTGATGATAATATGGACAGGGAAGCGGGAAGAACGTTGCCTGGAGACTAGAGCAATGATGCAGCTCTCCTAAATAAGGAGGAATAACACATTGATGTGAATATGACGAATGTGAATACACAAAAGAGAAACTGCAGGCCTCTTCCTCCAGATGACACAGAAAATGTGGGGCAGGCACGACGGTTAGTTTGGAGAACCTCAGGGAGATTCTCCCTAGTTTCATTGAAGCATAGAAGGAGTTGATAAAAAAGGTCGAGGCACATAAGAAGAAAATGGAAGAATTGGAAAGTAACTTGGCCAGAACACTTCTAATACCTCAGCGGGAAACCGGCGCGGAACACTGAGCGTTGAAGATGACTTGGAGATAGATGACTACTTCAAAGATATAGCGGTAAATGAGGCCGATGTGGAACCAGAGATTCCAAAAACAATAGTAGAGATGTTAAGGAAGGAGACGAAGTCTCAATATTCAGAGCTAAACTCCCGAATGAACCACATTTCAGGGGCTCCGTCAATTATTAAGGGGTCGGATTCAAGAAGTTATGTTAAGGTACCTTATATGGCCAACGCAATAACCAAGATGATCCAATGAGGTTCAAGATTCCCAATATTTCCAAGTATGATGGGAACAAAGCTCCACAAGGACATCTCTTTTTCTTCACTACTGCCGTAAATAGAAATGACCTGTCTAAGGAAGAAACGGAGTCTGTGATGTTGAAGAAGTTTGGAGAAACCCTGTCAGGAGGAGCGCTAGTCTGGTATTCTTTTCTTCCCAAAATTTTGATTGATTCTTTTATCATGTTGGCACATGCTGGGGCAAAGTAAGTACAACACCATAGAGGAGACATCTTCAAGATAGAGTAACGAGACACGGAGCTACTTCGAGCATTCATGGCTAGATTCCTGAAGGAGAGGATGTAGTTGCCAATGGTGTCCGACGACTGGGCGTCTGAAGTATTTACTAAGTGTTTGAATTTCGAGAGCTCGATGAAATCGTTCAAACACAAAGAAAGCTTGACTGATTTTAAGGCCATGTCAGATAGTTACCACCAGTTTGAGTCTAAAATCTGCATTGAAGATGATTGTTGCAAGACTCATAATAAGGGACTCTAAATCTGGAACAAACCAAAGGTAGTGAAAAGCCAGTGGGACATTAACTCAAGATCGACCAAGAGCCAGTCTCGATGGGAGCCAGACTCGAGGGGATCTTACCAAAACAGATATTTATTGTATTCTTCTAGCAGAAGGGCAAGCACAAGCAGAGGAAACAATAACTCTCATCTCCCGGTCAGACCCATTATGAGAAGACACCCAACAGAGACCATGCTCGAACGGGACTGCAGGTCAAGGAGGTTGTCAAGCCCGCAGTGTATGCAGTTGATGAACCCCCTCGCTCTCAGAGCATTGCTTCACCATTAGCCCAATACAGTTTGTCTCAATCAAAAGAGATATTAAGGGAGCTAATTTCTCAAAACCTTTCCATTTGGACCCAAACACGAGAGATAGAAATTTGTGGTGCGATTACCACAACACCCATGGTCATAAGACAAAGGACTGTTGCCACTTCAAGGAGGAAATTGCTGATATTTTGAAAGAGAACACTTAAGGGAATTCCTGAGCGACCATGCCAAAAATAACTATGGCCGAGGACGAGGGAGAGAAGCTGCCGGAGAACCCTCATCTCTCCTGGAAAACCATAAGTTGAATGTTTTTCCATGATAAAGGGCTACATGTATGTTCTTTTCTCCCTTTCTCTCTTTCAAGTTCTGACTTGTTTTCTCTTTTCACTCTAAACTTTTGTAGGTAGCTTGATACGATCACTCCAAATAAAAATGCCCTGCTACCAAATAGTACCATCGTGTGCCAAGGGAGGCTCAAAGGATAGAATCTCCGAGGTAGCAGAAGTGAAAAATGCACGGAGCATGTAGCAGCTACAAGTCCCTAAAAGGACGAAAACTACACTCCTTTTCCCTTCTACCAATTTTTATCCATCAAAGGGGTTTTTGGCAAGATTTTTTAATGAGGTAGCATCAAGCGCCTTTATGGTAAAGTCAACAATTTTATTTTATTTTAGTATGTTAAAAGTTGAATGCCCCGAGCGCGGCTCTAAAAATCTCTTATTTGAAACATGAATAAAATGATGTTGACCTTCTAAATTCAAGCAAAATCCCAACATCCATAGTGAAACTCAACGTTCCAAAGCAAAAAGGGGTTGAGCTATTGTGGCCCCGAGCCAAAAAAAGTATCTACTCCCAAACCCATACTCACAATCCTGAGACACCAAGAACCCACCCCTCAAAGAGGACTCAAATACGAGTTTTAAAAGTCCCACATTATGCGCCAAGGACTAGGGACTACCAACTGGGGAAATGAGGTTCTTGAAAAAGGACTTGGGACAACATCAGAAAAGGCAATAAAGATAATGTTCCGCTACTATAAAATCACAATAGAATGATCACCCATAAGCAATAAAGTTGAGACCTTATTACAGGATACTCTCGGTAGCATATACAGTTTTTAACAAACTCCATTTAACAAGTCTTAAGCCAATAACAGCTAAAGGAGGAAGGCATACCTTTTCCAAAATGCTACGCTCTAAGTGACCAGGAGACGTCCAAACTTAGCAGCCCAGCACCTTAAAAATATAACCAAGGGATCCCTTTCGAAAATCAAGGAAAGATAAAGGACTCGACGTCCTCGATCATATGGAAAGCAATCACTCCCTAATCCAATACACAAATGATAACGAGAGATGTGCTAATAATAAAAGAACACCGATTAGGAAGCCATCTCCATGTCATGTCTTTAAATGTAACCTTACATTCTCTAACTTTGTTGAAATTGCCAAGAAACCTCTCAGGAAAAAAGGTCCTCTAATATGCAACCACGTTTTAGAAAGCCTATGAGACCCTACTTTCCCTCTTCGAGGGTATTGAAAAAAGGCCATACTATTAATGAGTTTGGGTGATCGGACATCAAATGCATCGAGGCTACAAAGGAGCATAAACAAAATCAAAAGGCAAAATATAAAAGCATTAAAAATAATCAAAACACACGAGATAGCCAAAATACATAAAAAGATTCCTTTATTTAACAATCGAAAAAGATTACATTAAAACTCCCAAAAAGGGATCACGTACAATACTCTTAACAAAGGGGTTAAATACAAATTTCTTGAAAAAGGATTACATTTAATATTCTCGAGAAAAAGATTGCTCACCAACTCCTAGGCCGTATCAAATCTTGTCATAGGAACAATTAGAACACCTCCACAGATGGATGGCTTGAGAAAAAAATGGAGATCCCTCAAGAGGACTCTTTAAAAAATGAGCCTGAGGTTGACCAAAATGCTTGATAAGCTCCCACTTTTTCCCAAAAACTCAGCCTTCTCTCACGTCGAGAATCAAAAACCCCTAACTGGGATTGGAGTTGTGCTTTAACTCGAGGTGTCAAGTGGCGCAATAATATGATTAAGCTCAATCAAATCACCGCAGTGAATGAAGCTCAATCATAATACTCAAGGACAAGAATAAGGCAGCAGCTGGAGAGAAAACAAAGCACAAACTTTTGATCCCATCTTAGGGGGAAGGGAAACATATAGGCAGAAAGAAATCTCTTCTCTTTCACTCTACAAAGCATAGCAAAGTTATTTGAACCGACTAGAAAAAGAATGATGTTTGAATGGCTTTTATAGGCCAAACCCTATTAAATGACCCTGACGATCCACCTCATAAGCGATCAATGGTTGTATGACATATGGCTAGAGCAGTTAATGCTAGAGCAGTGCGAAGATATGTTTTAGCAGAAGGCAAGGCACCCTAGGCAGTTTGCTAGTTCCCCGTGCTGATTGTTTAGTAATAGAGAAAAGTATTTACGAATCTTTTCCCGCCTGAATGCAAAAGATCTCAGATGATGCACTTGCACCTTAAGTGATGACAAATCAATAAGAACGGGAGTGCCTTCTATGCTCGTAGGCATTGCGCATATAGCAATCGAGCCTTTTCATTAAGTGCCAATTTTCTCTCTTCAAGGTCCTTGATGAGATCTTATTACAAGGAGATTTCTCTCTTCAAAAACTAAACCTTGCCAAGACAATGAGAAGAATCCCTGCAATAGCCGTTTCTTTTGTCTGCGATCATAGCCAACTCTAATTTCAAAGCCACAATCTTATAGTCTCGAAAATCTAAGGCCTCAGAAGTTGTTGATTGCTTATACGTGACAATTAGATAACTCTAAAACCTATCATACTTGGTCGATAGGGCCTCCTTCTCGGCTAAGGATGTTCAAATACCTTGACCAATCAACACGTGGGCTTGGGGAAAAAAAGGAAGGAGGGTTAAGAAAAGGAGAAATCTATCGAAAGAAATGACTGGCCAAGAATTTTTTAACCTTAGCGGTGGCATGAGCATTGTCGTTCAAAAGGCACTCCCCGGTGGCTTTATCCATCCTTTGCTGAAACCACAGAATTTAAGAATTTGGCCACCCTTGTTGGTCCAAAGAAAAAGTTGACCTCCTCCGGGAGCCTCAGGACTGCCTCCCAAAATTGTATCAAATTTTAAACACGTACAAGGTAAACCTCTGGTAGGCTTGGGGTGGCAATTAAGATCTGTAGGCAATGGTCTTCTCGAGCGAGAGGATACCATGTGCACTTAAGGAAGAAAAAAACTCAAAAAGTAATGCTCCCTTTTCAAAGTTCAGATAGAAGGTAAGGGCGGAGGCTCATGCAGGGCCAGGACGACCGGGTAATCTTGCAAAACCCTTGGGGTTTCACCCTAAACCGGGACTCCGAGGAGTTCCTAAGGGCTCTTGATGAGGACTGTATATAAATCATTATTGCAAGCCAACCCCTCACAATCTTTTGTGGCAGACAAGGCTCTTGGATCTCTTTAGTAAAGCTTCTCTCTCAAGACTTTCCTCGCCTGATTCTGCATTCTAAGCTATGAATTCGATAATCAAGAGAGATCTTTTATACCTTTCCATCGAAGGACTAGGACCTTTGGTTTCCCCAACCTTTCTCTTATGAGATTAGGACTCAACCTCGGCAGAAGAACCCACATTTGAGAAAGAGGGTTCATCGGCTTGTTTAGATGGGTCATGCCTAATTAATCCTATTGCGATGATGAGGGAAGATAAAAAATAGGGCCGCCAATTAGACCTGCAAAAAATAAACAAATATGGGTATATAGAAATAAAAACAATGTCCAAAAGAAAATGGAATGAAGAGAAGGTGTGGTGTCTGACCATGATGTTTTGATTTCCATCCTCGGCAATGGATATTTCAGCCCACGATCATTCCTCAATAGAAGAAGAATTCAAGGTTTTGGCAACCCACATATGAAGATCCCTAACCAAGTGAAGGAGTTGAATGCCCGAGCTAGGATGCCACTTAGGAGCTGAGCAGTAAACTAAAGGATAAGGAATGAGAGAAGAACGAGAAAAAAAAAGAAAGGGAGTGAAGAGGTAGCAACAAATAAGGATACTTACAATGCATATTCCAGAAAGTAGGAGGAGGGGTGTCTAAAAGATCTTCAGTAGCCACCACAATGGAGCGATTCGTTCATCCCCTATCAGTGGCATCATCCAACCCCTTATCAAATGATGCAGCAAGAGTATATAAAAAGAAGACGATTCAAATCAAAGTCCTCGCCAACTTCAAGGGCCAGAGCTCGAAAGAAAACTAGAGTTCTCCAGAATCCAAGGATGATTTGGGCGATGCTCAGCTGGAAGGTCATACAAAAAGAGATGATAACCTTATCAATAAGTTTTCCAAGGCCCTGCTAAATGGGTATGCATAGTCAAAGGTATAATCTGGCCTCGACGAGGTTATGCTCTCATAACTATGAAGAGCAGACACCTGGTATTCCCTGACAGGCCAATCACACTCCAACTGAATAAAAGAAATATGATCTTCCTTTATCGAGGAACCTAGATGGCCGATGAACCTGTTCTTTGGCCTAGAGTCACTGGTTGAAGAAATCTTGAAGTCTTTTTTTAAAAAGGTATGACCCATAGATAATGTAATTGATACGCCCAAATTTTGACTCCAATTATGAAGCGTAAGCGGTCGTCGTCAAATATAGAACCCAACCAAGGTTGGGGTCGATCCCACAGGGAATAAGGTGCAACTTAAGTCGTTAGTGAATTAGATGACTAATAATCAATAGTTTTCAGTAAATGGGGGGTTTGTATGGATCAACTTTTGATTGTTTCAAATAACAAATTGCAAGTTTTAACGAGTAAAATTCAGTAGAAAAGGTGAACTAGGGAAGTGTTCACCATGGCGTCGTAACAGTTTCGACTCAAAGTTTAACCGGGTTCTGTCTATATGTATATCACGATGTGATTGAATTAATGGTATCATCTAAACGTTTCTCAACCAAATAGACAACTTTCCTTTTCAATTCTCTCGAACTTGAAAAGGTGAATTTTCTTATTTCAACCCTAAACATCAAGTAGATTAATCTAGTTACAGCATTAATCATAAGACGAAAGTTGGTAGTCTCGAATCTTCATAGTTAATCAAATTTCCCGGTTTTAATCTCTTTGTTCAAGCAAATCAAACCTAGATATGTTCTAATGTTTGCAACCATTAGAAAACGTAAATAACGGATGATTAACCACGTGACATCATATAAATTGAACCCAATGCTACCCGGAATCTACATTGTTACTCTTGCCATGGATCCCACAACCCTAGTTGTGGAGAGTTTAGCCACTCATGCTAGCAAAACGAAGTAAGAAAATAATAGTACTCATATGAGAAGAAAGAATTCTTACAATAGAAAATTATTACTTTACTTTGAACTTCGTAGAATTCCAGCACCAATGGTGAAAATCCCAAGAACAATGGAAGAAGAGGAAGAAAAACGTGTATGTCGTATTTTCTCCCCTCAAAAAGTCGTTCAAAACATATCACAAAGTATTAGTTAATGAATAATTAAAATAACCCTAACACTGGGTATTTATAGCAATCCAGGAAATAAAGTCCAAAAATAGAATTTTCGGAGTCCCGCTTCGCGTTGACGGCTTGGCTGACGGTCAGTCACAGGTGTGACGGTCCGTCACGCCAACCGTCACCCATAACCAGTGCATGATTTCCATTAGCTCTAACTTGATGGCTTGGCTGACGGTCAGTCACAGGTGTGATGGCCCATCACGCCAACCGTCACCCATAACCACTGCATGAGCTTTATTAGCTCTAATTTGACGGCTCGGGCTGATGGGCAGTCACGGGTGTGACGGGCCATCACGCCAACCGTCACCCATAACCAGTGCATCCTTTAGCTGCTGCCAGGTTTGGTGGCTCCCCTGACGGTCAGTCACCTGTGTGATGAGCCGTCAGGCCCTCCGTCAAACCTAACCAGTGTTACTTAGCTTTGAGTATTTTTCACTTCCTTTCTATGCTTGTCTCCATTTCCTGCAAATACAACATAAAAACATCAAAAACCACAAAAGGTTGCCCAAAAACTTGCGAGTATTCTTAGTTAAAGACGTCAAATATGCCGTAGAATACCGGCACATCAATACCGTCAACTTAAAATATTCGCTTGTCCTCAAGCAACATGACAACAGAAATAAAACTGACGACTCAACTACGACGCTATAGAACATATTTCTAGCAACCATGGCTAATCAATGATTCAAGAAATTCAAACCAAGCTCCCCCGGTACTACAAAAGTGTTCTGAAAAGCTAACTCGTCAGGATCCAAGGGTGTCATGCCGATGTGACTGAACATTCTACAAATACATGAGTCGCTATCCCAACAATCAGAAAGTAATATTGAAATCCCGATGCCCTCACCACAAGGAAGTCCCACACACAGAGTTTTGGAACCAAGTAAGACGCTCACGCTCACAAATGATTTCAAACAATGCACATGCGATGCCATAGGCTTGCCCTTGCTATTCTATTTCAGTTTTTCAGAAAGCCGCTCATGATCACTACAGGACTTGTTTTGGCTTGTAATGAGGCTTCGGGTGCAGGTAGGATACGTTTGGGGAATAGTGACTAAACCCTCCTTGGAATCACCGACCTACTATTTCCACTTAACTTTACTTCGTCCATCCTTATTCACCTTTTTATTTCCTTCTTTCTAGCTACAGGTGCGGCCTCTTTATTTTGACAATTCTTTTTCATCTCTTTTTCATTTTTTTTTTCTTAGGCACACCTGAAATTTTCCTTCTATCCACAACCAATCTTGTCCATCCTATTTTTCTTATCATTTACCTCTATAGTAGCCACCCTCAACTTAGGCTGATTGCCTGAGTTGAGGTGCACGATGTCCAAGGAAGGACCAGGGCCAAGATAGGGATTCAAAGTTAAAAAGAAACGGTGACATGTTATTGAAATAATAGGGTCAATTATGGCTCAAACAGGGATCAAAGGGATTATTTGCATTTGGATGGTCTTATAGGCTAAGTGGACTGCACACAAAAAGGGCCTGTGATCCTTTCCTAAGCAACCAACTTCAAGCTTAACAAAATAGACCGGGCAAGTTCTAGATGCATGCACAGAGTAAGAGTTTATAACAATAAGCTCACACACACTTGGCATCAGGAAACCATACACTACCAATCATTGAAACAACAATTCAGGCTAAACAAGATCGTTCTTCGCACATGCATACAAAGACACTCAAGGATCCATAATAGTAAATTTTCCATACACAAGTACAAAAAAAACAACTTTTTCGGAGGGGTCTCCTTTTTATTTTAACCATTCACAGCCATGCTTGCTACAACATCACCTAATAATGAAAGTAAAAACAACTTAAACATGCCGGTTCTACTAGATAGCACACCGAAGGAAAAGAAACACGACAACAAAAACCTTTGGTGGTAATACCCCTACCCCTAACAAAAGAATCTAGCATTGTCCTCAATGCTCAACGAAACAGATATACAGAACAAAGGCATAGGGGTACCTGGGAAATTTAGGTTTCGATATGAGGATCAGTGACACCGGTTTCGGCCGGCGTACGCAGCTCATTAACATCTGGAGTCTCTCCAGATTCCGGTACTGCACTGGATGATGCCCCACCTGCTTGGGCATGCACTCTTTCCTGTCGCAGCTGCTCGTCTACTACCAACCGCTGCTTTGCCACCTCTAACTTGTCCTCCTCGACTGATTTCTTTCTGTGCTTTCTCTTCTTTGACTTCTTTACCCCACTTTCACCTGCTTGGGGTTCATTAATTCTCAGTGGCCAACCCATCAAATCCACTATCGTGGTTTCTTCTTCCAAGTCCACGAACTCCGAAGTCTCATCATAAAGCGCTTTTTCTTGCTTGAGGGCGGTGATATCATCCTTTACCTTCTTCAGTTCCACATTAAATCTTGCCAGGTCCGGGATGCTCATTTCTTTTAGCCTTACCTCCATCTGGGTTTCCATCGCATCGACCCTTGCACGCAGCCCCTCAAATGGCTTCAGAGCCTTCCGTATTGCTTCATCAATGGTGGGTTTGAACAAGTCCGTCCAAGCGGCAATTTGTTTATCCATCTGTTTCTGCTTCTGCACTATTTTAGTAAAATTTTGGGGATTCATGTGATATTCCGGTGGTAGAGGAGGCCTTGCTGCAGTGCCAGAGCTTTCGGCAGTAGCTCTCGTTGTTTGTGAATTCTTCGGATCAAACACCGCAAATGGCATCTCTGTGCCTGATGGAGTGTCGGTCGCCTCGGAGGTGGTTGTGGTTGGTTCCTCAAAGATCTGAGGCTTATGAATCCTCATGTCAAACTTAGTGTCATCCTTTAATTTGTCAATATTTTGCGTGGATGACGCTGTCACTTGATCATCAATACCGTCCAATATCGGTACCTCTGAATGCCTGCATAGCTCAGTAACTAGACACAGGAACGGCAAAGAAGAAGTAGTTTTTATGGCTCTGGTCCGCATCTCGTCTGCAATTATCATTCCGAAGTTGATGACATACCCGGCTATCAAACTTGCCACAAGGATGGCTCTTCCCTCATCCAAATTCGCGTCTCTACCTGTTGGAAATAGCCTGTACCACACAACAGCCCACCAAAACTTTGCTACGAAGCTTAGTGATTGCTTCGATATCCGTCCCCTCTGAGTTAGCCAAGATGGTGAGCCATCAGTCAATGTCTATGCTAACCATGGTCTCTGTGAGTATGTGTTGGCAATCTTGTCATGAAACTCCGGCATATCAGGTGGAGGAATGTATTCAGGGCCGAAGAGGATTCTGTTAATCGTCTCTCGGGAGATGTTTACTTGTTTACCCCAAACCGGAACCCTGTCCTGCCTTGGTGCTGATTTAACCCCTTTTCCTTTCTCACATCTGCTCTCCAACAGTGCCAAATAGTTGGCATAGAATTCCCGGACTAGTTCTGGATAATAGAATCCCGGAGGTGAGCTCATCCACTCAAGCTGGTACCTCTGAAACTGTGTCTGAAGAACTGGGTATTCTGGCAGATCGGTGGTAATAATTTGAACTTCTTCAGCTATCGGTCTTTTATGGCTCCTCGACATTGTTTTGGTAAGACCATCAAGATAGTGCTTCCTAGCACCCTTAAATGCCCACCGGATTGATAATCTATCCATGGGTGCCCTCTCTGCATTTTTGGTGGTTTCAGTACCACTTACATCCTCCGGACTGGTGCTGGAGCTACCACTTTCTTCAGATCCACTATCACTCCCCGACCTACTGCTAGATGACCCACTCTCCTCTTCAGACTGGGAGACTTGGGTGTTTCTTCGTTTGGATAGCCTAGTCTGGTAAGCCGGGGCTTCAACTGCTTCTTCTTCGCTACTCGATTCATCTATTAGGGTCCGAGTGGTAGCGGTTCTTTCTTTCCTCTTTTGTGCTTGACCGCGAGGTTGTTGTTGTTTGGGGGCCATGTACCTGCACGTGAACAAGTTCAAACACATGAGAACAGGAAAACACTCAACTATCGCCACTGTCTCGGAGTGACGATTTGGGTGACGGTCAGTCACATGGGTGACGGACCGTCACACCGGCCGTCACTCTAAGACAGTGAACTGTTTATTGTTGACGGCTTAACTGATGGTTCGTCACATGTGTGACGGGCCGTCATGCCAACCGTCAGGTTGAGACAGCGTGTTTTACTCTCTTTGAGGCATTTCCTCGAACACCTTGTGCTCTATTCGGGGTTTTCCCATTCTTTGTGGGATTTGGTTTCACAAAGTCACCACCCATCATGTATTTAATCCCATGGGTTACTCAAGACTTCACCCATGTCAAATTTATGATTTCAAACAACAACACCACTCATACCCAACAACATTTACATTATCACAATTTCACAAATATACAAACCCAACAATTTCCTCCGGTATTTTGACATAATGTTACTCAATAATTCCAACGAGGAAGAGTTTAGAATCATACCTTGATTTTGTTAGTGAGAGAAAAAAACTTCTATTCCTTTTGGATTTACAGAACCGATGGACAACCTTATTCTTCGACGGGAAATTTGGTTCTTGCGTTTTGGACGACTGGTGAAAAAGGGACGATGGGGATGTGGGATTTGCTTGGGGAAGAGAGGATTTTGATTTTAATGGAGGGTTGGAGCTTGAGAGTAGAATATGAGTGGGAAGATGATGAAGGTGATTTCAATATATTTAGGCGGGTTTAGGTGAGTAGCGGGTCGGGTTGGTATTGGGTCGGGGAACCAAAAATTTAATACTTACCTGATGTGGTGGCCCAAGTGACGGTCCGTCAATAACCTGGTGGCCCGTCACTTAGTGCATCTTACATAAACAGTGATCCCTTGTGAGTCCCTTGGTGACGGCCTGGAATGACGGTCCACCAAAGCTGTGACAGTCCGTCACTCTTACCGTCACCACTAAATAGTGGGGATAAATATTTGTCCGACTGTGACAGTTTGTGTGACGGTCCGTCATTTAGTTGATGACCCACCAACAGGAACCGTCACCCGTAGACAGAACATACTGTTACTTCCACCTTTTTGCACCTGCACACTCAACGCACAAATTAACCAATTCTAACAAATCTAATTTTCCTAAGATCATAATACAACAACAATTCATGGGTTGCCTCCCATACAACGCCTGATTTAACGCCGTGGCACGACGCGGGTGTCTTGATTACTCAGACTTCATCAAGATACACCAGAGACAGAATATGTACCTCCTCCGGGAGGCCCAGATATTGCTTTACCCTCTTCCCATTGGCTTTGAACAACTCACCATCCGTATTTTCGAGTTCAACCACACCGATTGGAAACACTTGGTGTACTTTGAATGGTCCGGACCATTTGGATTTGAGTTTTCCGAGAAATAATTTGAACCTGGAGTTGAACAACAATACCAAGTCCCCAAGTTTGAACTTTCTTTTCTCAATTTTTCTGTCATGGTATAGCTTCATTCGTTCCTTGTAGAGAGCGGATCTCTCATATGCTCGCAATCGGAACTCGTCCATCTTATTCAGTTGTTCCAACCTTAGTTCCGCTGCATCTCTCCAACTGAGATTTAACTTTTTGAGCGCTCAAAGGGCTTTGTGCTCAAGTTCCACGGGCAAGTTACAAGCTTTACCAAAAACAAATTGGTAAGGAGACATACCTATTGGCGTTTTAAACGCTGTTCGGTACGCCCAGAGTGCATCATCCAGCTTTCTTGCCCAATCTCGCTGGTTCACATTAACAGACTTTGCCAATATCTCTTTAATTTCACGGTTCGACACTACGACTTACCCACTTGTTTGGGGGTGATAAGGTGTGGCTACTTTGTGTTGCTTCACCCCATATTTTGCTAGAGCAGCCCGGAATACCTTATTGCAAAAAAGTGACCCTCCATCACTTATGATTGTGCGAGGGGTGCCAAACCGAGCAAAGATGTTTCTTTTTAGAAAAGCCACCACACTTCTCCCTTCGTTATAGGCCAAAGCAACCGCCTCTACCCACTTTGAAACATAATCCACCGCTACCAAGATGTAACGGTTCCCATAAGAGTTGTCAAAAGGGCCCATGAAATCTATCCCCCATACGTCGAACAACTCAACCTCCAAAATAGTGGACATGGGAAACTCTTGTCGGCGAGAGATTGCTCCTCTTCGTTGGCATTGATCACAGAACTTGGCAAATTCATATGAATCTTTCTGGATTATCGGCCAATAATAACCACACTGTAAGATTTTTCGGGCGGTTCGATTACCCGCATGATGTCCTCCAACTGGGGATGAATGACAAGCTCGCAAGATGCTTGTCATTTCCACTTCTGGTACACATCTCCTTACTATGTTGTCAGCACACAACCGGAATAAATACGGCTCATCCCAGAAAAACTTACTTGCATCATGGAGAAATTTCTTTTTCTGGTGGAAGTTCAAATCTTCCGGGATCATGTCACTCACCACATAATTTGCGAAATCAGCATACCAAGGCACCATATCAAGTGACGCAGCCATCACCTACTCATCCGGGAATGCATCATCAATCTCCGGTTCATCTACTACTTTCTCTTCCCTCTCAAGCCTGGACAGATGATCCACCACCTGGTTTTCACACCCTTTCCGATCTTTGACTTTAAAGTCAAATTCTTGCAACAATAGCACCCATCAGATTAGTCGAGGTTTCGCATCCTTCTTGGTCATTACATACCTCAAGGCTGCATGATTTGTGTGTACCACCACTTTTGTACCAAGTAAGTACGCTCTGAATTTCTCAAAAGTGTATACAACAGCCAACAACTCCTGTTCTGTCACCGTGTAGTTCTTTTGTCCCCTATTCAATGCTTTACTAGCATAATAAATGGGTGAAAAAATTTGTCTTGCTTCTGTCCCAGAACAACTCCAAGTGCAACATCACTCGCATCGCACATTACTTCGAACGGTTTGGACCAATCCGGGGCAATTATAATAGGAGCATCCACTAACTTTTCTTTCAGGCACTCAAACGCCCTCAAACACTCAGCATCAAATACAAACTTAGTCTCTTTTTCAAGCAACCTGCACAAAGGGTTAGCAATCTTAGAGAAATCTTTAATGAATCTTCGGTAGAAACCGGCATGACCAAGAAAGCTCCTCACACCCTTTACTGAAATGGGTGGAGGTAGTTTCTCGATGACTTCTATCTTGGCTCTATCCACCTCTAGACCTCTCATAGATATCTGGTGCCCTAATACAATGCCTTCCTTCACCATGAAATGGCATTTCTCCCAATTCAGCACGAGGTTTGACTCTTCACACCTTTGCAATGCTTGACCCAAATTAGTCAAGCAATCATCAAATGCATCACCCACTACCGAAAAGTCATCCATGAAGACTTCCAATGTGTTCTCCACCATATCAGAAAATATAGACATCATGCATCTTTGGAATGTTGCAGGAGCATTGCAAAGACCAAAGGGCATGCGTCTAAAAGCAAACGTACCGTAGGGACAGGTGAAAGTGGTTTTCTCCTGATCTTCGGGGGCGATAGATATTTGGTTGTACCCCGAATATCCATCCAAAAAGCAGTACCAACCCCTTCCAGCTAATCTATCCAGCATCTGATCCATAAAGGGCATGGGGAAATAATCACGGAGAGTCCAGGAGTTTAGCTTCCGGTAATCCATACAGACTCGCCACCCCATGACAGGTCTTAATGGAATCAGATCATTTTTTTCATTAGCTACCACAGTCATTCCTCCCTTCTTAGGAACACATTGCACTGGGCTTACCCATTTGCTATCAGAAATTGGGTAAACCACTCCAGCATCGAGCTATTTGATGATTTCTTTCTTCACCACCTCTTGCATTGGCGGATTCAGTCTCCGCTGGTGCTCGGTGGTGGGAGTGCAATATTCTTCTAACTGTATCTTATGAGTACAAATACCTGGTGGGATACCAATAATATCCGCAATGGTCCAGTCGAGTGCTCTCTTGTGTCTCCTCAGTGTGGATAGTAAAGCTTCAACTTGTGATTCCACAAGGTCTGTCACAATGATTACAGGTAAGGTATCTTTGTCACCTAAAAATGCATACTTCAGATGGCCTGGCAACTCTTTCAGCTCTAATACCGGCGCTTCCTCAATAGAAGGCTTTGCAGGAGGTGTCGGTCTGTTCTTCAAGTCAAGATTTAATTTCTTTGGGGCGTAACAATATGACCCCATTCCAACCACAGCATTTACCATTTCCTCATAATCTTTGACGCCATCATCATCGAAATTCATCATAACTGCTGCCAATGTCTCTACAACAAGTCTCTCTTCAACAGAAACAATCACATCAGATTCTGCAACAACATCAATAACCGAGACAATATTCATGTCCCTCGATTGCCTCATTGACTTGCACACATTAAACTTCACTACTTCATCGTTCAACCTGAAAGTCAACTCGTTGCTCTCCATATCTACTAATACTCTTCCGGTTGCCAAGAAAGGTCATCCCAAAATAATAGGGACTTCAAAGTCCACTTCGCAGTCCAAAATCACGAAGTCTGCCGGAAAGATGAACTTCCCCACCTTCACAAGCACATCATACAAAATACCCACTGGCCGTTTAACAGATCTATCAGCCATCAACAGTCTCATAGTCATCGGTTTGGGAGCTCCTAAGCCCAACTGCCGGTAGATGGCTAACGGCATCAAGTTTATGCTAGCCCCCAAGTCACAAAGAGCTTTTGCAAAGTTAAATTCCCCTATGGTGCAAGGAATAGTGAACGCACCCGGGTCTTCTTTCTTTTGGACTAGCGACCTTGATGAAATGGCGCTACAATGGTGGAGGTTGTCTTCCGGTTCAAAACTTACCGACCTCTTCTTTGTGATCAAGTCCTTCATGAACTTGGCATAACCGGGAATTTGTTCAAGCGCATCCACCAGAGGGATATTCACAGAGATCTGCTTGAGCATGGTGATAAACTTGTGGAATTTCCCGTCTTCCACCTTCTTTTTGATCCTCTGAGGGAAAAGAGGAAGAGGATTTGGCATTTGTTTTGGAAGTTTTTCAACTTCCTTGCTCTTCTCCGTGAGCAATTTAGAATCATCATCTACCAAAATGGGTTTTTTAACCTGAACACCCACACCCTCATCACTTACCTTTTCATCAACAATGAGCTCATCTTCGTCAATAACATCATCTTTTTGCTTTTGAATTATCGGATGTGCTTCCGGTAATGTATTACCGCTTCTGGTAGTGATCGCCATACAATTTCCGTCATTTCTCGGGTTTTGAATGGTGTCACTCGGTAATGTACCAGTTTTCCTTTGATTTAGAGACGCCGAGACTTGACTCATTTGTTTCTCTAGCTGCTTGATTGAGGTGGAATGAGAATCCACCAATTTGCTCATTGATGATAATTTAGATTTCATTTCCTTGACTCCGGAGTCAGTAGATTCCACCTTCAACAACATCTTCGCCATCATATTCTCTAATTTGGACGTCCCTGTCTCATTGCTAGCTCTTTCTCGATTACCAGGTGGTACGTATAACCCACCTCTATCTGTTTTATTTTTCCAGTTCCCCTGATCACGATCTCTGTAGCCAGCTTTTTCATAGTGGTTGTCCTTCTGATAGTTTCGACCTTGGTTTACCTGACCATTGGCCTGGAAACCCCCCAAATAATTAGCCTTCTCATCAGATTCAAAATCTGCTGCTCTACCTTGGGAACCCACAACTTTCACTTTCTCCATATCTCCTGACAGCAAATGTTTCGTCAATAAATCCATTTGCGTTTTCAGATGGGCCATATCTTGATCCCGCTCTTCCTCTTTCCTGCGCTGCTCTGCAGACATAACCATTACATAAGTGCTAGCTGCTACCTTTGTATCTCGTGTATGCCAAGCCCGGTTGGTTTTGGTGAGCCGGTCCAAAATAGTTGTGGCCTCAATAAAAGTGAGACCCATAAATGCTCCACCTACTGCGTTATCCAGTGTCGGCTTGGTAGCCGAATTCAGAGCCCTATAGAATGTTTGCATTAGGAAATTTTTGGTCAACTGATGGTTCGGGCATTGTGTCAGCTTCTTCTTAAACCGCAACCAAGTCTCGTGTAAAGCCTCATGAGGTTGTTGTCTGAAATTGCTAATTTCATCCCTCAACTGTATCATCCTGGAGGGAGGAAAGAACCTTTCTAGGAAAGCTCCTTTCAACTCTCCCCAGGTTGTGATAGAGTCGGGGGTTAGATCTGTCAACCATAACGCTGCCTCATCAGACAGAGATAGCGGAAACAACCTGAGCTTGATCGCTGTCTGACTTACTCCAGGCAATTCAAACAACTTGCAGATACCCACAAAATTCATCAGGTGTCGGTTTGGATCATCACCAGCAACACCACGAAATAACCCTCTCAAGTTCAACAGCTGAATCATTGTGCTAGTAATGTTGAACTTTGCCCCGGGCGCTAACGGAGGAAGAACAATGGCTCCCGTAGCGCCAACTCCATCCAGGTCGATATCCTCATCATCATCCAGAGTATACTGCCTCGGTTGCTGTCGACCCCTACCTCGCTGTTGTGGTCTCTAATCTGCTGGAGCATTATTGTTAATAATATCAGCCGGTCTGCCCTCACCCACTAAAACCTCATCATTCAACTCAACATCGTCCTCAATACCATCAGCATTCAAATGTTATTGGGCTTGCTGAGCTGCAGCGAATCTCGCTGCCTCTTGTTGTTGTGCATTCATGGTTTGCCTTAGCGTTCTTGCGAGCTCGGGGTCGTAGGGTAATATTGGTTCACCTGAGCGTCGGGTACTTGGCATGCACAAATTTGTACCCTGTAACAAACAAAAACAACAAATAAAAGTAAAAACAGGAAATACGACTAAGAGTCAAATAAACACACCGCACTTAATAAATAATCGTATTCCCCGGCAACGGCGCCAAAATTTGATACGCCCAAATTACGACTCCAATTATGAAGCGTAAGTGGTCGTCATCAAATATAGAACCCAACCAAGGTTGGGGTCGATCCCACAGGGAATAAGGTGCAACTTAAGTCAGTTGTGAATTAGATGACTAATAATCAATAGTTTCCGGTAAATGGGGGGTTTGTATGGATCAACTTTTGATTATTTCAAATAACAAATTGCAAGTTTTAACGAGTAAAATTCAGTAGAAGAGGCGAACTTGGGAAGTGTTCACCATGGCATCGTAACAGTTTCGACTCAAAGTTTAACCGGCTTCTCTCTATATGTATATCACGATGTGATTGAATTAATGGTATCATCTAAACGTTTCTCAACCAAATAGATGAATTTCCTTTTCAATTCTCTCGAACTTGAAAAGGTGAACTTTCTTATTTCAACCCTAAACATCAAGTAGATTAATCTAGTTACAACATTAATCATAAGACGAGAGTTAGTAGTCTCGAATCCTCGTAGTTAATCAAATTTCCCGGTTTTAATCTCTTTGTTCAAGAAAATCAAACCTAGATATGTTCTAATGTTTGCAACCATTAGAAAACGTAAATAACGAATGATTAACCATGTGACATCATATAAATTGAACCCAATGCTACCCGGAATCTACATTGTTACTCTTGCCATGGATCCCACAACCCTAGTTGTGGAGAGTTTAGCCACTCATGCTAGCAAAATGAAGTAAGTAAATAATAGTACTCATATGAGAAGAAAGAATTCTTACAACAGAAAATTATTACTTTACTTTGAACTTCGTAGAATTCCAGCACCAATGGTGAAAATCCCAAGAACAATGGAAGAAGAGGAAGAAAAACGTGTATGTCGTATTTTCTCCCCTCAAAAAGTCGTTCAAAGCGTCTCACAAAGTATTAGTTAATGAATAATTAAAATAACCCTAACACTGGGTATTTATAGCAATCCAGGAAATAAAGTCCAAAAATATTATTTTCGGAGTCCCTCTTCGCGTTGACGGCTTGGCTGACGGTCAGTCACAGGTGTGATGGTCCGTCACGCCAACCGTCACCCATAACCAGTGCATGATTTCCATTAGCTCTAACTTGACGGCTTGGCTGACGGTCAGTCACAGGTGTGACAGCCCGCCACGCCAACCGTCACCCATAACCAGTGCATGAGCTCCATTAGCTCTAATTTGACGGCTCGGGATGACGGGCAATCACGGGTGTGATGGGCCGTCACGCCAACCGTCACCCATAACCAGTGCATCCTTTAGCTGCTGCCAGGTTTGGTGGCTCCCCTGACGGTCAGTCACCTGTGTGACGAGCCGTCAGGCCCTCCGTCAAGCCTAACCAGTGTTACTTAGCTTTGAGTATTTTTCACTTCCTTTCTATGCTTGTCTCCATTTCCTGCAAATACAACATAAAAACATCAAAAACCACAAAAGGTTGCCCAAAAACTTGCGAGTATTCTTAGTTAAAGGCGTCAAATGTGCCATAGAATACCGGCACATCAGTAATCAACGGAGGGTTCCAGGCAGGATGAAGAAGGGTTTGGATGCGACAGAGCCATGGTAAACAACAAGGATGATGGAATCAGAGCATAGGTTAATTTGAGAAAGAACCTTGTAAAAGGCGCAAAGGGTAAAGAGAAAAACCGAGATACGGATAAAAGGAGGAAGCCACTAACAATCACTAGATATAAGTAAAAAAGGATTTTTTTTCCCCATATCGTATTGGGCAGCGCCCCATAACAGAACTTTACACGCGACGAACAACATTTATGAAGAAAATGCTTTGACTTTGGGTTTAAGGGGAAACACCTGACATGCTAGGGTTTGGGGTGGTATCATTCTGTCCCTTGGTCTCCAATGACATTACAACCAAGGAATGGAGGGACTATCTGTATTAGTTAGGAGCTCTAACAAGACATGTGATGAACATAAGGGTCCTCTTGAGGGCTAACAGATCTATGTATATTCAAGAGATGATTTCTCAAAATGTGTCATCAATAGAGGACTCCCACGAAGGATATCTTGGAGGAAATGTTGCCCAACAATCTCATCTCTCTCTGAATAACATGGAAAGAAGAAAAGGATAAGCGGACTAAGGTGCCAAGTATTTTGATGCGCGGACACCCAATATCAACCTGACACCTGCAGAGAATATCAGTTGGAACCAGCAACAAGTACAACACTTGGAGCGACGCTATTGGTCATAGTACTATAAAGTTTAGATAGAGCTTTTTATTGGTCGAGGCCCGCTTACTGTAGCCCATCAATAGTCGATCTTTATCACTTGTGATCCATCCTGTTTTCCAAATAATGCAATATACTCTCTTTACTTGCTTATCAAGAAATAACTTTCTTTGTTTACTTGTTTTTATATTACTCTCGTAGGAATAGCTCCAGCTCTCGAAAGACGACATTAAGAGACTATTTATTAGATCTATATCTGTTTTGCATTATTACTTATTATTTGCTTCATTTTTATTGCTTTACTGACTAAATAGATATCAAACCGCTGGTAAATGGATTTAAAATTGGAGTTTAATTAACACACATTCTCTTGACCTCATACAAATTTAATTGTACCAATTTTAGGGTTAACATGAAAATCTGTCAAATAGGTAGAAGCTTTTAATATACAATCAATGTTTTATACTAAACTAATATAGAACCTCTCTAAATTAATATTATCGAGACCATAAAATATTATTATTTTATAGAGGTATTATTTAATCGATAAATTAATATTTATTAATTTAATAAATATTTTTGAGATTCAATGAAGGTTAATTTTGATTACATCAAAATCATTGTATCTTACTAATTTATGTATCATATTTATCGAATTAAAGAATCACTTATCGCATCTAGAACTCTTCACAATGACACATATTTAGAGGTCCAAAGCTTAGAAGAAATTATGGATAACATCGGAGAAAATAATATTGATGATGAAGTTGAAGATCATACAATACCTTTGAAATTAATTACGCATAAGGAAGCACTTATCGCGTCTAGAACTCTTCACAATATTTGGTGCAGTTAGAGAAGACAACATCAAAACTTTTGGAAGCAATAAGAAAAGTTAGAGATGAGCTTCTACTAGATTTAAATTTTAACAAAAAAAAATAAAAAATACTAGAATCATATTTCACTAAATTGTCTTAGATATTTCTGTAATTTTAAAAAATTAATAATTTATAATATTAATGGGACTATATATATATATATATATATATATATATATATATATATATATATATATATATATAGGGGTCTTATGAAAATATGTTATCTTATTATCTTATCGAAATTGGTAATTTTTTCTACTAGCCCAAGTGGGGACCGAAGAAAAATATTATCATAGAGAGGTTATTAATTTATCGAGTATTAATTTATAGAGGTTCTACTGTAGTACTATTTTTTATTTATACTTTGACTACTTATCTAGAGTTAATTAAGAATCATTATAACATTATACAATAATATTAAATAAAAATTATAAACATAGTTGCATGATTATGTACGCGGTACCACTAATGAAATACAATAAAACTTCAATTATAAGAAAATACATCAAACTCATTTTAATGAAATAAAACATCATATTGATTTACAATAACTTATATATCTCGTATTATTTGACTTCCAAAATATTAGGATAATTTTTTCATATAATATATATAACTTTCAAAATTATATCATTGTTCTTTCTTATTTAATCACTGTTAGAGTTCTAAAATGGATTGATAATAAAAAATCTGACTTGATGATTTTGTTGAGCTCATGAAATTGACCCTTCTTGTTGCGTTTGAGCTTCGAATCTGAAACTGAAGTTGTTAAAATTAACCTATAATTATATTATTGTATTTGACTTGTCATTTCTGATTTGGAGTCGATTGAAGGTTTGAAATCTAGTTTACATAGGGTGGTGACGCTTAAATGGTTAAATCTAATTGAAATTAGTAATTATTGGGCTGAATGTCAAATAACTAGTCAATCATTGATGAAGCTTTGAAATTGTTGGATATGAAGATTCACACATCTCTTCTTCCAGTAATTTGAGGTCTAAAGATGAAGAAGAAGAGAAGCATTTAGAGGACAAAGAAATGAAAGAAGAAGATGAAAAGCTAAGTCAACATCGAAGTTCTTTATGTGTCTGAGATAGCTCATGGAATGCATCACAACCGTTAAAGCAAATCACTGATGGATCTAATTTGGGCCGTTTATTTTAGTCCAATGACAGTTGTATAAAGAAGCTTCTCAACTCACGTGAGAAGCTATAATGATCGGGTCTGTCGTTACGGGTAGTCCAATCGTGCCAAGTTTTAGAGTTAAAAATCTCCGGTTTTTGGTGTTTGAAATTCTGGGATAGGATAGTCTCGGCTGATTTTGGGGAGAGGTAGAGTCTAGGGAAATCCGGGTAATGATTGGGTTGGATGTCTTATGTTGAGCTAGTTTTCCTCGTAGCTAAAACATAGAGGAGTCCGGGGGACTTTTCGGAATCGAATTCGGGTAAGTAGAACTCCCCGAATCGTGATTGACGTGAAGGGGGTTGTTTCTGATCGTCAGGGGAAGCAAGTGTGTTGTAAAATGGGAAAATTTTGGAGATTTCCAAACTTTCTATCCGTGACGAGCGCAATGGCTCCGCCATAGCGACCTCCGCTGTAGCAGAGAAATTATCGCTACAGCAGAAGTCAATGTCGGTCAGTCTCCGCTATAGCAGACGACTTCGCTATGACGGTACCACTATAGCGAAGCGGACCGCTATAGCGGAGCATGACAGGATTTAATGTAGAAACTTCCCCAAAATAGTTCAGTTTTTCTTGAAACATTTTGGGAGAAGAAGGGGGCAATTTTGGGCGATTTCTACCAGTTTTCCATTATTTTTCGACCTAAAGGTAAGGTTTCTACTCCCCAATCTCCGTACTACTTTTCCTACGCGGTAGAATTGCTAGGAGAGAACTTGAGAAAAGATTGGAATAACCTAGGGATGGTAAAATCCAGAGAAGAAGGGGGATTCTAGGCATAAAAGTTCTTGGGTATTGTTAAAAGTAAGGTTTTATGATCACATATTGCTAAATTCTCTATTTTTATCCATGAAAATGGTAGAACTAGGGTAATTAATAGGGGAAAGCCCGGGAAAAAGGGTAGAATGATCATGGTTGGTCTGGGGTTTGGGATTTGGTGTAATCCGGGTAATACGCAGGCCTTGTTTGTTAATTTAAGTACTTGTATGTTGTTTTAGAACAAGAACAAGAAAGGAATCCGGAACACGAGAAAGCTCGAGTTGAATAGAGCTTGGATCATTTTGAGGTAGGTGATGGCTTACGATTCCTGCGAATGTTGTATGTTCTTGTACTCTTATCTAAGTGTTTGTATGAATTACATTGCTTAGAGAAATTTCTTAGAATATCTAAGGGTCCTGTTTACAGTCTGTGGATTGACGGTGTGTTGCTTGTTGGTTTTACAAGTAGTTTGTTCATTATTTTGACTGTGGATTATTGATATTCGGTTGGCTCGGGTACCACGCCTGGTACGAATTGCTAACGGTTGGCACGGGTACCATGCCTGGTATGAGTATAATAAATGGTTGGCTCGGGTACCACTCCTGGTATGAATTACTAACGGTTCACTCGGATACCACGCCTGGTACGAATTTATTTTACTGCATCATTATATTGATATTGCTGCATTACATGGATATTGTTGCATTGCTTTGACTGTTATTGGTTTTGTGAGTGGACCGGGCTGTTTTATTGAGCTGTGATATTCGTTGGTGGTCCTTGAGTGATCGGGAATCCTATTATATCTGTGTAGTTGGTCTTGAATTAGGTCGGGTTATCTGTTTAACACTTACATATTGTTTAGAAGGGATCCCAGAGTGGGTCCGGGATGGGCAAAAATGATGATTTATTGAATTCTGTGATTGTGGCTTAGAGTTGTATGTGGTGGAGTTCAGGTGGGAACAAGCTAGGTAGAGACTTGTAGTCTAGGGGAGCCTATTGACTTGTTGCATATTTTCGTACTTATACTTGATTTGTTATACTGTTTATACACTGTTTATTTGGAACTGGCTGATGATCCTACTAGTACACAGTGTTGGTGTGCTGATACTGCACTTGCTTTTCTTTCTTGTGAGTACAGAAAATCTTCCAGCGGCTGAGACGCGACCTTATCTGTAGTACTAGCATTTCCAGACTTCAAGGGTGAGCTGCTTCGATCGAGCTGCCTTGAACCTATCATTAGAGTTGTAGCTCATTTACTTCGGGCTTAGACTATTTGTGTTATTTTGGGGTTGCATCCCCATACTCTAGATATTGATAGAATTATTTGGTATTGTGACTTTCAGATTCTAGGGGGTAATTTCCGCAGGTTAACTTAATGAAGTTAAATCATTATTATTATTGAATTGCTAGTTTACTTTTATGCACTGGTTTTGAGCTGTTAGAATGATTAAGTTTGGGGAAATGATGGTTCGCTCACCTGGGGGTTGGGTGAGTGTCACTCACGACGGTCTGGGTCGTCACAAAGATGGTATCAGATCCCTAGGTTCATTGATCTCGTCGTACCAAACAGGTCTAGTAGAGTCTTGGGGAATGGTGCGGAGACGTCCGTACTTTTCTTCGAGAGGTTATGGGGCTTTAGGAAAAACTATCTCTTCCTTCTATCCTTCGTGCTATAACTCGATTCTAATTGGTATCTAGTGATAAAAATTGGTATCTAATCTCATTCAATCTTCTTTCCGCAGATGGTTAATAGAAGGAGCAACAGAGCTAGAGCAGCGGGCCCGACTGTCCGTGGTAGAGGCAGGGGAAGGGGCAGAGGATGAGGTAGAGCCACACCCGCCAGGGGTGGGGCTCTAGCTGCTACTGATGCACGTGAGGCAACCCCTCCCCCACCTCAGGAATATGTTGCTGAAGATGTAGAAGTTGTGGCTGAAGATGGTGAGGCACAGGAGGAGGCGGCACCGGTTGGGGGTGCAGGCCTTCCTACTATGACACCTGAAGCCTTTCAACAGGCTTGGAATATTTTGAGTGGTTTGGTTGGTACTGAAGCCATACTTGCGTCTTTTGCAAACCAGGCCTTGGATACTCATCCAGCGGCTACTACAATGCCTAGGATGGATGCAGCCTTAGGCACGAATGACTTCTTCAGGCCAATGCTAGGCCCAGTGATGACAGGGAATGAGCATGAGATGCTGACCAAGTTTCTCAAGATGAAACCTCCTACATTTCAGGGTACTGATAGGGAGGATTCTTATCAGTTCATCTTGGATTGCTATGAGAGGTTGCACAAGTTGGGTATTGTACGTCAGCATGGGGTTGAGTTTGTAACATTTCAGTTGCAGGGTGATGCCAAGCAATGGTGGAGGTCTCACATGGAGTGCCGGTCTTCTGTTCTACCCCCACTGACTTGGGAACAGTTCCACGCTTTAGTTTTAGAGAAGTACGTACCCCGTACTTTGAGGGACCGAAAAAAAGACGAGTTCTTGAACTTGGAGCATGGCGGCATGTCAGTCTCTGCTTATGAGGCAAAATTCCACGCCTTGTCTCATTTTGCCACATAACTGTTGGGTTCCGAGGAGGAACGGGTCCGATTGTTTGTGAAAGGTTTGAACACTGAGCTACAGGTACTGTTAGTGCATATGACCTCTTCAGGAAAGGGCTTTAATGATGTGGTGGATTATGTGAAGCAACTTGAGGGAGTCAGGCAGACGGGGCAGGCTAAGGCATTGGCCAAGAAGCCCCGGAATGAGGGAAATTATGGTGGCTCACATTCCAGGGGTCATAATCAGCAGGTATACCCAGCCCGTCCTATCCAGTCAGCTCTGCCAGCTGCTACAGGTGGTCGTCAGGGAGCTCATAATCAGTCTTCAGCTCTTAGAGGACAGAGAGCGTCTTATACATCAGCTAGTAGGCCTATACTTGACCGTGGTTGCTTCTATTATGGTGATCTGGTCCACTTTAAGAGGGAGTGCCCGCTCAAGCAGACAGGAAATCAAGGTTAGCAACAGTCTAAATCGATGGTCCCGGCAGGTAGAGGCAGTAATACTAGAGGTCATCCACAGGGTGGGCGAGGTAACTTTCAGGGAGGCCGGGGCGACAGAGGGAACGGTGGAGCGGGAAGGGGTGCAGTACAGCCGGTCTGGGAAGTTGCCCAGATTGATGATCGGGCTCAATGCTATGCTTTTTCAGGGAGGACCGAGGCAAAAGCATCAGATGCGGTGATCACAGGTACCATTCTTGTATGTGATAAAATGGCTTCGGTATTATTTGACCCAGGTTCTACATATTCTTATGTATCTGTGAGTTTTGCGTTGGGTCTGGAATTGACTTGTGATATCCTTGATTCCCCTATTCATGTTTCTACCCCGGTTGGAGAGTCTGTGATTGTGACTCATGTTTATCGTGCCTGTTCTATTGTGTTTGTGGGGTTGCATACTTGGGTAGACTTGGTAATCTTGGATATGGCTGATTTTGATATTATCTTGGGCCATGACCCGGCTGTCCCCTTATCATGCTGTGTTGAACTATAACACCAAGACTGTGGCTCTAGAGATTCCGGGTAAGGATAGACTAGAATGGGAAGGTGTGTACAGGCCTAAGACAGTTAAGGTCATATCGTTCATTTGGGCTAATAAGCTAGTGGGGAGAGGGTGTCAAGCCTTCTTGGCTCATCTCTGGGATGATAGTGTGGAGTCCCCATCTATTGAGTCAGTTCTGGTGGTTTCTGAGTTTCTAGAGGTGTTTCTAGCGGATTTGCCTGGTATGCCTCCGGACAGGGATATAGACTTTTGTATTGATTTGGAGCCAGGCACTCATCCCATTTCTATTCCTCCGTATCGTATGACTCCGGCAGAGTTAAGGGAACTTAAGACTCAGCTGCTGGAACTCCTAGATAAGGGATTTATCTGTCCCAGTTCTTCGCCTTGGGGTGCTCCTGTGTTGTTTGTGAAGAAAAAGGATGGTAGTATGCGGATGTGCATAGACTATAGGCAGTTGAACAAGGTGACCATCCGGAATAAGTACCCTCTACCCTGCATCGATGATTTGTTTGACCAGCTTCAGGGCGCATCAGTGTTTTCGAAAATCGACTTGAGGTTGGGGTACCATCAGTTGAGGATTAGGCCTGAGGACATTCCTAAGACTGCTTTTTGGACTCGGTATGGGCATTACGAGTTCTTGGTCATGTTGTTTGGTTTGACCAATGCGCCGGTAGCATTCATGAGTTTGATGAATAGGGTATTTAAGTCATACTTGAATTCCTTTGTGATTGTGTTTATCAATGATATTTTGATCTACTCCAAAAGTAGGGAGGAGCATGCTAGTCATCTCCATATTGTGTTGGACATCTTGAGACGCCAGAAGCTTTATGCGAAGTTCTCCAAGTGTGAATTTTGGTTGACTTCAGTTGCGTTCTTGGGGCATGTAGTGTCATAAAAGGGAGTGATGGTAGACCCCCAGAAAATTGAAGCAGTCAAGAGTTGGGTCCGGCCTAGCTCTGTGACTGAGATAAGGAGTTTTGTTGGACTCACAGGGTACTACCAGAGGTTTGTCAAGGATTTTGTGTCTATTGCTACTCACCTGACCAGGCTGACACAAAAAGATGTACCATTCGTGTGATCCGACAAGTGCGAGGAGAGCTTCCAAAAGCTCAAGACACTTCTGACTACGGCTCCTATATTGTCCTGCCGGTTGAAGGTAAAGACTTTATTGTTTACTGTGATGCTTCACATTCTAGTTTGGGTATTGTGTTGATGCAGGAAAAGAATGTGATAGCCTATGCATCTAGGCAGTTGAAGGTGCATGAGAGGAACTACCCGAATCACGACTTGGAGTTGGCAGTAGTGGTCTTTGCACTCAAAATTTGAAGACACTATTTCTATGGTGTCAAGTGTGAGGTGTTCACCGATCAACATAGTCTACAACATGTGTTCACTTAGAAGGATTTGAATTTGAGGAAGATAAGGTGGATGGAGTTATTGAAGGACTATGATGTGACCATTCAATATCATCCGGGTAAGGCTAATGTGGTGGCAGACGCATTGAGCCAGAAAACAGTTAGCATGGGTAGTTTAGCTTGTTTGGGGGTGTCCAAACGACCACTAGCCCGGGAAATTCGGTCCTTGGAGGCCAAGTTCATGCACTTAGGTGTTTCAGAACAGGGTGGATTGTTGGCCAGCATTAAGGTCAAAGTCACCTTCATAGAGGAAATAAAGGCCAAACAGTTCGAGGACCCGAAACTGAGTAAGCTTCAAGGTAAGGTAATATTCGGGGAATCCAGGGACGTCACGTTAGACTCTGGTGGAGTACTAAATTTCAGAGAAAGAATTGGTGTTCCTCAGGTTGATGATATAATTCAGAAAATCATGGCAGAAGCTCATGGTTCACGGTACTCAATTCATTCGGGTGTGATTAAAATGTACAGGAACTTAAGGCAGTGTTACTGATGGCCCGGAATGAAAAGGGACATAGTTGATTTTGTGTCCAAGTGTCAGAATTTCCAGCAGGTAAAGTATGAGCACCAGAGACCTGCAGGACTACTTCAGAGGATGCCCATTCCAGAGTGGAAGTGGAAAAGGATAGCCATGGACTTTGTGGTAGGTCTTCCCAAGACATTGGGGAAGTATGACTCCATTTGGGTCATTGTTGACAGGCTGACCAAGTCCGCTCATTTCATTCCGGTCAGGGTAGATTACAATTCACAGCAATTGGCTAAATCTACGTGAAGGAGATTGTGAGATTGCATGGGGTGCCACTGTCCATCATTTCAGACAGGGGTACGTAGTTCACTTCTAAATTTTGGGGTAAGCTACATGAAGATTTGGGTACACAACTCACTTTTAGAACCGCCTTCCACCCTAAGACTGATGGTCAGTCGGAGAGGATGATCCAGGTATTGGAGGATATGCTGAGAGCATGTGTGATGGACTTCGGGGGTCATTGGGACCAGTTTCTACCATTGTGCGAGTTCTCATACAACAATAGCTATCACTCCAGCATTGACATGGCACCATTCAAAGCGTTGTATGAGAGGAAATTCAGATCACCGATTGGGTGGTTTGAGGAAGGCGATGTACAACCTTTGGGAGTGGAATTGGTAAAGGAAGCACAGGAAAAGGTAAGGGGCATTCAAGACAAGTTGCTAGCTGCCCAAAGCAGGCAGAAAGAGTATGCAGATCACAAAGTCCGGGACATGGAATTCCAGGTTGGTGAACATGTATTGTTAAAGGTGTCACCAATGAATGGAGTTATGCGGTTTGGCAAGAAGGGCAAGCTTATCCCTCGGTTCATCGGTCCGTTTGAGGTTTTTGAGATAGTTGGGCCAGTGGCTTACAAGTTAGCACTGCTGCCCAGTTTGTCGAGTGTCCATCCGGTATTCCATATATCCATGCTTAAGCGATACCATGGGGATGGAGACTACATCATCAAGTGGGATGAGGTATTTTTCGATAAGGATCTTCGTTATGAAGAGGAACCAGTCTTGATTCTTGCTCGGGATGTCTGGAGGTTGAGGACAAAGGTGATTGATATGGTAAAGGTTTAGTAGAAGCATTGTCCCGTTGAGGAAGCCAATTGGGAAACCGAGAAGGACATGCGGGATAAGTACCCTCAATTGTTTGGGAATTCAATTACTACACTTTCTTCCCTTTATTTTCTGTAATTTTGGGTTTGATCATTCGGGGACAAACGATGGGTAAATTGGTATATGTTGTAATGATTGGGTCCATCATTATGGGTAGTCCAATCGTGCCAAGTTTTAGAGTTAGAAAACTCCAGTTTTGGGGGTTTGAAATTCTGGGCTAGGCTAGTCTCGGCCAGTTTTGAGGCGAGGTGGAGTCTAGGGCAATCCGGGTAAGGATTAGATTAGATATCTTATGTTAAGCTAGTTTTCCTTGTAGCTAACACATAGAGGAGTCTGGGGAACTTTTCAGAATCGAATTCGGGTAAGTAAAACTCCCGGAATCGTGATTTACATGAAGGGGTTATTTCTAATCGTCGGGGGAAGCAAGTGTGTTGTAAAATGAGAAAATTTTGGAGATTTCTAAACTTCTTGTCCGTGAAGAGCACAACGGCTCCGCCATAGCGACAGAAATTACCGCTACAGTGAAAGTCAACGTCGATCAGTCTCCGCCATAGCGAACGACTCCGCTACGGTGGTACCGCTATAGCAAAGTGGACCGCTATAGCAGAGCATGACTAGATTTAATACAGAAACTTTCCTAAAACCGTTCAGGTTTTCTTGAAATGTTTTGTGAGAAGAATGGGGCTATTTTAGGCGATTTCTACCAGTTTTCCACTATTTTTTGACCTAAAGGTAAGGTTTCTACTCCCCAATCTTCGTACTACTTTTCATACGCGGTAGAATTACTAGGAGGAAACTTGGAGAAAGGTTGGAATAACCTAGGGATGGTAGAATCTGGAGAAGAAGGGGGATTCTAGGCATGAAATTTCTTGGGTATAGTTAAAAGTAAGGTTTTATGATCACATATTGCTAAATTCTCTATTTTTATCCATGAAAATGATAGAACTAGGGAAATTAATGGTGAAAAGCCAGAAAAAAAGGGTAGAATGATCATGGTTGGTCTGGGATTTGGGATTTAGTGTAATCCGGGTAATACGCAGGCCTTGTTTGTTAATTTAAGTACTTGTATGTTGTTTTAGACCAAGAACGAGAAAGGAATCTGGAACACGAGAAAGCTCGAGTTGAGTAGAGCTTGGATCATTTTGAGGTAGGTGATTGCTTACGATTACTGCAAATGTTGTATATTCTTGTACTCTTATCTAAGTGTTTGTATGAATTACATTGCTTAGAGGAATTGCTTAGAATGTCTAAGGGTCCTGTTTACAGTCTGTGGATTGAACGGTGTGTTGCTTGTTGGTTTTACAAGTTGTTTGTTCACTATTTTAACTGTGGATTATTGACATTCGGTTGGCTCAGGTACCACGCCTGATACGAATTACTAATGGTTAGCTCAGGTACCACGCCTGGTACGGGTATAACAAATGGTTGGCTCGGGTACCACGCCTGGTACGAATTACTAACGATTGGCTCGGGTACCACGCCTGGTACGGGTTTATTTTACTAGATCATTGTATTGATATTGCTGTATTGCATGGATATTATTGCATTGCTTTGACTGTTATTAGTTCCGTGAGTGGACCGGGCTATTTTATTAAACTGTGATATTCGTTGGTGGTCCTTGAGTGACTGGGAATCCTGTTATATCTGTGTAGTTGGTCTTGGATTAGGCTGGGTTGTCTATTTAACACTTAGGTGTTGTTTAGAAGGGATCCCAGGGTAGGTTCGGACTAGGCAAAAAGGATGATTTATTGAATTCTGTGATTGTGGCTTAGAGTTGTATGTGGTGAAGTTCAGGTGGGAACAAGCTAGGTAGAGACTTGTAGTCTAGGGGAGCCTATTGATTTGTTGCATGTTTCCGTACTTATACTTGATTTGTTGTACTGTTTATACACTATTTATTTGGGACTGGCTGATGATCCTACTAGTACACAGTGGTGGTGTACTGATACTGCACTTGCTTTTCTTTCTTGTGAGTACAGAAAATCTTCCAGCGGCTGAGATGCGACCTCATCTGTAGTACCAGCATTTCCAGACTTCAAGTGCGAGCTGCTTCAATCGAGCTGCCTTGAACCTATCATTAGAATTGTAGCCCATTTGCTTCAGGCTTAGACTATTTATGTTATTTTAGGGTTGCATCTCCGTACTCTAGATATTGGTAGAATTATTTGGTACTGCGACTTTCAGATTCTAAGGGGTAATTTTCGCAGGTTAACTTAATGAAGTTTTATCATTATTATTATTGAATTGCTAGTTTACTTTTATGCACTGGTTTTGAGCTGTTAGAATGATTAAATTTGGGAAAGTGATGGTTTGCTCACCTGGGGGTTGGGTGAGTGCCACTTACGGCGGTCTGGGTCGTGACAGAAGCACACATAGAAATAAATTCTGTTATTTTATTTTATACTTGACCAATAAGAATAGCACAAGTATGTATAGAATTTTACTTTTCTTTTAGTAGATTATTCATTAGATACTTGTATAAAAGGTAGTGAACATATACAGATTTTAATACACAAAAAAATTCTCAAAATCATCTCTATCAATTTCTACATAATATCAAAGCATCTTTAATTATTTTTTACTCTAAGTCATAACAATGGCAGACAACTCCACCATAGTTGCTGCTCCAAACAGCAATGTGTTTGATGCTCCTGGTATGACATTGATTAACAGCCTCTTCGATAGTAAAGGTTTTCAGAGTTGAAAACGATCGATTCTCATAGTCCTATCAACTAAGAATAAGCTGGGCCTTATCACCGATTCTCATGCTATGCCTTCATTAGATTCTTCAGATCTGCAGCTTTAGCATAAATCTAATGACATGGTGATTTTATGGCTCTTAAACTCTTTATCAAAAGAGCTTGCTGACAGTGTGATTTATTCAGGAACAACCAAGGAATTATGGATCAGCTTAGAGCACAGGTTTGGGAAGTCCAATGGTTCTAAGCTTTTCCATATGCAAAAAAAGTTGAGCAGGTTAACTCAAGGCACAAATAGCATTGCATGGTATTTTACTAAGCTGAAAAGATTATGGGATGAGCGTGATTTCCTAAATTCTAATGTTCAATTCTCTTGTGCCTGCACATGTAAAGAAAAAATAAAGCTGCAGAAATCCATGAAAGATGAGAGACTTATGCAATTTTTTATGGGTTTAAATGATACTTATGCATAGGCTATGGAAAACATTTTAATGTTTAATCTTTTGTCTAACATCAATCATGCTTATTCACTGATTTTACAGGATGAGAATCAAAAGGAGACTTATCTAAGTCCTTTTGTTTCCTCTGATTCTTCTTCTATTATGGTGGATAGTCTTAATCAATTCAAAGGAGGAAAATATATCTCAAGGTCTGCATGACCTTCACAGAGACCTGGATTCACACAATTAAGAAAGACTACTCAACAACAGCCACTAAGGTTTCAAAAACAACCTTAAAAATTTAAAGAGAAGAGAATCAAGTATAATCCCAATATCACCTGCACATACTGTGGCATAATAGGGCATGTGGTAGATGATTGTTTTAGGCTAATAGGTTTTTTGAAAGATTTTTCATTCACTAATGAGAGGAATTCCAATGAGAGGATTCTCACGATCAGATCAGGGAAGATGCAGTTATGTCCACAGAAGAGAATGAAGGAAGGACTATTACTCAGTTAGACCCTATCAATCCTACTCAACTTTATAACAAAGAACAATACAACCAGTTTGTGCAGATGTTTAGACAGATGAAAATGGAAGATGGGACACACAAACACAGGTTCTGAGATAAACAACAATACAGTGACTGGTACAATATTAAAATACTTTGGAATTTTTTTTCTGTTTTCAATTCAAGCACCTGGATCATTGATTCAGGTGCATCCGAGCATATGTATATTAATCCATCTTCATTTGTATCAATGTCATCTCTTAGGGTTCCTATAACTATAAATCTGCCTAACTCACAAACCATCATTGTCACACACAGAGGCAGTGTGTTTATTTTATCGGATTGTGCCAAGTTTTAAATATAACTTACTTTCAGTCCATAAATTCTCTATACAATTTGACTATACAATTTTATTACTTATAGTCAGTGTATGTTGTAGGTCTCTTTAATGAAGAGGCCTCAAATTTTTAGTGAAGCCACGGAAGGCCTATATCTACTCCAGTCAAGTTTAAAGAAGTCTGGTGCCAATCAAAATTTTATTAAACAATCACAGACAGTTTCCAATGTTACTAGTTTAGCTTCTTTACCAGTTTTTGACTTTTTTCAGTTTATTCTAGTGTAATTTCTAATGTAAAGTTATGGCATGATAGACTTGAGAATAAGTTTCCTTCCTATTCCTTCTAATTCTAGTTATCACTGTGATGTGTGTCCACAAGCTAGACAAGCTAGACTCCCATTTTCAATCAGTCAAATCGCTACTAAGTCTGTTTTTGATTTAATTCACATTGATACATGAGAATCGTATAAAATACCTATTTATAATCAATATAGGTATTTTTTTAACTATAGTAGATGATTATAGTAGAGAAATTTGGACCTTTCTACTTGCTACAATAGGAAATGCCTTCTCTGTTATTCAGAATTTCCTACAGATGGTGAAAAGACAATTCAATGCTAAGATAAAAATGATAAGGTCAGACAATGCAATAAAATTAGGAAAAAGTGATGCTGCCTGCACTCTGTTAAGTTCTCAAGAAATTTTACATCAAACCTGTTGTGTTCTACCCCACAACAAAATGAGGTAATGAAAAGAAAATGCAAGCATTTTCTTGAGATTGTAAGAGCACTTATATTTTAATCTAATGTCCTTAAAATCTATTGGGGAGAGTGTATACTTATAACAATCTTCCTTATCAACAGGTTATCATCAAGGGTCCTTCAAGGTAAAATACCATATGAAATACTCTTTGGTCACTTTTATCAATTTTTAAAGTGTTTTGGTTGTTTGTGCTATGTTAACACTTTAGCATAAGGAAGAGAGAAATTTGATCCAAAGGCAACACAATGTATTTTCTTAGGCTATCGTAGCAATCAAAAAGGTTATAAATTGTTGAAATTGAGTACTAAAAGGATATTCATATCTAGAGATATTCATTTCTTTAAAAATATTTTTCCCTTTTCCACTCTTGATATTTCTTTTACCATCTTTCCTACTTCCCAGATAATCGATCATTCCTCAACTATTTCTGATTCACCTCTACACACACCTTTCCCAGACCCTATTGCATAAACTATCTCTCCTGTTTCTTCTTCAACTCATTCCCCTTCAATTTCTACTTCTCCTACAATTTCTTCTCCTCATACAGTGCCTTCATCTCCTCCTCCTAGGAGATCCCAAAGAACTAACATTAGGAGCCTTCCTTCTCATCTTAATGATTATTTTTGTAATAATATCTTTATAAATAATGTTACTGAATTCTGTTTTGCTACACCTACCACACCCACCATTCTATCCTTTTATGCTCTTTCTAAACCTAACCAAACCATGCTCACTTCCCTTTCTAATCTCACAATCTACTACTTACACTCAAGCTTGTAGTCATCCTGAATGGATAAAGGCTATGGAGGAAGAAATTCAGGCTCTACAATCTAATCATACTTAGGATGTTGTTTCTTTGCCTCGAGGAAGAAAAGCATTACCTTGTAAGTGAGTTTACAAGGTAAAACAACATGCAGATGGGAGTATTGAAAGATAGAAGGCAAGATTGGTGATTCGAGGTGATATTCAGAAGAAAAGAATTGATTTTACTGAAACATTTTATCTAGTAGTTAAAATGACCACAATTAGATGTTTGTTGGCCATTGCAACCAAGAAAGATTGGGAAATTTCACAATTTGATGTAAATAATACTTTCTTGTAAAGGAATTTGCAAGAAGAAGTTTACATAAAATTTTCTGCAGGTTTAGAGCCCCCTGCTCCTAATCTAGTTTGTAAATTGAAAAAGTCTTTATATGATTTAAAACAAGCTTCTAGGCAACGGTATGCCAAGCTTGCAGGGGCTCTAAGTTTCAAAGGTTATTCAGCTTCACTCAATGATTACTCACTCTTTTTCAAACAGACAGGAACCTTGATTTCTATAGTTGCAGTTTACGTTGATGATATTCTTATCACAAGTAATGACTATACAGAAATTGCGGCTCTTAAATGTTCCTTCATTCAGAATTCAAAATTAAAGATCTAGGTTCCTTATATTATTTCTTAGATATAGAAATTTTGAGGGAAGACCATGGGATTATTATCATTCAGAAAAAATATATCTTGGAGCTCTTGCAAGAATTTGTTGTATCACATCTGGCTTCAGTTTCATCACCCATGGATCCATCTACAAAATTATCTGCAAAATTAAAATATCTCTTTTAGATCCCACTATTTACAGACACCTTGTTGAAAAATTAAATTACTTGACTTATACTAGACCAGATTTATACTTTGCTATCTTAAGTTTAAGTTAGTATATGCAAAATCCTAGTATGGGTCATTTTAATGTTGCACTAAGGGTCTTGTGTTACCTGAAGAAATACCCTTCTCAGGGTATATTTCTCAATGCTTCACCAAGCTTTTCTCTCATGACCTTTTGCGATGCAGATTGGGCTACATGTCGTGATACTGCCTCTCCGTCAGTGGGTTCTTCATCAGCTCGGGAGAATCCCCTGTTTCTTGAAAATCCAAGAAACAGGCTTCTATTTCTTTATCATCTGCTAAGGCAAAATATCATTCCGGGAGGTGTCTCATTGCTGAACTTACATGGTTGGCCCGACTTCTTTCAGATCTCTCAGTTCCTCATTCGATTCCAGTTGCCATCAACTTCGATAGCCAGACAGCCATTCATATTGCTCGAAACCCCGTGTTTCATGAGCAAACGAAACACGTCGAGTTAAACTGTCATTTTGCTCGCCAATAATATCTCTCCGATTTAATTTCACTTTCCTTTGTATCATCAAAGGACCTGCTTGCGGATATATTCACCAAATCTCTATCAGGATCTTCTCATCACCATCTTCTCCGCAAGTTGGGTGTCACTCCAATCCCCTCCAACTTGAAGGGGGGTGTTGGATATGAAGATTCACACATCTCTTTTTTCAGTAATTTGAGGTCCAAAGATGAAGAAGAAGAGAAGCATTTAGAGGACAAAGGAACGGAAGAAGAAGATGAAAAGCAAAGTCAACATCGAAGTATTTTATGTGTCTGAGATAGCACGTGGAATGCATCACAACCGTTGAAGAAAATCACTGATGGATCTAATTTGGGTCGTTCATTTCAGCCCAATGACAGTTGTATAAAGAAGCTTCTCAACTCATGTGAGAAGCACACATAAAAACAAATTCTGTTATTTTATTTTATACTTGACCAATAAGAATAGCACAAATATGCATAGGGTTTTGCTTTTCTTTTAGTAGATTATTCATTAGATACTTGTATAAAAGGTAGTGAACATATACAAATTTTAATATACAGAAAATTTTCCAAAATCATCTCTATCAATTTCTACAGAAATTGAAATTCGGGTTTGCACAATCACAATCATTTTCAACTTGGTGTTGTTCCAAGATCTTGAAAATAGGTACAAATTTGATGAAGTTTTTGATCAAATATCATATTGAATTCCGAGGTTGATGAAGAACAATCTCATGTATGTCACTTGTATATAATATATATACCACATATATATCACTTGTTTGTCATATATATGTCACGTGCATGTCTTGTATATAATACTGTTACAAATTTTTCTTCTTTATATCAAAATCAGTTTGAAATATGCCCAAACTTCATTATCAACTCCTCCAAGTTATTCCACTTTTTTCAACACAAAAATTTGATTGGAATTAGTGATAAAAGAACGATACTTGACAAAAAAAAATTGTAATTTTTTTTGGGATTCATGTGGATTTTTTTTTTTTTTTTTTTTTTTTGGAAATAAAGTTATCACTTACGTATGGTAGTCTCAGCCTATTTTGGTGTATATGCAGTTGGAGTTGTCGCCTTCAAATTACCTCTATTTGGATTAAATTGCTACAATATAAATGTATTATTAAGTTGGATATTTATTTGAAAGTATCTATAAAAAGAAATAATTAGTGCTCCTAAATCGACTAAAATCGCTAAATTAAAATTGATTTAAAGTATCTATAAAAAGAAATAATTAGTGCTCCTAAATCGACTAAAATCTCTAAATTAAAATTAATCAATTTAATGTATCGAGTATAGATCAAAATCAATATCTTTTCTCAAAGAGATTTTGCTACTAACATTGGCCCTTTTTTTTTTTGGTTTCCCACCCGGTGTTCGGTACCCGCATTGGAGCCCGACTATATCCGGATTCACGCCGAAAAGTCCCACATTGGGGGTAAAACGCTCCCTAACAAACGACTCCGTACTCAGGGGGACTCGAACCCGAGACTTCTAGTTAAGGATGAAGGAGTACTTACCACTCCACCACAACCCTTGTCGGTAACTAACATTGGCCCTTAAAGTTCTACCCAAAGCATTAATGACTGACGCAAAAGGTATGGATGGTCCTAACTCCTATATATGGTTTGGTTGTTACATTGTTTATGACTCTACTTGCAAGTTGTGAGTTGTGACCCTCAAAATAAAGAAAAGTTGGAGTAGTCTTCATCTCTATTTCTTTTATTTTCTAGTATATACTAAAGTTGCCTTTCTTTGAATTATTGGTCATGGTACAATTAGGGTTGCAGGACCACCTCTCACCAAACCTCTATAATGACAAGAATTAATGAAGTTTTTCTCTATTCTATCAAGTTCTTTTTAAAAAAATAAATAAATTGAAATGAACCTAGGAAGATGAAGAATAAAGAAGTGTATTTGGTTTATCAGTATTGGAAACTCTCTAAAGTCTATTCTAATGATCCCTTTTACACGTATCTCATCTAATATACCAGATCTTTGATACTTCATTACTTCATGCAGTTGATATGCTTTATCTCTTGTCAGTGGCAGAGTCAAGATTTTCACTAAGAAAATTCAAAATCGAAAGAAGTAATCACATGAACTAGTCGAATGTGTTCAACATCTACTATATATACATAGAAAAATAATTTTAACTATGTAAAAATAGTATAATTTTCCACCAAAGGGGGTTCGGGTTCTGGACAAAAGTTAGCTCTGCCCCTGTCTCTTGTACATATGTAAACATTATACATACTCCAATTTATACCAAAATATAATGTAATATTGGGCTCCTTTTTTGAGTGTCGAACTCATGGCAGCCTCTCTCAATGTAGGCCAGTGAAAACAAAGTTGCACCCAATGAATTATTTCGTCCCCTGTGTCAAATCAGATCAAACTATTATTTTTATTAAACTCTTAATAAAAATATAAAGAAAACAATAACAAATGAAAATAACTTTTAAACTTTTTCGTTTGGTTTGTAACTTTGTTTTGGTGTTGTGTATTATATTTAGTTTGGTTTGAGTTTAGATGAAAATAATTAAAGAACAAATGTTTATGCTAGTAACAAAATTTTTAATATATGTTTGTCTCATAATTATTTTTATATGGGTTTTGCTTTGGAGTTTCTCTAGAAGAGAAATTTACACCGTGTGGCTCCTATAGAAATGCTACTTAACATATTTTAACATTTGATTATTTAACTTTCACCCGGCACCCATAATTACTTTCTATATCCACTTTTATGTTAATTATAGCATGTCACCATATTAAATATCCTTAATTATCAGAATATGATAAATCATGATTACCAAACCAACAATTAGGTCAATTTTTACCAAAAGTTACTTCTCTTTATTCCCTTTCTCCACAAGTTTCAATCACAGATCCAGTAAATCCAAATCCCATTCCCATAAAAAATCTCCCGCATTTTAAACTTATTTGTTTGGTCAAATTTCTCAACTTATTTTAGAAATACTTTTCAAAAATGTATTTGTATAAGATACAGTTTGTGTTTGACACATTAATTTAAAAATTACTTTTGACAATATTAAAGTATTAATTTGTGATGATGACTAAGGTTTAAAATTGCTTCTACAAAAAAACTACTCTATTTTTTTCTGCTTTTGAGAAATAATTTTTTGTTACTACTTAAAGTGTTTTATTTTGGATAAATTACCTAAAGAACTAAACATCCCTATTATATCTACTATTTTTCCTATTAGTTTATTTTAATTACTTAATATACCACGTCTTATTAGAAACTCTCTTTCTTTATATCAGATACATCACCAAAGCATATCCCTTAAATTATGCTCCTCCTCCCAAATTTAAACCATCTAAATCACGGTAAAAGATTTACCTATAACAAATAAATAATAAATAAGGCTGAATTTAAGGGATAAAGATTTTTTTGAGCAAAAATCGTATCTCTCGGCCCGCAAATAAACAAATTCAAATTCAAAGCACTCGTTTAATGTTACAGTTCCCATACCACGGCTGATGATGACAAGCTCTTCCTTGTTTCTCAAACAGCTGAAGATATCCTCAAAAAATCAACAAATTCTTGTTCTAATTTGGTGGATCCAACGTTGCTATTGCTATTGACCTAGTTCATGTCCCTGTTGTATCAAGTTGACCAACAAATTTTTGTACTAATTTGTGTTTTTTCTCATTTTGCATATCTTCTTCTTTTAAACATATATTTATACACAAGTACATGTATCAAAAGTTCTGATGAGTCAACTTAATACTAGATACATGTATATTTGGATTCACCGTACGAAATTTATATTTGATACATCAAATTAATACTGAAATTACTGTATTTTAGATATAAAGTATAAAATTGGTACTGGATACATCTTAGATACATGTATCAAAAGTATCTGTGCACATAAATTTATATTGAATACATCAAATTAATACTGAATTTACAATATTTTGGATATAATGTATAAAATTGATACTGAATACATCAAAATAATACTAGATACCTATAAACATATACATGAAATTAGTATTAGATACATATAAGTAAAAACATGAAATTAATACTAGATATATATAAACAAATACATGAAATTAATACTTGATACATATTAAAATATACATGAAATTAATATTAGATACATATAAATGACACATTAGATGAAACATAATCAAATTACATAACTAAGATATACATGTTTCCGTCTTATTATATATTAATGAAGTTAATGAATTTATTATTTTTAAAAAATAATAAAATGAAATTAATTAAACAAATATATATGCCTTGATTTCTGCCTTATATTAAGGGATTTGATTAATTAAAATTTTCATAATTAATTGTCCATGTATCTGAGATACATACAATCAGCGTGAAATATGCATGCATCCAAAGTATGAAAAGTGGTAAAAAAATGTAATTAGGTAAATTAGTGTCTTAAAGAGTAATAGGTTCTAAAGATGTGGGGGGGTTTTGTAAGTTAATTATAGCATGACACCATATTAAATATCCTTAATTATCAGAATATGATAAATCATGATTACCTAACCAACAATTAGGTCAATTTTTACCAAAAGTTACTTCTCTTTATTCCCTTTCTCCACAAGTTTCAATCACAGATCCAGTAAATCTAAATCCCATTCCCATAAAAAATCTCCCGCATTTTAAACTTATTTGTTTGGTCAAATTTCTAAACTTATTTTAGAAATACTTTTCAAAAATGTATTTGTATAAGATACATTTTGTGTTTGACACATTAATTTAAAAATTACTTTTGACAATATTAAAGTATTAATTTGTGATGATGACTAAGGTTCAAAATTGCTTCTACGAAAGAACTACTCTATTTTTTTCTGCTTTTGAAAAATAATTTTTTGTTACTACTTAAAGCGTTTTTTGTTTCTCCTAATAAGTTAGTCAAACACCTAAACTTTTCAAAATAAACACTTAGATTTTTCAAAAACCGAACATATTGTTATCCAAATGAATTTCTAGAGAACTTTGAAGATGAGTTTTATTGACTCATTGGTCCAGTTTAGTTTTGTGAAACAACTTAATAATGTTTCATAGATAGAGAGGAAATCAGGGGATGTGATGTACAAAAGGGCATTCTTCCACTTCTAAATTATATTATATCCGTTCACGATCTTTTGGTACATTTTGAATCTTATATTTAAAAATAGACGAAATAAATTTTTAGACCACTTATAAATTAAATAGAAAAAAAAAATTCAGATCTCTTCAAAAGTATTTTCAGTAAAAAAAAGAAAATCGTCTTAAATCAAATAAAGAAGACTCCATACCTTCAACTAATTCAAATAACTCAATCAGTAAAAAAAACTATTTAAAATAAAAATCTCTATAAAAAAAACATAAAATTAAAAATAAATTTGTAAAATTCTAAGCACGAAACCGTTTCTCCCGTACAATTTTGATACAACATTTACCATTTTTAAAGTACACTTATGATACAATGGAGATACGTTAAAAAACTTGCTAAATTTTCACATTCATATCTCCGTTAGGGATAATATTGTGTTAAAGTATATGTTAGTATTGTATCCTATTTAAGTTGTTAACAGTGTATCTACCAGTATTTCAATCCAAACTAATAGTATACCAGAATTTATTATAAAAAAATAGAATATGCTATTAAATTATATTTGTATTTCATATATAAAATCTAACAGTGTGTCTTAACTTGTATAACACAAAAAAAGGCTAGATTATTATAGAATATACCATTAAATCGTGTTAATATTCCAATTAATTAAAGACTAACAGTATATATACCACCATAAAATTACTAGAATATTTATAATATACTATTAAATAATATTAGTGTTCCAATTAAAGACTTGCAATATACCAATTCAAACTGATAGTATAACAAAATTGACTATAAACATAAAATATAAAATTAAGGAAAAATTAGACAAAATGGCCGTTGTGTTAAATTTTTTATACAAAAAATAGTCCACTTATAATTTACTATTTAAATGGCCATTGGCCAAAGTTCTTACTCGAAATGGCCATCGGTATATATGCGTTATACATGCGGAAAAAAAAATGAATTTTTTTTGGCAGTATACATGCGATATATATGTGATTATTTTTTTTGAAAAAACTTTTGGCAATGGTACATTTTCGTAAAACCCTCTAAAATTAAATCAGGTTAAAATGATGAAGGAAATGATTCACATTTGTGTTTAGGGGTGTTTAATCAGGAAATTAATGGAGTGTCCCCAAAATTGAGTGGTCTTTAATTTTTGCCCCCCATAAGAAAAGTCCTTAAAAAATACTCTTCCTTCTTTTTTATGTATAGAACAAATACATGTTTCCCCCTCTATACCACAATTCTCCATGTTCATTTGTCTCCCAACTTTTAATTTTCATTTTTCCTTTTTCTTTATCTTTTTAATTTTTTTCTTTTTTCTTTTTTTTTCTTTTTCTCAATTTTTTTTAAATTCTCGTTTTCTTTTTTCTCAACCTTTATTTTTTCTTTTTTTATTTTTTCTTTTTCTCTCAACTTTTTTTTTGTTCTTTTTTTTCTCAACCTTTATCTTTTTTTTCTTTTTTTTTTCTCTTTTTTCTTTTTTTTCTCAACTTTTATTTTTTTGTCTCTTTTTTTCTTGTTTTTTAATCTTTATTTTTTCCTTTTCTCTTTTTTTCCTTTTTCTTAACCTCTATTATTTTTTGCTAATGAACAAAAAGTTGGATAATCCGCAAAGAGAATCTTCTTTCTTTGAAATCGAAGTAAACTTAAGGGAGTGTTTTGTTGTTTGGAAGTCCTTTGGAACAAGTCTTGCCTCTAAGGCAAATGTTATAGAACATCTCATAAATCAAGACACAATGAGGTAGTGTCAAGCCTTGCTCGTGGGGCATAACTTGTTGTTTGGAAATTCTTGAGCTAAGTCTTGCCTCTAAGGCAAAAGTTATAGAGCATCTCATAAATTAAGACACAATGAAGTAGTGTTAACTCTTGCACATGGGGCATAACTTATTTTTTGGGAGGCCTTTGGGCTAAGTCTTGCCTCTAACGCAAACGTTATAGAGCATCTCATGATCAAGACATAATGTGCTAGTGTCAACTCTTGCCCATGAGGCGTAACTTGTTGTTTGAAAGTCTTTGAGCTAATTAGTCTTGCCTCTAAGGCAAGAGTTATAGAGCATCGCATAAATCAAGACACAATGTGGTAGTGTCAACTCTTGCCCATGGGACGTAACTTGTTATTTGGAAGTCCTTGGGCCACGTCTTGCCTCTTAGGCAAGCGTTATAGAGCATCTCATAAATCAAGCACAATGTGGTAGTGTCAACTCTTGCCCATGGGGCATAACTTGTTGTTTGAAAGTCCTTGGGCTAAGTCTTGTCTCTAAGGCCAAGAGTTATAGAATGTCTCATAAATCAAGACACAATGAGGTAGTGTCAAGTCTTGCTTGTGGGGCATAACTTTTGAAAATCTTTGAGCTAAGTCTTGCCTCTAAGACAAGAGTTATAGAGTATCTCATAAATTAAGACACAATGAAGTAATGTGAACTCTTGCCCATGCGGCGTAACTTGTATTTTTTGAGAGGTCCTTGGGCTAAGTCTTTCCTCTGAAGCAAATGTTATAAAACATCTCATAAATCAAGACACAATGTACTAGTATCAAGTCTTGCTCATGGGCGTAATTTGTTGTTTGAAAGTCCTTGGGCTAAGTCTTGCCTCTGAAGCAAGAGTTATAGAACATCTCATAAAAAAAATAAAGGTCGAGAAAAATGATTAAAAAAAAAGAGAAAAGAAAAATTAAAAATCAAAGAAAAAAATAAAAAAATAGAAGTTGAGATAAAAAAAAATTGAGAAAAAAAGGAAAAAACGAAGAAAAAAAAGGAAAAAACGAAGAAAAAAAAATAAAACAAAAAATAAATGAAAAAATAAAGGTTGAGAAAAATTAAAAATTTAAAAAAAAAAAGGAGAAAAAAAAATTGAGAGGAGAAAAGGAAAAAAATAAAAATTGAGAAAAAGAAAAAAAACGTAAAAGAAAGAATAAAACAAAAAATAAAAGAAAAAAAAAGTTTGAGAAAAAAAGAAAAAAAAAAAGAAAAAAGAAAAATAAAAAAATAAAAAAAGAGAAAAAAAATAAATATAAAAGTTGAGAGGCAAATGAGCATGGAGAGTTGTTTAAAAATATTTGAGGTATAGAGGAGCAAAAAAGTAGTTGTTCAATACATATAAACAAGGAAGACTATTTTTATAAGACCTTTCTTATGGGGGGCAAAAGTGCAAAGCCACTTCCTTTGAGGGACATTTGTGTAGTTGTCCCGTGTTTAATGTGAACTGGGCCGGGTCAGCGTGCTATTGGTCTGGATTATGAACTAAGCTGGTCCAAGAAAAGAGAGATCAAGAAGAAGCTAAAATCTGCTCCGTTTGTATTTAAAACTTAACCAAAAATATGCCAAAATCATTTTAGGAAAAAATACGGGGACTAAATATTGAAGGGCTTGATTATGGTACATGGGTTAACTTTCACATAATTACATTTTATAGATATAGTTTAGAACAAGTAACTATTATTTTGGGCAACATATACATTTTGGGGGAAATAAATGTATATTACCTATTTTCAAATTCCCCCTCACCCAATTTCCGGCGGAATTCACTCCCCACCCCCATGATTTATGGAAATTTCTATTTTAAAAAGATTTTTCTAAAATTTCATCCTTCTTTAGTGATGTTTATATATGTATATAAGTATATACCAACTAAAACGCATATATGTATATACAATTGAAATGCTTTATTTTTTGTTATACATTGTATATGAGATTCATACTTTTGAGGTTCAAATGTATATGAGATTCATACTTTTGAGGTAACTACCATGATTTATGGAGATTTTCATTTTAAAAAGATTTTTCTAAAATTTCATCCTTTTTTAGTGATGTTTATATATGTATATAAGTATATACCAACTAAAACGCATATATGTATATGCAACTGAAATGCTTTATTTTTTGTTATACATTGTATATGAGATTCATACTTTTGAGGTTCAAATGTATATGAGATTCATACATTGAGATTCAAACTTTTGAGATTAAAATGTATATGACATTTATACATATCAATATATACATTTGAAATGTATATGCTTAGTTAACTTGAATCTCAATTACATATATACAATAGATGGTGAACACATCAGTATATGAAATTGCAAAGTATATGAATGGTTATTTGTATCTGAGATTTTTTAGCTGTATCAGTCAATTATGAGGAGAGAATATTAGCGAGAGTAAAAGACGCATGATTTATGGAGATTTCCATTTTAAAAAGATTTTTCTAACTGATTTTTAGGAATTTATTTTTATGGTATGTACGTATATAAGCGTTTATATACAAATCGAGGGCTGATTTTGGAACTTAAAATTAACTATGCTTTGTAATTAAGAAACTTAAGTTATGGGCCCTGAATAATTTAGCAAACTATAGCTATTTATGAAATTTTGACATCATTTTAATTGTAGGCAAATCATTGATAAAATAGCCAGATTACATCACATTTGAAATCATATTCAAACAAAACCAAGTTAAAAGGATTAAGCCAACTTGAAATAAAATTGAGATAAGTTAGTTATCCAAATAAATGAATAATGAATTAGTTTCTTGACTTAACTGAGTGAATAATTATTTATAAAAATAGACTAATTATTGTAATTAGGTCATTGTTGTGCCTTAAAATTAGGGTACATTTGATGTCTTTTACTTAAGTTTTCTATGTCATTTTGCATGTTTTTGTGTGTTTTTAACATTGTAATGTTCTTTTATAGTATTAGATGTCAAAATGGCCAAAACAAGAAAATATTGAGAAACCGTCCAGAAAAGAGAATCCACGAGCCGTTTAGTGAAATTACGAACCGTGAATCCAAGCGTGAAATAGATTAGAGAGATGCATACAAGGTTTTCAGAAGTTGAGCAATCCACGGTGAAAGTACGGACCGTATATCACATTCACGGTCCATATATTTGGAGAAGACAAAGATGAAATGAAGACTATGGAAGAAATCACAAACTGTGGAATATTGTACGTTCATGGATCAAATCACGATTGAAGTTCAGAAAACCTAGGCAGAATCCACAATAGACTTAAAGGTAATTCACAGACCGTGGATCAATGTACAATTCGTGAATTGTATTGGCGGACAGTTTGATTATTTTAGAATTCTAAATTTATGGGTCACTATAAATACTTTTCATAGGATTTTGTAATAGAGAGGTATCAAAATTGAATAGCATTCAGTTTTTGATATTTTCTCTCTCTAATTTTGAAGTTTGGTGAAAAACAAAAAATAACAAGTTATTTCTTTCATCTTTAATTCAAAATAAGCTTTATGAGATCAATTAATTCTTATTGTTATTTTTCTCATATTTTAAATAGCTAAATCATCTACTGATGTTGTGAATCCAATGAAGGTGTAACGTTCATAAGGTTTTTGCGTATTGCATATTTTTTAAATTAAGGATATCAACTAAGTCTCATTTTTCTTGATTGGTTGGTGGTTCCAAATATCAACCTAAGCCATAATATCTTAGTTTTCTTGAAAAACGGATTACAATTTGGTAGAAATAGTTTGTATGAACTTAAGGCATTAACCCTTATTTAATAAATTCTCTTAGGGATAAGTTAAATTTACATGGCATAATTAGTCAATATTATCTAAATAACTAATATAGATTTAGAAAAATCATATTGAGATAAATTGTTCAATTTTCAAAAAAGATTGAGTGATAGTATAGAAACTTAGTGCATATCTAGAAACTCGATTATTTATAATTGCATGAAAATTGAGAACACTGCATTCCATTATGGAAAAACAACCTTAGCTCTTTAATCATATAGTTTAAACTCGAGTTATTACTGTAATTTTAGTCATAAAATAAAATCTTTTCTACTTTCACGGAATAAAATTCAGACTGTCAATCAAGTATTCGTTTAAGTTGTATTATTTCTCTCTATTTTCTATTGGATTTGACCTCAACCTTGTTCAGGTTATTATATTTGCATACGATCATATTACTTCATCATAAGGTGTAACTTTAAGCATATCAAATTTGACACCATTGTCAGAAAATACTGTTTGAAATTACTTATTGGCGTTTACATTGATTACGTCTTTTTTTGATCTATCATACTTTGTTTGTTTTGTTGTGAATCAGGAGATCAAGACACAACAAGCAACACATCTATTTTTCTTCCCAGGTCGTAGTAGAAGCAACTGCACATGCAGTTAATCCGCCAGAGAAAGTTAATGTGTTTGCGGATATGACTCAGGAGATTGACTATGAAAATAAATTTTTTCCACCATGTGTGAATGTTATATCCTTCAAGGTTGATGCCAACATTTACAACATGCTCAATACCAAGGGGAAATTTTGTAACTCTATTGATGATGACCCTATTAATACTTCAAAAATTTTATTGGGGTGTGTACAGTGCACAAGAGAAGACTAATATTCCTGAAAACGCCATCATATTGAGGGTATTTAAATACTCCCTCACCGGTGAAGCTATAACCTGGCTCCATATCTTACCACTGAACTTCACCACATATGGGCAGAGTTGGTAAGTGTTTTTCTGGAGAATTGGTTCTCTCCAAGCAAGAAACCTGAGTTGAAAGACACGATCTTTCACTTCAAATAAATTTCAGGCGAGCAACTGTTTGAAGAATGTAATCAATTTAAGCAGTATATTCAAAGGCTGCCGAATCATGATTTTCTAGAACATATACTTCTAGAGAACTTCTACATGAAATTTGATCCTTTGAACCAATCTGTAGTCAATAATGTGGTTTGGGGGTTATTTTATGGATAAAGCTTATGCTTATGTGTTCGATTTGATAAACAAGATTACGAAGCATAACCAAGCCTAACACCTAATCGCTAATAGTGATGGCATCTCCTATGATAATTCCTCACTCACTGTGATATTCAAAAAGAACTAAGATAGAGATCAACTAATCTCTAACATGCCCATTAATAAAGATCTTCTGATCAAGAAGTTTGCTGAAAGTGATCTAAAAAAGGTAAATAGGATCAAAGAAGTGCAAGTTATGTTGCATGTGAATTATATATAACAGATGATGCAATATCCAGAATATCCTCCAATGCAGTTTGAGGAGGCCAACTATATGAATAACTCTCAAGGGGGCTATCACCATCAGAACTTCCAAGGGCAAAACTAGCAAAACCAATGGAGGCCTCAATTGCAAGGTTAGGGTAATCGAGGGTTTGGGTATCAAAATAGAGGTGGTAAGAATCAGGGCATGCAACTAGAATTATGGTAACAATTTTGGCAACTATAGCTCAAATTCGCATGTCCCTCCAAAGGGACAAACATCTAGCTCACGACTTCGGTGAGAGATTCCTTCTTTTGAGAAATACAATTCTAAGCTAGAATGTATGATTGAGAAAGTTTTGCAGAATCAGAAAAGGACCGAGACTACAATTTGCAATATGTCAAAAATGGTGAGCTCTCATACTACCTCTATTTAGTAGCTTGAATTTCAAATAAGATACACATCTAGAGAGAAAAACCCGCGCTAGAAAGGAAAACTCTCTAGCAATACCATTGATTCAAAGAGTAGTAAAAGTAGGTCATTGTCTCACTGTATGGTGATCACTACTAGGAGCGGCATATCTCTCCAAGAGAATATAAAGGATGTCAAAGTTGCACACTAAAATGAGATAAAAATACCTATTATTATTATCAACGAGAGAGTTGTGAATGCGTCTGAAGTACAAGCATGTAGCAATTTTATAACTGATGAGAAAGTAGTAGAGGTGGCATTAAAACCTCTACTATCACATCCTAATTATGTTCCTCCATTCTCTCAGAGATAGCTGAAAATAATAAAAAAAAGGTTAGAGTTGAGAAGTATGCTGATGTTCTGAAGTAGGCAGTGCTAAATATTCCGTTGTTAGATAACATCCAGGAAATGCTAGAAATTACTAAGTGTTTAAAAAATGTGCTGATAAAGAAGAAAATTATGCGAACATAAGAGGTAAAGGTCACTCACTGAGTTAGTTCTAATATTTCAGTTGAAGAGATCAAGAAAAAGAAAGATTCGGAAGCTTTCACCATTCCTTGCACAATTGGTTATTATGATTTTTCTAGAGCTCTATGAGATAATAGAGCTAGCATAAATTAGATATCATTGACTATCTACAAGCAATCAAAATTGATAAAGCTAAGGCCAAGCAGTATGAGACTATAGATGGTTGATAAAACTATGAGAAAACCCATAGGGTTTGGTTAATGATGTGATAGTGAAGGTAGGAAAGTTCTCTCTACAAAATGATTTTCTCATTCTTGACTATGCAGTTGACAAAGATCCCTATCATATTTTAGAGACCCTCCCTGACAACAGAGAGAGCTCTGATAGACTCAAAAAATAATAAAATAAAATTTTGAGTCAAGAATGAGGAGGTGATCTTTAAACCCGATAAGAGAATGCAACTACCAAGAGTCTATGCCACAAACTCGGTGATCAATGTCCTAAATGAAGTGGACGAAGCTCCTAAGCCTATACCACTACTGTATAGGTAAGATGTGAGTTTCTAAGTCAGATTGACAAGGAACTAGTGATCATCACGACTTTGTTAACCAACCTCGAGGTAAAAATGGTGTTGAAACTGTTAAGGAAGTATGAGTATTTGATATATGAAAACAAGGGTAGAGATAATTTCTATCCGTCGAGTCGTCTTATTCAAGATGTGGATCATTGATTATGTGACCTATGTTATGTCGTGATGTTAAATCAAGTGCTAACTGAGAAGCAACCCATACTTACTACCATGATGTGGTACCTACATCGTGCTGCAACATTAAATCAAGTGCTACTTGGGAGAAAATCCAAGTTTTCAATTTTTTTTTTGTAGATTGATTTTTATTTCTCTCAGATTTATTATGTGTGTTATAGTGCGGGACTTCAAAGAAAAGGGAAATACATTATAGGAGTGTAAGAGGAGGGATCTGTAATATTTTACCAAGAAATAAGTCTCTGGCATTTCTACGCTGGAAGGTATAGTGTGTATATTGATTCTATGTCTAATGTGTGATCGTAGATGGGAAATTTTGATGCATGATCTAGGTATGGAATCCACATATTGTAAATGAATTTTATAGTCCAATATACGATTGAGGACTGGCATTAGATATGAGGGTGTGAAGAACACGTATTAAGATAGAAGATTAGTAAGTAGTGGAGTGTTACCTTACTTTTTCGAGGATTTAGTCTTGTTGGTGTTTGATGTTATACTAGCCGTATTCTTATAGTTTTTGCTTTTGATATCTATCATAATCTATTATTTATTGTGTTTTAGTTATTGCACTATTTTATTGTAGTTCTCATTCTTTTCTTGTAGGCTTTGCACTTCTTTTCGTATTAGTTGCTATATTTTCTCTAATGTTTTCTTATTCTTGGTACTCAGATTTACTGCACTTGAGCCGAAGGTCTTTTATAAATAGTCTCTCCACATTCATGAGGTAGTGGTAAAGTTTGCATACACTCTACCCTCTCCGAACTCCACTTGTGAAATTTCAGTGGGTATGTTATTTTATTATTGTTGGATTCAACTTAAGCCCTGAAAGGTATGGGAACTTATACGGACTAGTTTGAACCATAAAGTTCAATCCACGATCATGGATTACTTCGTACTTTGGGATCGGGTATAAAAATGCAATCCTCCACCTTTCACTTTCACATTCAAAATCTCCACCTTTCCTCTTGCCCTCCATAATTGTCAAAACACTGATTTCTCTCCATGACTAAAGCCCATATAATTGTTCCATTTAAACTCACATACACACACATCGATCCCGTACACATATACACAAGAAAATCTACTCTATTTATGACTCAAGCACTTTAAGTTAAGGTATATAATTGCTAACTTCACTTGCTATTGTAAACCTACGATGGCAGGTCATCTTTGTGGTGGATTAAAACTCAATTTATTTAGTTTACGATAGAAATTTTAAGAGTTTCAAACTAGAGTAAGCTCGATCAGAAAAAAGGCTTGAAACACCTTAATTTTTTCTGGATTTTGTAGAATTAGGGTTGGGTAAACCATTAGAGGGGTAGTTGGTTTTGAAGCATAAATTTAGAGAAAAAACTTGAGGCCTGGCATGTTAAATTCACTAATTTGCTGAGGAAAACAACTTATACGGATCGTATATTTCATATACGACTGTAAAAGTTGGACTTCCTACTTAAAATAAATCTAAAAATTAAAGAAAAATGCTAAGTATAAGTAATTTCTGATCCACGGAGAAATTCAAGGATGTACATTTGATATACGATCGGTAAATCTCACTATAAAAAATTTTAGAGAACTGAGTTGAATATTTGATCCACAGAGAAATTCATAATTGTAAAATTGATTTACAGTTTGTATATATCACCGTAGAAAAGTTTAGAGAATTGAATCTGAAATATTCTGATCAATGGATGGATTTACAATCGTGAAATTTATTTACGGTTTGTAAATCCCACTGTAGAAAACTTCAGAAAGGTGTCTGACCAATTGTTTTGGAAAAGTTCATTTATGATTTTAAGTATGACTCATAGATTTATTCTATGAACCATGGATGAAATTTATGGATCGAACATTGTTTCTATGGACCATAGATCTCATTTACGGTCCAACACTTAGAAAAATTTAAAATTTTACAACTTTAATTTGTGCCCTCGAGGTGCATTTCTTTGTTATTTCATGATACAATTGAATAGTAATACTATATTTTTGACAGATTACGGCTCCACAATAAGTAATCAAGAGAGTCAAAAAGGCAATACCCGCCCACAAAAAAAGGGTCTCTCCTCAAAAGTGGTCTAGATTGCATGATGAGTCTGAGAACTATACCGTACATGGATTGGGTGTTCACATATTAAAAAACAGGGTGAGGAAAAGCTTATTCGAGTCGTACGAATAGTATGATCAAGCCCTTGAAACTTACAACGACTTCTAGAATCATTATCGAAGTGAAGGGCAGACAATCACAATTGATGTTGATGAAAAGGAGAGAAGGTGACTTAAGACGTATTATACTTGCTTCTATAGCCGGGATAATAATAGGGGCATTTTGTATGAATAATGAAAATTGATCCTTCAATTTTCATTATTTGTTTATATAGATTTTTTTTTTTAATTTACATGATTTAGATCTTGTTTCTTGTTTAATCATGTCTAATTTATGTAATAATGATCTAGTAACAGATTCATGAATAATTTTTTAATTTGGGTAAAATTACTTAAATGAGGGAATATAATTATCTTGGTTTACCATCAAATGATTGTCATTGTCTAATCAACCAAGTGAAATAGATTGAACAAGGCCGAAAGTTATCTTAATTGATCATCAGATGTGTTAATTCGAACGGTTCAACTAAGTTAAATTTTTAATTAGCATTCAATAAAATATAATGTAATTATACAAATAATTAAATGTATTATCTTATGATATAGCTTCATAACAACATTAATTTCTACATATAAAACTCTTATTTCTTCCATTTTCTAAGGAAGAACCAAAATTTAATATAATTATTAATTAATGATATTTAATACTTATATATTTATTTTAGTTGACCATAAAATAGGTTAATTTGATAAAATAACCAACTAAAATTACCTAAATGGAGGGGGGGGGGGGGGGGGGGGGGGGGGCTAACTTGTTTTAGTTGATCATCGGATGGGTTAATCTGATGGATCAACCAAGTGATTATTTTGGTTAACGTTCAATAAAAGACAATATAATTATACAAGTGATTAAATGAATTAGTGCATGTATTGATCACATCTCCCAACATCTATAGGTGATCTATAGAGGCAATAATTGTGAATTGACTTGTTATATTTTGGTTCTTTTTTAGAAAATGAGAGAAATAAATTTTTATTTTTATTACAATTGTACTAAATTTTCACTTGGTTGATCCATCGAATTATCCCATTTGATGGTAAACTGAGACAACATAGACTCATAGTCAGGTGATTTTCACTTGGTTGATTTGTCAAATTACCACATTTGATGGTCAATCAACACATTATAGACTCATAATCTTGTGATTTCCACTCAATTGATTCAGCGAATTACCTCATTTGATGGTCAACCAAGACAACTATAAGAAATTGGTTCAAATTAAAGAATTAAGACCATCTTCATAATTTTCTAGTAATAGAATCGTGGTTTAAATCAAAGAATTAAGATTATCTTCATAATTTTTAGCAATAGAATCGTGACACAAGATAGTACATTTGATGTCATGTATTATTTTGGTTGCGTTAGAACAACAAATTCACTAGTTTCTTGAGAGAATCCGGTTTATCTGTTGTTGATGTATATATGTGATGGTTCCTTGAGAGGATTGAGATTATTTATTACTTGACATACATGTTGGTCCGTGAGTGGTCAGGTTGGTGTGTTTAATTGCTGAGGTGGTTTCTTATGTAAATCGAGAGTGCATGTTATAACTCATAGATGATGTCCTAGGGATCCTTGGGTGGACCGGATTACTTACAAGTTGTGACAAAATTATATGTGGTATGTTACTTGTGTGGTTGTACATGTCTTATATGGTTGTTGAGTCAGGTTGTTGACTGAAAGTCTTATTGGTAGTCACTTTGACTTGGTTGTTCAATGGATATAACCCTTTTGGTATGAATAGTTTATCGGTTTGGGCATGAATGTTCTTATTTGGACATCTTGTTTGGGCTACTGAATTTATGTTCTTAATTTCTTGGAGTGGATATTGGCAGTAATTGATTGAAACTTATAAAGTTATCTTTTTGAAGATCGAAGAAATTCCCCGGCTTTGATAAAAAAGTTTAATCGAATTTTGTCCTTTTACATGACGTAGACCCTAGTTCTATGATAAAATGAGGATAACACGCAGAGGACTGAAAATTCTCGTGTTACCGATTCAAATCTGTATTGGGGTTGGTAGATCATAGGACTTCAAATCCTCATTCTAATCTGGATTTGGAATGGCCGGGATAGCTCAGTTGGTAGAGCAGAGGACTGAAAATCCTCGTGTCACCAGTTCAAATCTGGTTCCTGGCACATGATTAATTTGTATGGGTCTCTCTTCTTTGTCTGGTTATACTATGTTATTGTTATGTGTTTACATTTTATATTTTGGGAGCTGACCTATGATCCTACCAGTATACTATTATTTCTTGTATACTGATACTGCACTTGATCTTCTTTTATTAAGTATAAGGCATATTCCGACGGCTGCTACGAGACCTCAGCTATGAGTCATGCGAATTCTGAATTCAAGGGTGAGTTGTATCTTTGCTACCATGAATTCATCAGTTATTCCTAGTCCATTGTTTTGGACATAGACTTTATCCTTCTTTTGGGTTTGCATCCGCTTCTTTCAGATAGCTAGTATAGAGTTTTGGTACTACGACCTTCAAATTCTAAGGGTTAATTTCTGCAAGTTTTTTTTTATTTTCCATTTAAGATGTGAATTTTGATTTTATTATTATTGAAGATGGTTTTAGCTGCTTAGTTTGGTTAAGTGTTGGCCTGGTTATGTCACGACCCAACTACCTGACCGTGTGGGCACCTACTCTAATCCACCTATATAGGAGAACCCTTACCACCCGAACCAACAGGCAAAGCAAAAAGAACATAAATCATGAAATAAAACTCTTTTGAATACATGGAACTTCCTTTACAATAATTTCAGAAAAATAAACGACTTATAAAACTTCCTTTACAATACTTCCAAAGTCTCACTAACCTTTACCAATATATGTGTCCATGCCTGGACTACCCTTTCCTTACCCAAGTCAACTGTCTTGAGTAGACATTCAGGCTTAACCTGGCTAACTGCCCAACCAAACCACTTATACTCGTAATATTACTTACCTGTGTCCGAACTCCTTATGGACCTCTAGGACAACTTTCCAACCTGTTAATAACCACCAGCAACTACAACCCCAGACTCTCAGTCTTCCTCCCAGTTTATCAACCATACCAAATTCACTTAGCCACCATTGACACATTTCATGAAAACCATAGAGTTACATCTAAACTCCCTTTTAATCACATAACTCGGACCCTCCATGGATCCCCTAACCACACCTAAATGTTCAATAGACTACCCCGATCTACACCAAGATCGACCCTTAGCTTATTAATCATAAGTAATTTCTGACCGCCATTGACACACTAAATAACGATAATATATGTATACTTAACCTCCCTTTTTACATAGTCCAGACCCACTCCGGGATCCCCTTAACAACATTAAAGTGTTAGCATGACAAACTCGGTCTACACCAAGACAAAATATAAATTAGTATAATATCACGGCCTCTCATGGACCATATGCAATCTTTACAGTTCAAGAATACAATCTGGTTCGCTCATGGAACCTTCGCAAGAATACGATAATGCAATAAAATAAACTCATACCAGGCGTGGTAGCCGAGCCAACCATTAGAAATTTCTCATACCAGGTGTGGCACCCGAGCCAACTGTTAGTATACCCATACTAGGCGTGGTACCCGAGACAACCGTTAGTAAACCTGTACCAGGCATGGTGCCCGAGCCAACCGAATGTCACACAGAATTCGCAGTCACAAACAATGAACAATCAAACTTGTAAACCAACAAGCAATAACACCTAGTTCATTTCACAAGACTGATAACAGGACCCTTAAACATTCCTAACTCATTCCCTAAGAATGCAACTCATACAACACTTAGACAAAAGTACACAAACATATAATGCATAAAGGAATCAATAATCATCACCTACCCTATTCCGGGTACACGATGAACCGTTAAATCTCGTCCAAAGACTAACCCCAAATCACCCCTTTAAACATGCCATTAGATACCGTTATTCCTGACCCTCCTCCTAGGACCGAGATACAACATGGGAAAACCTCCCCTAGCCTTGGAAACATATCCATTACAATATTATAATTCTACCAATTCATTTCTCAGAATGTCACGACCCAGACCATCGTGAGTGGCACCCACCCAACCCCCGGATGAGCGAACCAATAGAGTTCAACCCTTTGCCTAGACTAACAACCTAAAACCAACAACAGAAGTAAACTAGCAATTAAATAATGCAAAAACTAAAACTTTAATATATATCCTGCGGAAAATCCCTCCTAGGAATTGAAAGTCGTTGTACCAAACATCACTACCAATATCTAGAATACGGGGATGCAACCCCAAAAGAAAATACAGAAATAGTTTCAAGTCCGAAACAAGTGGACTTCAACTCTAAAGATAAGCCCAAGGTAGCTTGATCAAACAGCTCACCCTTGAAGTCAAAAATCGTCGGTGCTAAAGATGAGGTCGCGTAGCTGCTGGAAGATTTCTTGTACTTATCAAAAGAAAAGCAAGTGTTGTACCAGTACACTACCACTGTGTACTGGTAGGATCATCAGCCAATTTTCAGATAAACAATATATAAACAGTACGACAATATCAAGTAATAGGTATGGAAAACATGCAACAATATCAACAGACACACCTAGACTACCAGTCTCAACTTAGCTTGTTCCCGCATGAATCCACCACCTATACTCTGAGCCACAACCATATACCAATAACCATACCTTTTCGTCTAGCCCAAACCCACCCTTGGATCTCCTCTAGACAACACAATAATCAATGAACAACCCGGCCTAAACCAAGACCAACACATCAGTTCTACAGAATTTCCCCGGCCTCCCAAGGGCCACCAAACCAATAACACATTTCAATAAATAGCCCGGTCCACTCACAGAACCAATATCAGTTAATGCAACACAACAATAAAAATGCAATGATGCAACAAAAGTAAATTCGTACCAGGCGTGGTACCCGAGCCAACTATTAGTATATTCTATACCAGGCGTGGTACTCGTGCCAACCATTTGTTATACCTGTACCAGGCGTGGTACCCGAGCCAACTGAATGTCAATAATCCACAGTCAAATGCATGAACAAATAACTTGTAAACCAACAAGCAAATACCGTTCAAATCACAGACTGTAAAGCAGGAACCTTAGTCATTCTACACAACTTCCCTAAGCAACGTATTTCATACAATCACTTAGATATGAGTACAAGGATATACAACATTCACAGAAATTGTAAGCCATCACCTACCTCGAAATGATCCAAGCTCTATTCAACCTGAGCTTTCCCGTGTTCCGGATTCCTTTCTCGTTCTTGGTCTAAAATAACACACAAGTATATACAATTAACACACAAGGCCTGCACAATACCCGGATTACACCAAATCCCCAAACCCCCTGCTACCCATGATAATCCCACCCTCTTCTCTGGCTTTCCCATCATTAATTCACCTACTTCTATCATTTTTACAGATAAAAATAGAGAATTTAACAACCTATGATCATAATAACATACTTTTAATGATGCCCAAGAACATTCATGCTTGGAATCCCCTTCCTTCCCCGGATTCTACCATTCCTAGGTTATATCAACCTTTTCCCAAGTTCCCTCCTAGCAATTCTACCACATAGAAAACGTAGTACAAAGATTGGGGAGTATAAACCTTACCTTAGGGAAGCAATTCGAAGGAAAAAGGAGGAAAATCGCCTGAAATCGCCCTAGTTCTTCTCCCAAACAAATTGTAGAAAACTGAACTATTTTGGGGAAGTTTCTGCATTAAAAACTCATCAGCCCTCTATAGCGGTCCCCGCTCCGCTATTGCGGTCCCGCTATAGCGGATGACTTCCGCTATAGCGGTCTTAAGTGGGTGTTGATCTCCTTGACCACCGCTATAGCGGTATTTTCCACCGCTATAGCGGAGGTCACTACGATAGACCATTGCGCTCGTCACGGATAGAATGTCTGGAAATTTCCCAATTTGGCCATTTTACAACACACCTGCTTTCCCCGATGACTCGAAATAACCCTTTCACGTCAAACACGATTTCGGGAGTTTTACTTACCCAACCTCAATTCTGAAAAGTCCCCCGAACTCCTTTATGTCTTGGCTACGTGGAAACTATCTCAAAACAAGATACATAGAACAATTCTTATCCGTATTTCCCTAGACTCTACCTCGCTCCAAAACTGACTGAGGCTAGCCTAGCCCAGAATTTCAAACTCCCAAATTCGGAGTTTTCTAACTCTAAAACTTGGCACGATTGGACTACCCATAACGACGGACCCGGTCATTACAACAGATACCAATTTACCCATTGTTCATCCCTGAATTATCAAACCCAAAATTACGGAAATAAAAGGAGGAAAGTGTAGTACCTGAATCCTCAAATAATTAAGGGTACTTGTCCCGCATGTCCTTCTCAATTTCCCAAGTGGCTTCATCAACGGGACGATGCTTCCACTGAACCTTCACCATATCAATCACCTTTGTCCTCAACCTTCGGACATTCCGAGCAAGAATCAAAGCTGGTTCCTCCTTATAACGAAGATCCTTATCAAAAAGTACCTCATCCCACGTGATGATGTAATCCCTATCCCCATGGTATCGCTTAAGCATGGATACATGGAATACTGGATGGACACCTGACAAACTAGGTGGCAGTGGTAACCTGTAAGCCACTGGCCCCATAATTTCAAGAACTTCAAACGGACCGATGAACCGAGGGCTAAGCTTGCCCTTCTTACCAAACTGCATAACCTCTTTCATTGGTGACACCTTTAACAATACATGTTCACCAGCCTGAAAGTCCATGTTCCGGACCTTGCGGTCTGCATACTCCTTCTGCCTGCTTTGAGCAGCCAACAACTTGGTCTGAATGCCCCTTACCTTTTCCTGCGCTTCCTTTACTAAGTCTACGCCCAGAGGCTTTACATCGCCTTCCTCAAACCACCCAACTGGTGATCTGCAGTTCCTCCTATATAATGCCTCGAACGGTGCCATGTCAATACTGGAGTGGTAGCTATTATTGTACGAGAATTCGCACAATGGTAGAAACTGGTCCCAATGACCCCCGAAGTCCATCACACATGCTCTCAGCATGTCCTCTAATACCTGTATCATCCTTTCCGACTGACCATCAGTCTGAGGATGGAAGGTTGTGCTAAAAGTGAGTTGTGTACCCAACTCTTCATGGAACTTTACCCAGAACTTCGAAGTAAACAGCGTACCCCTGTCTGAAATAATGGACAGTGGTACCCCATGCAGTCTCACAATCTTCTTCACGTAGATCTTAGCCAATTGCTGCGAATTGTAATCTACCCTGATCGGAATAAAATGAGCGGACTTGGTCAGCCTGTCAACAATGACCCAAATTGAGTCATACTTCCCCAATATCTTGGGAAGACCCACCATGAAATCCATGACTATTATTATTTCCCACTTCCACTCTGGAATTGACATTCTCTGAAGTAGTCCTGTAGGTGTCTGATGTTCGTACTTTACCTGTTGGCAGTTCTGACATTTGGACACAAAATCAACTATGTCCCTTTTCATCCCGGGCCACCAGTAACACTGCCTCAAGTTCCTGTACATTTTAGTTACACCTGGATGAATCGAGTATCGCGAACCATGGGCTTCCGCCAAGATTTTCTGAATTATATCATCAACCCGAGGAACACAAATCCTCTCCCTGAAATGTAACACTCCACATGAGTCTAACATGACGTCTCTGGAATCCCCGAATATTACCTTACCTCGCAACTAACTCAGTTTCGGATCCTGAAACTGTTTCGCCTTTATTTCCTCTATGAAGGTGGTCTTGACCTCAATGCTGGCCAATAACCCACCTTGATCTGAAACACCCAAGTGCATGAACTTGGCCTCCAAAGTCCAAATTTCCTTAGCTAGTGGTCGTTTGGACACCCCCAAATAAGCCAAGCTACCCATGCTAACAGTTTTCTGGCTTAATGCATCTGCCACTACATTAGCCTTACCCAGATGGTACTGAATGGTCACATCATAATCCTTCAATAGATCCATTCACCTCCTCTGCCTCAAATTCAAATCCTTCTAAGTGAATACGTGCTGCAGACTGTGATGATCTGTGAACACCTTACGCTTGACACCATAAAGGTAATGTCTCCAAATTTTTAATGCGAAAATCACCGCTGCCAACTCTAAGTCGTGAGTCGGGTAATTCCTCTCATGCACCTTCAACTGTCTGGATGCATAGGCTATCACATTTCTATCCTTCATCAACACAACACCCAAACCAGAATGTGAAGCATCACAGTAAACAACAAAGTCTTTACCTTCAACCGAAAAGGACAATATAGGAGCCATGGTCAGAAGTGTCTTGAGCCTTTGGAAGATATCCTCGCACTTGTCGGACCACACAAATGGTGCATCTTTTTGTGTCAGCCTGGTCAGTTGAGTAGCAATAGAAGCAAAATCCTTAACAAACCTCTGATAGTACCTCGCGAACATAACAAAACTCCTCACCTCGGTCACAGAGCTAGGCCGAACCTAACTCTTGACTGCCTTAATTTTCTGGGGATCCACCATCACCCCCGTTTCTGACACTACATGACCCAAGAATGCCACAGAATTCAACCAAAACTCACACTTAGTGAATTTTTCATAAAGCTTTTGGTGCCTCAAGATATCCAACACAATACGAAGGTGATTAGCATGCTCCTCCCTACTCTTAGAGTAGATCAAAATATCATCGATGAACATGATAACGAAGGAATCCAAGTAGGACTTAAACACCCTATTCATCAAACTCATGAATGTTGCTGGCGCATTGGTCAAACCAAATGACATTACTAGAAACTCGTAATGTCCATACCGAGTCTGAAAAGCAGTTTTCGGAATATCCTCAGGCGTAATCTTTAACTGATGGTACCCCGACCTCAAGTCGATTTTTGAGAACACTGATGCATCCTGAAGTTGGTCAAACAAATCATCTATACGGGGTAGAGGGTACTTATTCCGGATGGTCACCTTGTTTAACTGCCTATAATCTATGCACATCCGCATACTACCATCATTCTTCTTTACAAATAAAATTGGAGCATCCCAAGGCGAAGCACTGGGATGTATAAATCCCTTATCTAGGAGTTCTTGCAGCTGAGTCTTAAGTTCCCTTAACTTTGTCGGATCCATACGATACAGAGGAATGGAAATGGGACGAGTTCCTGGCTCCAAATCAATACAAGAATCTATATCCCTGTCCGGAGGCATACCAGGCAAGTCCGCTGGAAACACCTCTAAAAATTTGGAAATCACTGGAACTGACTCAATAGGCGGGGAATCCACACTATCATCCTGGAGATGAGCCAAGAAGGCTAGACACCCCCTCCTCACTAGCTTCCTAGCCCGAACAAACGATATTATCTTAACTGGCTTAGGCCTGTACACACCCTCCCACTCTAGTCTATCCTTACCCGAAATCTCAAAAGCCACAGTCTTGTGTTACATGATAAGGAGATAGCCAGGTAATACCCAAGATAATATCAAAATCAGCGATATCCAGAATTACCAAGTCTACCCAAGTATGCAACCCCACAAACACCACAGAACAGTCACGATATACATGAGTCACAATCACAGACTCTCCAACCGGGGTAGAAACATGGATAGGGGAATCAAGGATATCATAAATCAAATCCATCCCCAAAGCAAAACTCACAGACACATAAGAATATGTAGAGCCTGGGTCATAATACCGAAGCCATTTTATCGCAGACAAGAATGGTACCTGTGATCACTGTATCTGAGGCTTCTACCTTGATCATCCCTGGAAACGCATAGCAATAAGCTCGATCATCAATCCGGGCAACTTCCTAGGTAGGCTGCGCCGCACCCCTGCTTGCGCCGCCATTCCCCCTGTCTCTCCGGCCTCCCTAAAAATTACCTCGCCCACCCTGTGAACGACCCCTAGCATTACTGCCTCTGCCTGCCGGAACCACTGCTCTAGTCTGCTGCTGACCCTGATTACCTGTCTGCCTATGTGGACACTCCCTCTTAAAGTGGCCTAGCTCACCACAATGGAAGCAACCACGGTCAAGAGTAGGTCTACTAGCTGATGTATAAGACGTTCCCTGGGCTCTAGGAGCTGAAGACTGAGCTCCCTGACGACCACCTGTAGTAGCTGGCAGAGCTGACTGAATAGGTTAGACCGGTTAAGCCTACTGATGCTGGCCCCTGGAGTATGAAGCACTAAAATTTCCCTCATTCCGAGGCTTCTTGGCTAAATCCTTAGCCTACCCCGCTTGCCTAACTCCCTCTATCTTCTTCACATAATCCACCACATCATTAAAGCCCTTTCATGAAGAAGTCATATGCACTGACAGTACCTACAGTTCACTATTCAGACCCTTAACAAACAACCGGACCCGTTCCTCCTCAGGCCCTAGAATCTGTGTAGCAAAATGAGACAACACATGGAACTTAGCCTCATAAGCTGAGACTGACATGCTACCCTGCTCCAAGTTCAGAAACTCATCTTTCTTTCGGTCCCTCAAAGTACGAGGAATGTACTTCTCTAGAAACAACGCGTGGAACTGCTCCCAAGTCAGTGGAGGTAGAACAGAAGACCGACACTCAACATGAGACCTCCACCACTTCTTGGCATCACCCTGCAGTTGAAAAGTGGCAAACTCAACCCCATGCTGACGTACAATACCCAACTTGTGCAACCTCTCATGGCAATCCAGGATGAACTCATAGGCATCCTCCTTGTCTGTACCCTGAAACGTCGAAGGTTTCATCTTAAGAAACTTAGTCAACATCTCATGCTCATTTCCAGTCATAACCGGGCCTAGCATTGTCTTGAAGAGATCATTCGTGCCCAAATTTGTGTCCATCCTAGGTGTTGTAGTAACCGTTGGCTGATTATCCAAGGCCTGATTTTCATAAGTTGCGGGTATGGCCCCAGTACCAACCAACCCACTCAGAATATCCCACGCCTGCTTAAAAGCTTCCGGTGTCATAGCAGGAAGGCATGCACCTCCAATCGGTGCCGCCTCCGCTTGTGCCCCTTCATCCTCCACAATCACTTCCACCTCTTTCGCCATATGATCCTGTGGTGGGGGAGGGGTTACCTCGCGTGCAGAAGCAACTCGAGCTCCACCCCTGGCGGGTGTGGCTCCAGCTCATCCCCTGCCCCTTTCCCTACCTCTGCCACGAACTGCCAGGCCCACTGCTGGGACCGCTGGCCTTGCTCCATTGTTCCTTGTAGTAACCATCTGTGGACAGAAGAGTGAATGAGGTTAGATACCAATTGAAATCGAGTTATAGCACGAAGGAAAGAAGGAAGAGATAGTTTTTCCTAAAGCCCCATAGCCTCTCGAAGAAAAGTACGGACGTCTCCGCACCATTCAACAAGACTCTATTAGACCTGTTTGGTACGACGAGATCAATGAACCTAGGCTCTGATACCATCTTTTTCACGACCTAGACCATCGTGAGTGGCACCCACCCAACCCCCAGATGAGAGAACCAATAGAGTTCAACCGTTTGCCTAGACAAACAGCCTATAACCAGCAACAGAAGTAAACTATCAATTAAATAATGCAAAAACTAAAGTTTTAATATATATATCCTGCGGAAAATCCCTCCTAGGAACTAAAAGTCATTGTACCAAACATCACTACTAATATCTAAAATATGGGGATGCAACCCCAAAAGAAAATACGGAAATAGTTTCAAGTCCAAAACAAGTGGACTGCAACTCTAAAGATAAGCCCAAGGTAGCTTGATCAAACAGCTCACCCTTGAAGTCAGAAATCGTCGGTGCAAAAGATGAGGTTGCGTCTCAGCCACTGGAAGATTTCCTGTACTCACCAAAAGAAAAGCAAGTGTTGTACCAGTACACCACCACTGTGTACTGGTAGGTTCATCAACCAGTTTTTAGATAAACAGTATATAAATAGTACGACAATATCAAGTAATAGGTATGGAAACATGCAACAATATCAACAGACACACCTAGACTACCAGTCTCAACTTAGCTTGTTCCCACATGAATCCACCACCTATACTCTGAGCCACAACCATATACCAATAACTATACCTTTCCTTCTAGCCTGAACCCACCCTGGGATCCCCTCTAGACAACACAATAATCAATGAACAACCCAGCCAAAACCAAGACCAACACATCAGTTCTATAGAATTTCCCTGGCCTCTCAAGACCAATACATCAGGTTTTATTCCCTAATAGCCTAACTCTTTTCATTCTAAGCAATTCTATTCCTAAAGAAGAAAGAACTCCTTCAAGCTCCAAGTCTCAAGCTCCAAGATCAAGCCTCCATTTCTTTTCATCTTAAGATCAAGCTAGCTTCAATAAGGTAGGTGGGTATTCAATAAGGGATTTCCTTCACCCTTATACCCAAAACTCGTGATTTTTACTTTGATTTATAAATTTGTGAAATTAGGGTTCTTACCCAATTTGGGAAAAACTTATGGGTTTAATATTAAAGCATCAATTCATGGTTTCTCATTGCTTATCTATGTTTTAATTGAGGTTTCTTAATTGATTTCAAAATCCCATGCATTAAAGATGATTTCTAGCATGATTCCATTGAATTGTATGATTTCAAGTGAAAATTGGCATGTTAGATAACATGGCCTTATGTATTTATGAAATTCCATGCCTAATTCTTCAAGTTATGAATTCAGAAAGAAAAGTATGTTTTGAATTATGGCTATGCTAAGCTTCAAGGACTTATGATATGAGAATTGCATGATATCAGATATGTCTCTGTTCATTTCAAACAGATTTGGCATCAGATATGCCACAAGTATATTGTATGAGCTATATGTATATTTTGAGAGTAGTATTTAGCACCGAGCGATGAGGGTTTGATTACCCAAGTCCAAAGCTACATTGCCAGCGTAGGTTATGAATCTCCCTATGGGCTTATGAAAGTGGTTCCACATTTGATCATGGTGTCCTGTGCTTTAGCGGGCATTAGGGCAGCTTTGCCAACTAGGGTTATATAGTTGGATTATGGTGTCCCGTTCCTTGGCAGGGTTTGGGGTAGCTTTTCTAACTAGGGTTATATAGTTAGATTCCATGTAGCTCACATGGTCTATTGTCGGTTATAAGAAACTCCCGTATGAATGTTTTCAAGTTTTCTAAGCTTTATGATATCTTATTTTGAGGTTTGACTTATATCTCATGCTTATTACTCAAACTATGATATTTACTTATGATTTCTTTGATTATGCATGAACTCAGTTTTAATCATGTTGTAAGTATGTTTTTACCATGTTCATGCATAGCTTACATACTTAGTACATCATATAGTACTGACGCATAGTTTGTGATGCATCCTCTTGATGATGCAGATTCAGGCTTCTTCCCTCTGGCTCATGGCTAGACATTATCGGGTGTCCAGATTTGGTTGGTGAGTCCTCATTATCTGGGGACCTTAGCTATGCTAGTACTTTTACTGTCTTTCTTTCAGATTCTCGAGTTAGTTAGGGTCTTGTCCCATCAACTCTTATGACAATTTAGAGGCTTCAGACATAGCTAGACTTGTATTCCGTATTTGGATTTGATATTTCTTAAACTTTGTTCTTATTTGATATGGTTGCCTATCTTCATTTAGTATGCTTCCGCTATGTTTTCTTATGAATGTCTGAGTATGCTATGACCAAGGGTTAACTTGGAGCACTTATGGCCTCAGGTCCCGTTGTGCCTAGGGGGTAGCCTCGGGGGGTGAAACAATTACAATGGGCAGTTTTCGAAGGGTCAGGGTTCTTAGGGATACGCTATAACACCCTAATTCTAAACTAAGACTTGAACCATTTTCCATAGGTGTTAATATCAATTTTTCAAGTGTGGAAAGTATATTAAATATAAAGGGTTATAAAGAACCTCTAGCTCAAAGTTAAGTGGAAAGCACCCCAGCCGATTAAGTTTTCATATAAGACTCAATTAGAGTCAACTTAAAATGACCATTACTTCTAGAATATAACGAGTTAGGTGGCCTAGTACCAACCAAATTAAAGATCTTCGAGTCTTCTTTCTAATGCCACCGATGTGCATTAATTCAAGTATGGAGTAAGAAGTTATCATTGTTTTACTCAACCATGTCTGTATAATAGACAGTAACCACGAGAGGAATCCATGACTCATGGATCAAACCACGGACCGTGGATTGCATCCGTGGAAATCAGTCTTGAAACTTGAAATTTTACCTAAAAACCACGAGAGGGTTCCATAGGTCATGGAATGATCCACGGGTTGTGAAACCCACTCATGGAAATCAGTCCAGAGGCCTAAAAAGTGCCCAAGAATCATGACCCTCATTCCACGGACCATGGTTCATTCCACGGGCTGTGATTCATGCCCGTGGAAGCCTACGACGAGTTTTTTTCAGTAGTTTTACTTAGTTTTCTTAGGGGTATTTTAGACCTTTCTTTTTTTTCTTTTAACTCCTATACTAAATTATTTTAGACATTTTACATGGGATTAAAGGGGAATTAGTTGACTAAGTTCCCTCATTCTCTCAATTAGAAATCCTAAGTCAGAAAAGAAAAGAAAAAATCATTCTCTCAAGCTTCCAACTAGGATTCTTCTCCAAAGGTTCCAACCTTTAAGATAGTTCAAGATTTTTGACAACTAGTTATGGGATTTCAATGAGGGCTTCCTTTCACCCTCATGCCCAAAGTTTCAGATTTTAGTATGACATTTACAAGTTATGATTCTAGGGTTCTTACCCAAACATGTGTTTTGCTATAAATTTGATTCTTGATGATTCTACACGACTACTATCCTTATTAGAATAATTTTTATATTAATTCCTGTAAATAGATTTCAAAACCCAAGATTTTTGGGAGAAGCAAGTTTTATCCTAATTTTACAATATTTTCTCAGAATTTTGCTTTTCCTTCAAAATTCAGTTCAACTTTTCAGCATTCAATCTAAACAAGTTTAAGTTTCTTCACACTGATTTTGACTATGGATTTTGTTCCCAAATAAGTATGCATTATTTTTTATCCAGTTATTTTAGTACAAAAGTCCTATGCATGATTTAGAATGCTTTCAGTGTTAGCATTATTTTTAATTCTCAATTTGAGCTATCCAATATGTCAATTTTTATATATTTATTCAGTTGGGAGTAGTACTTAGCACCGACCGGATGATGGGATGAAGGCTCACCCGTCAGTTAGGACTGAGGCCTTTAGTAGAAGTCCCTAAGTCCCAGAACTATCTACCATAGGTTCTAAAGGATCATCCGTCATATCAGGCTTGACACCTTAGTCCTTTTGGATATAGTTTAGTGGATCAACACCAGCCAGTGTTCATACTCTTGGTAAGGTATGAATACCCTCCCAACCAGGGTTACAGGTTGGCCCCTAGCTAGCTCAGCTTGGGATATATCAGTTAACAATAGTTCTCACAGTTTAAACTCAGATATTTCATGACCTTGTTATTAGTTTGCATTCAGTACAGTATATCATTATTTTCAGCATGTTCGGTAGAAGAAACTCCCTTAAGGATTTACTTTAGACATGACTTTTGGCACGAATCATGGTTTTCAACTCAGTTGAACTATTTCATGACTTACAAACATAATTAATCTTTTTAGTCTATGGATCTCCATGTAACAGTTTTACTAATTTTTAAATATCATGATCTCACAGTTACAGTTTAGAAACATGATTTACACCCTCTTCAGCAAAAGAGCTTATGTTCTACAGTTTGACTTATGCATTCTCAGATGTTTATACTTAGTCCAGTTTTCAGCCATGCTTTCAGTATATACATGTTTTCACATGATTTTAAGTTAGTTCATTATCTCACATGCTCAGTACATTCCAAAGTACTGACCGCATACCTTCCTTGTGCTACATCATTTCATGATGTAGGTTTCAGTGGTAGCTCCCAGGATCATGGTCAGGCAGATCGCAGCTTCTAGTCTGCAGGGAATGAGTTCTCCTTATTTGGGAACTCCAGTCAGTTAGTAGTCATAGCAGTTGATTTCAGTTCTTATACATTGATTAGAGATAGTTGGGGGTCATGTCCCGGCTAACTGTAGTTAGTGTTAGTAGAAGCTTCATAGACAGTTAATCAGTTAGTTGTATCAATATTTAAATGACTTTGTATTTTGGTTTAAGAAAGTTACTTTTTCATAGTATGTTTCAAGAGCTCAGCATACCTTTTAACTTCTGCATTATCTTTCAGTTTGTATCTCAGTAGAATAGCAGATCGTGGGTTAGCTTGTAGTCACTTGTGACTCTAAGTACTGTGTCATATTTAGGGTGTAGGCTCGAGGCATGACATACCCTAAGTACCCCATTCAGTCATTGATGCAGGCTCCTACTGCGGTCTGTAAGGGACCAATCAGTCGTTATCAATTTTTGGTGGATATCTTACGTCATCAGCTCTAGCATAGCGACCTACTTTTACTTTTAGTGCAGTGAGGTTGGTCACTTGAGGAGGAATTGTCCTCAGCTTCGATAGGAAGCTCAGCAGCAGGCTCCTAGAGCTCTAGGTCCAGCTGGTAGAGGTAATGGTTATGATAGAGATTGTCCATAGGGCAGTCGGGGTGGTCACACGACAGGTAAGGTTGGCACTCAGTCCAACAGGGGTGGTGGCAGAGGAGGTAATTAGCCCAACAGTGGTGGTTATGGCTGGCAATGGGATCGGGAGCTATCGGTACCGGTACTGGTCCATCCCGGTCCGTTACCAGTTCCGTATCGGTCCGGTAGCTTCCGGTTAGGGTAGGGGTAGGGGGTACCGGGACGGGGAATGGGACGGAAGGGGAATTTCTACCGGACCATCCCAGTTCGATTTGTACAGGTACCAGTCCGGTCCGGTCCAGTTTCTGGGCGGGAAATTTCAAATTTTTCCTTAATCAAATGACCATTGGGCTAGTCATTGGCAATGGCTAGTGGGCCCCACCCAACGGCCATTTCACCCAAAACACCCCCTACCTCCCAAACTTTTTTTAATATCCCAAAGTTTTTAAAAATACATTTTAGTCCTAATTTTTAATTATAAAAACTCCCCACTCCTTCATTATTTACTACACAAATATTCTTCTTCTTCATCTACTGTCTCAACTCTCAAGTCTTCTACTCTCTATTAAATTGTTAATTTTATTAGTTTGAAAGTTTTGGTGAATTATTTTGGAGCAATCTTCAAGTTTCAAGTTTCATCTATCAATTTTTGGCTTTTGGTTATACACGTCTGTTTTTACGCAGACGTTTGGTACATTCGTTCCAACTTTTATCTCTTTACTTATTTATTTTTTTGCATTTAATTTTCGTATTAATTTATTTGCTTACTTTTAATATTTTAATATGGAATCCGGTGATAAATAAATTGGCATAGGTAAAAAAAATACTTTTTGGTAGGTTGGCTAATGCAATAACCAGAAAAACTAAAGTCGGTAGTTCTTCTAAATCCAAATCTAAAACTAGACAAGTGCCTCAACTTAGAATAAATACGGATGATTTTACACATGTTGAAGAAACTCCTTTTAATATTGATAGTAATACTCCATTAGATCATGAATTGTTAGAAATGAGGTTTGGTAATTTTAATGAAGAACTAGATGAAGAAATAGAATATGATAATGAATATGATGATAATGATACTTATGATGATGATGAAACAGAGCCGCCTACGGCTACTAGTCCCGCTACTGAACTCCCCACTCCCGCTTCCGCTTCCTCTCCCCCTGTACATCCTACTAGGGGTAAGCCCAAAGCTGAACATCCTAAAAAATCTATTGTGTGGCAATTTATGACTCAAAATGAGGATAAAACTCAAGCTATTTATAAAAAATGTAAACGTATTTTGAATCATAAAACTTCGGGAAAGGCGGGTGGGACATGACATTTAAGAAATCATTTGTTGGGATGTTGTAAAAAAGAATTTTTGCAAGCTCAAGCTATAACCGATGCAATAAAACATGGTACTCCCCTTCCTGATGCATCTGTAGGAGTAGGGGCCTCTAACATGATCCAAACACAGTTAAACCCTTTTAATATTTCTGGCCCTAATACACATCGCAGTTATAGTAGAGAAAGAGATCTTGAAGAATTATCTAAAATGATTATTGTTTGTAGCTTGCCTTTTAGTTTTGCTGAAAATCCCGAGTTTGTTCATTATATTCAAATAGTGTAAAATCCATCTTTCACGGGGTTTTCAAGAAATACCATGAAAAAAGCTATTTTTGATTATCAAGAACAACATTTACAATATCTTCGTTGTTTATTTTACTATAATACTTATAGAATAGCTATCACTTCTGATATGGATCGTAGTGTTAATGGTAATGATTATTTCACTGTTACTGGCCATTGGATTGATGAAAATTGGAATATGCAACAATAAATTAGGTTATAAATGTTGTGAAATGCTTAAAACTGGTAGTTACATATCTCAAACTATTGTAGATGTTTTGCAATTTTATGGAATTTGTAATAAAGTAATTAGTGTCACCCTTGATAATGCTTCTAATAATACATTTGTTGTTGATTTTCTAAAACTGGCATTTTGCCCTATTTATAATGATGATTTTCATATTAGGTGTGTTGCACACATATATAATTTAATTGTAAGAGATGGTATAACAATGTATAATAGTGGTTGTATGAAATGTGAAACTGCAGTTTATTTTATTTTTAAATGTCAAGTAAAGGCTAGACGTAAAGAATTTGAAAACCATTCTAATGAATTTAGTCTCCCCCTTAGAAAAATTCCAAAAATAGTGTCTACTAGATGAAATTCTTTATATGAAATGCTTAAAGTTGCTTATGAATATATAGAAAGCCTGTACAAATGGTTTGGAATGCTCATAATTCAAATATGGATTATAGACTTACTGAAACTGATTGGAATGACGTAGAGGATCTTATAGAGTTTTTAAAAGTTTTTTATTTAGCTACTAAACAAATATTCAAACTTTATTATCCAATAATTTCTTCAGTTTTACCAAATATTTGTGTTATTTCTGATAAATTTTCTAAATTAAAAAATATTGAAAGGTTTCAAGCTTCCGTTAAGGCAATGATTGAAAAATTTTAAAAATATTTTTTTCTATTCCTCAAATTTATTTAACTACTTGTTTATTAAACCCAACTTACAAAGAAATAAGTGCATCACTAATGGTTGAAAAAATATATTCAAATTTAGATATTCAAGCTCACAAATTACCTAGTTTGACAACAGTTAAAGATAGCATAAAAATTGAAGATAGAAAATTGTATGACTTGTATAATTCTAGTAGAATAAATGACGTAGTACGTAATGAAGAACCTCAAACTTCTAGGTGTAGATATTCAAGTGAAGATAATATTGATGATATGCTAGAAAATTATCTTGGTCTTACTTCTAATGAAAAGAATGATTTTGATGAATATCTTAATCAGGGAACTGAAAGTATTAAGGATGCAGAAGGCAAACCTCAACTTTTAGAATGGTGGAGGAGTCACGGCAAGACATTTTCAAAACTTCAACCGATGGTTCGAGATGTGCTAGCTATTCAAGCATCCCCAGTAGCTTCGGAGGGCACTTTTAGTGCAACAAGATATCAAATTGGGGAGCATAGAATTCATTAGCAGCAGACATCTTGGAGATATCGATATTGTTTAGAGATTGGATCAATGCCGAGCGAAAGAATTATGGGCGTCCATGTTTACCTGCCCAATTTGAATATAATATAGATAATATTTTGGTAAATTCTAGTGAAGACGACATGGATTCATTGGAGGATCAAGCTCAACAACCACTTCCGAAAAATGTTACCAAAGAAATGTTAGAAGCTCTAAGACACGACTATTTTTAAGGCTACAGATATTAGTATAATAATTCGAGGCCTAATTCAAAAAGAACCCTTCCTAGAAGGTGGCTGCGTAGATTAGGTCCTCTTCTAATATTTGTAATACACATTGTACTATTTAATTTTTTATGAATAAAATTATAGGCTATTCGCCTTAACTTTTTCTAATTATTTTCTTCAATTTAATACATGTATTTTTTATATATATTTTAATTTTCAAATAATTCAAACTTAAGTTACAATTTAAAATTTAAAAAGTTTGAAAATTGAAAGTTTGATATAGTTTAAAAAGTTTCAAACTTAAGTAAGTAAGTTAGTTATAGTTTGAAAATTTTAAATTTAAACTTTTAAGACTCAAGCGTTGAAAATTTAAACTTTAAGAGTTTAAAATTTGAAATTTAAACTTTAAGAGTTTAAACTTTAAACTTTAAATAAGTTATATATATTTCTGAAATTTTTTCAATTATAAACAATCAAGTTTTAATTTAATTAATTTATTTTTTTTAAAAAAGGAGGGAGGTGAGGGGGAGAAGACCGGATCCGGTCCATTACCGGTACGTACCGGTCTGGGACGAACGTCCCTAAGATTACCGGTACGTCCGGTACCGAATTCGGCTGGCACCCACTTGGCATACGCCAGTTCCGGTCCGGTTTTGGAAAATTCTGATCCGATTGTACCAGTTCCGGTTCCACTGTCACCCTTAGTGGTGGTGCACAGACCAATGATAAGAATCACTTTTATGCTTTCCTAGGTAAACCAGAGGCAGAGGCTTCAAACGCAGTGATCACTGGTACTATTCTTGTCTGTGACTACATGGCTTCAGTTTTGTTTGACCCTGGGTCTACTTTTTCTTATGTGTCTGATGGATTTGTTGAGAGTTTTGATATAATATGTGAGTCCATTTATTTTCTTATTATTATATCTACTCTAGTGGGGGATTTTATGGTTGTGGATAGGGTCTTTCGGGCTTGCCTTATTATATTTGTAGGGAGGGTGACCTTAGCTGATTTGATGATTCTTTACATGGTGGATTTCGACATCATCTTGGGGATGAGTTGGTTGTCTCCCCACCATACCATTCTGGACTGTCATGCTAAGACAGTGGCTATGACTATGATTGGGTTGGATAGGTTTGAGTTGGAGGTAACTATAGCCCTGCTCTAATAAAGTTTGTGTCATTCCTTCGTGCTTAGAGTCTGATTGGGAGGGGATATCTATCCTTTCTAGCTCATCTTTGGGACACTAGTTCAGAGGTCCCAGCTATTGAGTCATTTCTGGTAGTGTGTGAGTTTCAGGAGTTATTTCCTACAGATCTTCCTGGCATGCCACCTGATCGAAACATTTACTTCTGCATTGACTAAGAGCCAAACACACATCCTATCTCTATTCCTCCATATAGGATGACACCGACTAAATTGAGACAGCTTAAGGCTCAATTGCAAGAGTTGTTGAGTAAAGGTGTCATGCCCTAAGACTATGCGCTAGATGTAACACTGTGCTTAGAACCACAAGTTGCCCCAAGCCAACTAATAATCTGGCATAAACTAAGCATTTTGATTAACATAGACATCTAGGCGAAAGCTAAATAGAATTTAATTTAAAAGTTCAAAAAAATAGGCTGAAAATCTCTGAATAAATGAATATATGAGTCTGACATATAAAGTGATTGAAAAGCTGAAAATCTAACTCTAAGTCTGAAAGCCTCTACTACTAATGAGTTGCTGGGATGAACCCCCAGCTGACTCCAAATTACTAAAAACTAAATGACTAAGGAAAAAGCAGCATAAAATAGGTCTTCGAATGATGAGGACTCACCACTGACTGTCTTTGGGGTGGCACTGAGTCAAAATAATTGTGAGACTGAATCTGAGAACCTAGACCTGCATCATAATAGGATGCAACACATAGAGTATGCTTCAGTACTTTCAATGTACTGAGCACGAGGGATATGCAAGATAACTATATATAAACATGCTAAAATACTGATATGTTGTTTAAGCTGTGAGCTGATTATAGTACATAGGACCAAAATATAATCATGCTTAAAAATCCAATTTGAAAAGCATAGTGAAAAGTTATAAAAACAGGAACTGAGGGCCTAATACACATTACTGAAGCTAATTCTATGGGTGAGCTTGTTAACTGACATAAACCACATGAGCTAAACAAGGAGTCCTACGTATACGCCCCATCGAGAGGACCCAATATACCTTGCCAGGGTATAAAGGCATGACTGGCATGATCACTAAATTGAGGCCCGCTAAAGGGCTAAATAATAATATGGTGGCACGTAGTTTTGGGAATTTAGGGTACGCTGAACCCTAATCTAACTCAGTGCTAAGTAGTACTTCCAAGAGTTATATGCTAGCTAATTTAAACTGAGGTCCTGAGTTTTTGTGTCAAAACTATACTAATCTGAAATCATTATTTTCTGAAACTGCAACTGAAAGCTGACTAAACATTGTTTAAAATCTTAATACTTGTATTCTACATTTGATTCTTAGATAAACCATTTGATGAGAAAATACTACATATTAGGGCTAAATTCTTGATTTCTCAAATTATGGTGAAAACTCATGCAAATCATTGAAGACATATTACAATTCATATAAAAACAGGATATAAAACAGGTAGGAATTATAACGACTAAATCCTTGAATAATTTGCATAATTGGGAAGGAACCCTAATTTTATAAACCCTGAATATTCGAAGTAAAGACTGTACTTTTGGGCAAAAAGGTGAAATAAACCCTTACTGAATACCCACATACCTGGTGGAAGAAGATCCCTGAAGAAAATCTGAAGTTTGAAGCTTGGAGGAAAAAGCTCTAGGTCTGGATGGAGAGAAGAATCGATCATGTTCTTTCTTTCTGGGACTTGAGCGAAGGAATGAGGAAAACTAAAATAATTTGGATTAGGACATATTATAATAATACTAAAAAGACTTATTGTCAGATTTAAAATAAGAGGGAAAGGTCTAAAATACCCCTAAGGAATTAAATTATAAACTGCTGGAAAAATTCGGCCTAGGCTTTCACAGGCACCAACCATGGCCTGTGGGCTGAACCACGGTTTGTGGTTCCTAATCCAAAAAGGTTGGTCGCAGGTTTGATTTCCACAGCCACCAGCCACGGCTCGTGGATTGCTCCATGGTTCGTGGAACCTGGGCGTGGTTCTCATGCAAATTGTCTAGCCTCAGTCTCATTTTCATAGGTGGAGTCCATGGCTCGTGGACTATTCCATGGTCTATGGTTCCACCTCATGGACTCGACCCTATAAGATGGTCTCAGTCTGATCTCCACAGGCCTAGTCCACGGCTCATGGAATGTTCCTCGGCCCGTGGATCTGGCTCGTAGAACCTGCTGACACTTTGACAGCTTAACACTTGAAATTTTCTGGCTGATTCTTAGCTTAGAATTTTTTGGGGTATTACAATATCTATCCCTTGGGATCACTCGTCCTCGAATGAAGACTAAACAAGCTGAGTTTGGAGGGAAAGAGTTGCAATCCCTACAAACTGAGTTCTAAAAGCTGATTTCTAACTAATTTGAGTTCTAAGGATATGGAAAACACACAGACAATGCAGGAAAATTGAGGGAACATGAAACTAAGGGGAAATACACATGAGGGATTCTGAGGAACTAGAGAGGAACTATTACCTCAAGTTGGACCTGAATTGGAAGGGAAAAGTTGGGGGTACTTGGTCATCATAGCTTCTTCTGCTTCCCTCGTAGCTCCCTCAACTGACTAGTTTCTCCAAAGGATTTTCACTGAAGTGACTTCCTTGTTTCTCAACCTCCGAACCTGATGATCAAGAATCTCAACTAGAACCTTTTCATAAGAGAGGCTATCCTTCATGCCCATACTTTCTAAAGGCATAACTAAAGCTGGATCACCCATGCATTTCTTCAACAAGGATATATGAAAGACTGGGTGCACCGATGCTAAGTGTATGGGCAACTATAACTCATAAGACACCTTGCCAACTCTCCTCAGAATCCTGTAAGGACCTATATATCAGGGACTAAGCTTCCCTTTCTTACCAAACCTCATCACACCCTTCATAGGTGACACCTTCAGGAAAACCCAATCATTACCCTCAAATTCTAGCTCTCTTCTTCTTACATATGCATAGGATTTCTGATGACTTTGAGCCGTATTCAACCTCTCCCTAATAAGCTGAAACTTCTCCATAGTTTTATGGACTAGATCTGGCCCCATCAATGCTACTTCACCTACTTCAAACCAACATATAGGTGACCTACACCTACACCCATAAAGAGCCTCATACGGAGCCATCTGAATGTTAGAGTGAAAAACTATTTTTGTAGGCAAACTCTATAAGAGGTAAGTGAACATCTCAATTACATTTGAAATCAACCACACAAGCCCTCAACATATCCTCTTAGGTTTGGATAGTATGCTCTACCTGACCATCTCTTTGCGGATGAAAAGTTGTGCTAAGGTTAACTTGAGTACCAAGACCTTTTTGAAATGACCTCCAAAACTGAGATGTGAATTGAGTACCTCTATCTGAGATGATGGATAAGGGAACCCTATGCAACCTGACTATCTCACAGATATAGAGTCTGGCATAGTCCTCAACTGAGTTTGTAGTCTTGACAGCCAAAAAATGGGTTGACTTAGTGATCCTGTCTATTATCACCCAAATAGAGTCATGTTATCGACGAGTACGCGGAAAGCCTGTAATGAAGTCCATATTGATCACTTCCCACTTCCAAGTATGAACATTGAGATCCCGAGTCAAACCCTATGGTCTGTGATGTTATACCTTTATTTGCTGATAGTTCAGACACTTAGCTACAAAGTCTGCAATGTCCCTCTTCATGCCATTCCACCAATAGACTTCCCACAGGTCATGGTACATCTTAGTGGTGCTGGGATAAATACAATACCTGGATCTATGATCCTCCGTAAAATTCCGCACCCTCAAGTCATATACATTAGGCACATATAAACGACTTTGGTAATGAGGCACACCATCTCCCCCTTGGGAGAAAACCTCTACTCTCTGCTGATGGACAACACCCTTTAATTGAAGCAAAATAGGGTCATTGTCTTACTTCTCCTTCACCTCAACTACTAAGGAAGATTCTGAACCATTCTGATCTATGATACCACCCTCTGTTGTGTTAGTAAGGCAACCCCTAAGCGAGCGAGCCTAAGAACATCCTTAGCTAATTCCTTTTTATCTTCCTTAACATGTGACACACTACCCATAGACAATTTGCTAAGTTCATCAGTCAATACATTGGCCATACGCGGATGGTAGAGCACATTCATATTATAATCCTTGAGAAACTCGAGCCACCTTCTCTAACAAAGATCCAACTCCTTTTGGGTGTACATATACTGGAGACTCTTATGGTCTGAAAGGACATATACATCAACTCAAGATCATGATTCGAATAGTTCTTCTCATGAATCTTATGATGTCTAGAGGCATATTCAATAACCTTACCATGCTACATCAGAACACAACCTAACCCAACTCTGGATGTATCACAATACACCACAAAACCATCTGAACCCTCTTGTAGAGTCAAAACTGGTGTTGTGGTCAATCTAGTTTTTAACTCGTGGACGTTTTTCTCATACTCATCTGACCACTGGAACTTAACCTTTTTTTAGGAAACCTGATCAACGGAGAAACTATGGATGGAAACCCTTCAATGAACCTCTTGTAGTAACCACCCAAGCCCAAAAAGCTCCTAATGTCTGTCGAAGATGTGGGTCTAGGCTAGTTTTTCACTGCCTCTATCTTCTGTGAATCTACTCAAATACCCTCCTTAGACACCACATGACCTAGAAAAGAAACTGATTGCAACCAAAACTCATAATTACTAAACTTAGTGAATAGCTGGCGATCCTTGAGAGTTTCTAGCACAACTCTCAAATGATTTTCATACTCCTCCTTATTCTGAGAATAAACTAGGATGTCATTAATGAAGACAATGACGAACATACCCAAGTACTGCTTAAATACCATGTTCATCAAATCCCTAAAAGTTGCAGGAGAATTGGTTAGTCCAAAAGACATAACAAGAAATTCATAGTGACCATATCGAGTTTTGAAGGTTGTCTTTGGAATATCACAGTCTCTAACTCTTTGTTGATGATAACCAGATCTAAGGTGAATCTTGGAAAAGTAACTGACACTCTGAAGTTAGTCGAACAAGTCATCAATTTTGGGATAGGATACTTATTCTTGATTGTGACTTTGTTCAGTCGATGATAGTCTATGCACATTCTGAGTGAACCATCTTTCTTACGCACAAAGAGGACTAGAGTGCATCCTATGGAGAGATGTTGGGTCTGATGAAACCCTTATCTAGGAGATCTCTTAGCTGATCTTTAAACTCCTTAAGCTCTGCTGAAGCCATTCTATAATAAGGAATAAAGATGGGCTGTATATCTAAAAGAAAGTCTATCCCAAAGTCAATTTCCCGCTCAGGAGGGACTCTAGGCAGATCCTTAGGGAACTCGCTAACTACAGGAATCGACTGGAGTTATGGGGTTTTGGATTTTGAATCCTTGACCCAAACTATGTGGTAGAATAACCCTTTTGAGATTATATTTCTGGCCTTGAGGTAAGATATGAAATGACCCTTTGACATTGGAGGACTAACCCACAATTTTAAGATAGGCTCATATGGAAATTAGAATTTTACGACTTTGGTTATGTAGTTGACCGAGGCATAACTAGAGTGTAGCCAATCTATGCCAAGAATGACATCGAAGTCGATCATATCTAACACTACTAAGTCTGCTGAGATGGTTTTATGAAGGACTAAAATTGGGTAATCTCTGTAAACCCTCTTAGCTACGATACTCACCGACTGGGGTGGATACTAAGAAGGATTCTAAGAGTATTTCAGGACTGACTCTGAATTTACATGCAACATATGGAGTTATAAAAGATAATGAAGCCCCTGGGTCTAACAAAACATAAACATCAAGAGAGAAGACTGACAACATACAAGTGACTACATCTGATGAACTCTTCTGATCTTGACATGATGACATAGCATAGAGACAGTTTTGGCGCTGACTATTTCTTGTGCCAGAAGCAGTACCCTGCTGAACTGTGCGACCTGCTAAAGCTGCTGAAGTGGTAGACTGAGCTCGGTTACCTCTCTGTACTTGCCTAGTTGATGGGCATTTTTTCAACCTATGGCCTAGCTGACCACACCCAAAACACCCTTCTCTGCTAGAAACACACTAACTTAGATGATTCTTACTACACTTAGGGCATGCTGGGAAAATGCAGTTTCCTGAAATACTACCTTGTGACTTAGAGCTTGCTGCCCTCTTTCTCTAGTCCTGTTCAGGCGTAGGGGATAGAGCATTAGCGTATGAAAGTGCTAGATCTGAAGATCTTTGCTAAAACTATGGGCGATTTCCACCGCCCAACCTCTACTGTGAATAGTTATAATTACCTGTCCTAGCCTTCTTACTTTTCCTCGCTATCTCTTAAAGCGTCTCTTTCTCCATCTGCTGAGCATAAGTCATGAGTCTAAGGATGTCCATATCTTTGACTAGTATGGTTGTCTTGCATTCCTTCTTAACCAAGTTTGATATACCTAAAATATGCTTACTCATCCAAGCCCTTGGCTCGGCTACCATTACTGGAGCATAGCTAGAGAGTTGTATTAACTTTAACCTCTATTCCTGAACAGACATGGACCCCTGCCTCAGATTCATAAATTTCTCTGCGTTAGCCTCTCTCAACTCTCTCAAGAAAAACTTATCCAGAAAAGCTGCAGTAAAACAATCCCAAGCCATAGGAGCTGCATTCCTGCCCCTGTTGTCCTTCCACTGCGGAGCCAGATGTGGGCCACATCCTTAAGCTTATAAGATGCTAGCTCAAAACACTCCATCCATGAAACCTGCATTACATCGAGAACCTTATTCACCTCATCAATGAAGTTCTGTGGATCCTCATATACTCTCGACCCAAAGAATTCCGGTGGATTCATGCGGATGAAATCCCTAACTCTGGCAGCAGTTGTCCTACCATTTTGGTTAGCAGGAACATGCGCTTGCTGATTAGCCTGGTTGGTCACAGCTTGTGCCAATATCTGGATAGCATTTCAAAACTCGGCGTTGGTGACCTCATGGTCTAGAGCTGGAGGGTTCGCGATTACGAGTGTTGTTTCTGCGAGGAGACATGATCTGAAACACATAACAAATAGATTAAAAGGGAGAAATAGAGTTAAACTCTATTACATGATATAGAACATGAAAGAAGTGGAGTTTCCAAAAAATGTCTCGTAGCCTCTTCCTCATAAGTGTGGCGCGCTTCATACCCATGAAAAAGACTCTATTTAACGCGACTTTCAAACACCCTAGAACTCTTGAACTTGATGCTCTGATACCAATTTTGTCATGCCCCAAGCCTATGCCTTAGACGTAACACGGTGCGTAGAACCATAAGTAGCCCCAAGCTAACCCTTGATCTGGCATAAGCTAAGCATTCTGATTAACAAAGACATTTAGGTGAAAGCTAAATTGAATTTAATTTAAGAGTTCAGAAATATAGACTAAAGATCTTTTGAATAAATGAATATATGGGTTTGACATATAAAATGACTGAAAAGTTGAAAATCTAACTTTAAGTCTGAAAGTCTCTACTACTGATGAGTTGCTGGGACAACCCCCCAGCTAACTCCAAATTAATGAAAACTAAATGACTAAGGAAAAAGCAAAATAAAGTACGTCCTCAAATGATAAGGATTCACCACTAGTTATCACTGGGGTGGTGCTGAGTCGAACTGATTGCGAGATTGAATCTGAGAATCTCGACTTGCATCATAATAGGATGCATCACATAGAATATGCGTCAGTACTTTGAATGTACTAAGCACGAGGGATATGCAAGCTGACTATATATAAACATGCTAATATACTGATATGTTGTTTAAACTGTAAGTTGAACTGTAGTACACAGGCCCAAAATATAATCATGCTTAAAAATCCAAAATACAATGGTAATCTGAAAAGCATAGTGAAAAGCTGTAAAAACAGAAACTGAGGGCCTAATACACATTACTGAAGCTAATTCTGTGGGAAAGCATGTTAATCGACATAAACCACGTGAGCTAAATATGGAGTCCGATGTATATACCCGATCAAGAGGATCAAATATACCTTGATAGAGTATAAAGGCATGGGTGGCATGATCACTAAATTGAGGCCCGCTAAGGGGATTAATAATCCTATGGTGGCATGTAGTTCTGGAACTTTAGGGTATGCTGAATCTTAGTCCAACTAGGTGCTAAGTACTACTCCTAATACTGATATGCTAGCTCATTTAAACTGAGGTCCTGAGTTTTTGTGTCAGAACTATACTAATCTGAAATCATTATTTTCGAAAACTACAACTGAAAGCTGACTAAACTTTGTTTAAAATCTTAATACTAGTATTCTGAATTTGATTCTTAGATAAACCATTTCATGAGAAAATACTACATATTAGGGCTAAATTCTTGATTTCTCAAATCATGGTGAAAACTCATGCAAATCATTGAAGACATATTACAATTCATATAAAACAGGATATAAATCTGGTAGGAATCATAAACACTAAATCATGGAATAATTTGCATAATTAGGTAGGAACCCTAGTTTTATAAACCATGAATATTTGAAGGAAAGACTGGACTTTTGGGCATAAGGGTGAACTAAACCCTTACTGAATACTCACATACCTAGTGGAAGAAGATCCCTGAAGAAAATCTAAAGTTTGAAGCTTGGAGGAAGAAACCCTAGGTTTGGATGGAGAGAAAAATCACTCTTGTTCTTTCTTTCTGGGACTTGAGAGAAGGAATGAGGACAATTGAACTAATTTGGGTTAAGACTGATTAAAATAAGCCTAAAATGACTTATTAAAATAAGCCTAAAATGACTTATTAAAATAAGCCTAAAATAACTTATTATCGGAGTTAAAATAAGAGGAAAAGGTCTAAAATACCCTTGAGGAATTAAATTAAAAACTGTTGGAAAAATTTAGCCTAGGTTTCCATGGCCTGTGGACTAAACCACGGTTCGTGGTTGGGGTTCATGGTTCCTTGGCCAAAAAGGCTGGTCGTGAGTCTGATTTCCACGGCCACCAGCCACGGCCCGTGGACTATTCCACAGTCCATAGAACCTGGCTGTGGTTCTCAGGCAAATTGTCTAGCCTTAGTCTGATTTTTATGTGTGAAGTCCATGGTTTGTGGTTCTATCTCATGGAACAGACCCTATTTGTTGGTCTCAATCTAATCTCCTCGGGCCCAATCCACGGTTCATGGACTCTTCCACGACCCATGGATCTGGCTTGTGGAACCTGTTGTCACTTTAGCAGCTTAACACTTGGAATTTTCTGGCTGATTCTTAGCTTAGAATTTTTTGGGGTGTTATAATATCTCCCTCTTGGGATAATTTATCCTGGAATAAAGATTAAATAAGCTGAGTTTAGAGGGAAAGAGCTGCAATCCCTACAAACTGAGCTCTAAAAGCTGATTTCTAATTGATTTGAGTTCTAAGGATATGGAAAACACAGACAATGCAGGAAAATTGAGGGAACATAAAACTGAGGGGAAATACACATGAGGGATTCTGAGGAACTAGAGAGGAACTATTACCTCAAGCTGAACCTGAATTGGAAGGGAAAAGGTGGGGGTACTTGGTCATCATAGCTGCTTCTTCTTCCCTCGTAGCTCCCTCAACTGACTAGTTTCTCCAAAGGATTTTCACTGAAGTGACTTCTTTGTTCCTCAACCTCCGAACCTGATGATCAAGGATCTCAACTAGAACCTCTTCATAAGAGAGGCTATCCTTTATGCCCATACTTTCTAAAGGTATAACTAAAGCTGGATCAGCCATGCATTTCTTCAACAAGGATATATGGAAGACTGGGTGCACCGATGCTAAGTCTGTGGGCAACTCTAAATCATAAGACACATTGCCAACTCTTTTCAGAATCTTGTAAAGACCTGCATATCGGGGACTAAGCTTCCCTTTCTTACCAAACCTCATCACACCCTTCATAGGTGACACCTTCAGAAAAACCCAATCATTAACCTTAAATTCTAGCTCTCTTCTTCTTACATATGCATAGGATTTTTGACGACTTTGAGCCGTATTAAACCTCTCCCTAATAAGTTGAACCTTCTCCATAGTTTCATGGACTGAATCTGGACCCATCAATTCTGCTTCACCTACTTAAAACCAACCTATAGGTGACCTACACCTACACCCATAAAGTGCCTCACACAGAGCCATCTGAATGCTAGAGTGAAAACTATTGTTGTAGGCAAACTCTATAAGAGGTAAGAGAACATCCCAATTACATTTTAAATCAATCACACAAGCTCTCAACATATCCTCTTAGGTTTGGATAGTATGCTCTACCTGACCATCTGTCTGTAGATAAAAAGTTGTGCTAAGGTTAACCTGAGTACCAAGACCTTTTTGAAACGACCTTCAAAACTAAGATGTGAACTGAGTACCCCTATCTGAGGTGATGGATAAGGGAACCCCATGCAACCTGACTATCTCACGGATGTAGAGCCTGACATAGTCCTCTACTGTGTTTGTAGTCTTGACAGCCAAAAAGTGGGCTGACGTAGTGATCCTGTCTATTATCACCCAAATAGAGTCATATTGTCGACGAGTACGCGACAAGCCTGTAATAAAGTCCATATTGATCACTTTCCACTTCCAAGTAGGAATATTGATATCTCAAGTCAAACCCCCTGGTCTCTGATATTCTACCTTTATTTGCTGACAGTTTAAACACTTAGCTATAAAGTCTGCAATGTCCCTCTTCATGCTATTGCACCAATAGACTTCCCACAGGTCACGGTATATCTTGGTGGAACTGGGATGAATAGAATACCTGGATCTATGAGCCTCTGTCAAAATCCGCTGCCTCAAGTCATCAACATTAGGCACATATAAGCAACCTTGGTAATGAAGCACCATCTCCCCCTTTGGAGAAAACCTCTACTCTCTGCTGATGGAAAACACCCTTTAATTAAAGCAAAATAGGGTCACTGTCTTGCTTCTCCTTCACCTCAACTACTAAGGAAGATTTTAAACCATTCTGAACTATGATACCACCATTTGATGTGTCTGTAAGGCAAACCCTAAGCGAGCAAGCCTATGAACATCCTTAGCCAATTCCCTTTTCTCTTCCTCAACATGTGACACACTACCCATAGACAATCTACTAAGTGCATCAGCCACTACATTGGCCTTACGCAGATGGTACAGCACATTCATATCATAATCCTTGAGAAACTTGAGCCACCTTCTCTGACAAAGATTCAAATCTTTTTGGGTGAACATATAATAGAGGTTGTTATGGTCTGTAAACACATCTACATGGAAACCATAAAAGTAGTGTCTCCATATCTTTAAGGAAAAAACAACTGCTGCCAACTCAAGATCATGAGTCGGGTAGTTCTACTCATGAATCTTATGCTATCTGGAGGATTATGCGATGACCTTATCATGCTGCATCAGAACACAACCTAACCCAACTCTGGATGCATCAAGATACACCATGAAACCATCTGAACCCTCTAGTAAAGTCAAAATTAGAGCTATGCTTAATCTAGCTTTCAACTCGCGGATGTTTTTCTCACACTCATCTGACCACTGGAACTTAACCTTTTTTTGAGTCAACCTGGTTAACATAGTAGATATGGATGAAAATCCTTCAATGAACCTCCTGTAATAACCATTCAAGCCTAAAAAGCTCCTAATTTCTGTTGGAGAGGTGGGTCTAGGCTAGTTCTTCACTGCCTCTATCTTTTATGAATCTACTCAAATTCCCTCCTTAGACACCACATGACCCAGAAAAGCAAGTGACTGCAACCAAAACTCACACTTACTAAACTTAGCGAATAGGTGGCAATCCTTGAGAGTTTGCAACACAACTCTCAAGTAATTTGTATGTTCCTCCTCATTTCGAAAATACACTAGCATGTCATCAATAAAGACAATGATAAACATATCCAAGTACTGCTTGAATACCCTGTTCATCAAATCCATAAAGTCTATGAGATCATTGGTTTATCCAAAAGACATAACTAGAAATTCATAGTGACCATACCGAGTTTTGAAGGCTATCTTTGGAATGTCACAATCTCTAACTCTGAACTGATGATAACCGGATTTGAAGGCTGACAGAAGAGTGTGGGGAGAGTTTCTAAAAGCTAAAGACTCTTTGACCACCGCTCATATCCCTGCCTTGTCAGTTGAAAGTAAAGACTTTATTATTTATTGTGATGCCTCACGATCTATTTTAGGTGTTGTGTTGATGTAGAAATGAAACGTAATTGATTATGCTCCAAGGCAACTCAAAGTGCATGAAAAAAACTACCCTACGCATGACTTGTAGTTGGTAGCAGTGGTATTTGCCCTCAAGATCTGGAGACACTATTTGTATGGGTTTGATGTGAAGTGTTCACAAACCACCATAGTTTGCAACATGTCTTCACTAAAAAAAGACTTGAACTTGAGGTAGCGGAGGTGGATGGAATTACTTAAAGATTATGACATCACCATCTTTTATCATCTGGGCAAGGCTGATGTGGTAGCTAATGCTTTAAGCAGGAAAACTGAGAGTATGGGTAGCTTGGCCTACCTGAACGTTGCTAGGTGTCTGTAGGCTAGAGATATTCAGGCTCTGGCTAACAACTTTATGAGGTTGGAAGTTTCTGAAAGGGGTGGCTTATTAGCATGTGTATAGGCAAGGTCCTCTTTTCTTGAGCAGATAAAAGGTAAGCAATTTGATGATGTGAAATTGAGCAGTATTTATGACAAGGTGTTGCAGGGTGAGGTCAAGGAGGCCATCATCGATGATGAAGAAGTTATGTGTATTAATGTGTGAGTTTGTGTGTCCTACATTGAGGAATTTGTTTCCACCATTTTAGTAGAGGCTCACGGTTTTAAGTATTACATACATCCTGGTGTGACCAAGATGTACCGAGAATTGAAGCAATACTGGTGGGGAGGGATGAAGAAAGATATAGTAGATTTTGTGACTAAGTGCCAACATTGCCAGCATGTAAAGTACAAACATCAGAAGCCTGGTGGTACACTTCAGAGAATGCCCATTGCTGAATAGAAGTGAGAAAGAATAGACATGGATTTCGTTGTTGGCCTCTCTAAGACTTTGGGAAAGCACGATTCAATATGGGTCATTATTGACAGATTGACAAAGTCTGCACACTTCATTCTGGTGCAGGTGACTTATAATATGGCCAGTTGGCCAAGATCTATCTGAATGAGATTTTATGATTGCATGGGGTGCCTATCTCCATTATTTCTGATAGTGGCACTCAGTTCACTTCTAATTTCTGGTAGAAGTTGCATGAAGAGTTGGGAACAAGGTTAGACCTGAGTACAACCTTTCACCCTCTGACAAACGGGCAATCTTAGTGCACAATTCAGGTATTAAAGGACATGCTTCGCATATGTGTGATGGACTGTGAGGGTCATTGGGATCAGTATCTAGCGCTGACTGAGTTTGCATATAAAACAATTATCACTCAAGCATAGATATGGCCTCATTTCAAGCTTTGTATGAGAGGATATGTAGATCTCTATTGGTTCATTTGATTCATTTGAAAAGTCATACCTTTGGGTACGAACCTGGTAAGAGACTCTATGGAAAGGGTGAAGTTCATCCAAGGAAAGCTTTTGGCGGCTCAAAGCCGACAGAAGGAATATGTAGATAGAAAGGTTAGAGATATGCACTTTATGAAAAGTGAGCAAGTTTTGCTCAAAGTTTCACCCATGAAGGGTGTTATATGGTTTGGGAAGCATGGAAAGTTAAGTTCGAGGTATATTGGGCCTTTTGATATTCTTCACAAAATGGGTCTAGTAGCTTATAGGTTGGCCTTGCCTCCTAGTTTATCGGGAGTTCATCCCGTATTCCATGTTTTGATGCTTAAGAAGTACCATGGAGATAGTAATTATATTATTTGTTGGGATTCAGTCTTGTTGGATGAAAACCTCTCTTATGAAAAAGGGATCATTGCTATTCTTGATTGATATGTTCGAAAGTTAAGAACTAAGGAAATTGCATTTGTGAAAGTCCAGTGGAAGAACCACCCTGTTGAGGAGGCCAGTTGGGAGACTAAGGCAGATATGCGGGACAAGCATCCTCACTTGTTCACCAATTCAGGTAATCTTCATTTCCCCTATTTTTTTCTTGTTGTTGTTCAGGGACGAACAATTATTTAATTCATATCTGATGTAACGACCTATTTTGTCATCATGGTGAAGTAAGGCATAAGTACCCGACTAGAAAAGTCTCTAAGGTGAGAATTAAAAATCTCAAATTAGGGGGAGCTTAGACAAAAATATAGTGTTTTATGCCTTAAAAGTGATTCAGATTTTATGCGATGTCGTTTGGTATCTATTTTAGGGTATCCAACTGTCGTAGGGTTCCGTAGGAAGATTTTGATGAGAATCAGAGTCATAGAACTCCGTATATAATAGTTGCCATATCAAAGATAATTCATGGTGTCTATAAAATAATGTGTATTGTGAAATAAGGGCCTGAGAACGAGAACATCGTATTCTGGAAATTGTCATTCGTAGCAACAAAGGACACCTTGTCATAATCATCCATAGTGATGAGCCAATCCTCATCGCAATGACCCATCGTGATGAAGAGTCATCCATCGCAACGAGAAAATGGGATAGTATACTTGTAAGTTCTGGAGTTTTTTGAGTTATTTCTCTTATTATTCTATTTTGTTCTAGAGCTCCACGAAGTGGTTTTTTCAAGAAAACTAGAGCAATCTTCATCGTTTGAGGTAAGTAATCCATAGAACTCTTCGTTTATTGATTATTAATCTTTCTTAGATCTTAGGGGAAGGATTAATGGTGGATTTCTTGCAATTAAGCCCTAGAAACATGAACTTGGTGAAGAACTCTATGAGTAGGTGTAAAATCACCTAGAGTTAATCCTAGTATATATATTTTAATCTCCTAGCATATTATTGATCGTATTTAACTTGTTTAAAGTTAATGGGGAACTTTGAGTTCCATAAAGGTGAGACTTTTAGGCATAAAAATAGCTAAAATGGTATGAACTTGATTAGAAATCTTTGGTTATGGGTTCTATGAATGTAACGAGTCTAATTAGTGATTAATTAACCCTTGGGAACGTTAGAGACCTCATTTAACGGGTATAGTTTATGGGTTAGATTCCTAAGGCCTAAAATGAAGAGTAGATTATTAATTACTCTTATGTTATTATTGTTTATGGAACTTGAGCACTCCGAGGTGTTGAGTAAAGGCAAGACTATGGTGATTTAGCTTTCGGATGTTATTCTTCACTCGAGGTAGGTTATCATTCAATTGAAGATAAGACTCACCTTATTACATGTTTATAGTGAAATTATGTAACTCGTAATTGATCTTCGGACATGGTTGAATTATATGTGATTTCTCTATTGTGCTTGTATGAATAGGCTAAACGAACAGGAAATGATACTGGGCTGAAATGACTAAGTATGAATAGTATCTTGGGCACTGAGTATATTTATGAGAAATAGGTCTGAGATCCTAGTTATATAGATATTATTGTAGATATAGTTGCTACGAATCGAATACCACGCCGGTATGGTATATGGACACCTAGGGTCCCTTGCAGGTCATAACTAGAGGGAAAAAATAAGTCCCATAGCATATATGTACACTCTTTTACTTGTTTGTATCATTGTACTATCTTCTATAGTGAACTGAGGTGAGACTAAAGATACAGGCAAGGTGAGTAATGGTTGATGAACATAGTGATGTACGAGATGAATGTTGGGAGTGATTATCCCTTCCCCTCTTTTGATGATATTCTCGTGAATTGTGAAATTTAGGTTGTTATTGTTAAATACACTTGAAAGAACTATTTGTTGACTGCTTATATGCTAAGTGTTGAAGTCCTTCTACTTGTTATATGTTTGCTACTTTTATGTCATATTGTCGGGTTGGCCTATGATATCTACCAGTACATAGTGTATTGTATTGATACTATCTTGTGCTCTTCTTTTGTTGAGTGCAGACCGTGTTTCAGATGCTGAGAGGAGACCTCAGTTAGAATAGAGATATTGACTGCAAATCCAAAGGTGAGCACTACTTCTCAGGTTGCCATGGATCCTCCACGAGTTGTTGTCCTTCTTTCAGACAATGAAACTCTTACTTTTACTTCTTTTAGATCTTGTTGGATATCTTAGAAAATGTTGGCTTAGAATTCTGGATGATAACTTTCAGTTCTTGGGGATATGCATTAGTTGATGACTTCTGCCGGATTTCTTATATTATATTGGATGATTCTTTTATTTGATAATTCAGGCTGGTTTTATTATTTGCTCTTCTAAAATTGACTAAGTATTAGACTAAGGTTTGAGTTATTTGATTCTCCCACCAGAGGGTTAGCGTAGGTGGTAATCACAGCTCATTTGGGTCGTGACGTGATACTTCTTAGGTATCGACATTCAGATCAGACAAGCCCACATATTGTGATATTTCATCATTATTTTCCTGAAATTGTACCTCATCTTTTTGTCTTGTCGAACCGCCGGCCCGTTCCCTTCCACCTCTGCTTGTTCCTCTATCTTATGGTATTCTATCATCATCTTGCTGCAATTTGGTTTAGAAAATAATCAAATTTGAGCCAAGTAAATTTAGTGATTTTAGTTAATTCAAGAGTTAATGCAAAATTGTACCTTATTTCTTGCTCTTGTCGATCCATTGCCCCGTCGCTTTCCATCTCTGCCTCCATCCCTACCACTACTTTTTCATACACCCTTCCCTCGTAATGATCCAAGTACGATTTGTACTGCCGTTGGCTGTCATGTTTCTTTGTCCTTCACATGAACAATGCACAACAAAGTCTACTATATTTGGTAGGCAATCAGTTTCACCAATTCTTGAGACAACCACTATGTGTTTCGAAATCTCTTATATCATGTTTTTATAAAAAAAAATATTTACAAAGCAATTCAGTTAATCTGGATCTAAAAAATTATACAATTAAGAACTGTCCAATGCATTATTACATGTCCCATTAAAATACTTCATTAACTCCTTATACTTCTTGTACTCATCCGTCATATGAGGGTAACTTTCCAAAAAAATAATAATTCTAGTGTCACATAACATCTTTCTCCACCTGCTCAAAACATGCCTCTCCTACAACTGTTTAGTCTTCTTGTCTAACATCACCTTAAGTATATGGCAACAAACAATCTCTCTTGAATAAAAGGATTTGCAATTGCATTCAAAATATTCGTCATTTGGTATGTGGTCAACCTTTTGGACAAACTGATTCCCATAAAAAATATTCTTAATTGAAGAGTTTGTTATGTTGTACTTCTCTACTCCTTTCACGATTAGCTCATTATCTACTCTGCTTAATTCATAATGAAAACCCCCCTTTAACTCACACCAAAAAATTGAAACGTTGTGTGGATATAAGCCTGTTGAAGTTGTGCCTCCCACGAGAACATAGGCTCACATCTTGTTATAGTATAACAAGATTGAAACTCACCAACTAGCTCTTTCTCGTATCAAACCCTCAGTGCTAACTAACATTTTGCATAACAAATTGTCTCGACGTGCTTCTATGACTGACAAATCCATCGTAGTATGCATGCATTCCTTCACTTATTTATGTCGATAACATCCCATCCTAGAAGTAGTCATGAAAGTATACTAACACCCATTTTTGCCTTTCTAGGAACAACTTACTGAACCAGTCCGTTTCTTCTAGTTTATATTTCTGAAGAAACTCACCCATCTTTGCTCGAACTTTACAATGGTAATATTATCAAGTAACATGCTCTTGAATTCATATTAACTGACCACCCGTCACCTCACCTTAGTGAATATGTGCCAATACAATATTTGTGAATTGTGTCCGACAATACTTCATTAACATGAAGTAAGGAGTTAACATTTTCGACTGTTAAGGGCATAAGACACATTTTATTTTTTTTACCTATTCTCAGCCCATGCATTTCTGCGCAAATAGCATTGCCCCTAGTGCCGTTAAATAAATTTACTGACAAATTTAAAACTCTCCATATATTTAACCAAGAAGGAAAATGTCTTGCCTTGTACCACTCGAGCCAGGTAGGTGACATAGTAGCACATGACGCTCCTTGGAGCGCTCCATCTATTAAAATAAAAATTCAAAGATACAGGCGCCAAAGTGCGCCAAAATGCGCCAAAATCCCGCGCCTTCCGACCCACATCCCCCGCCCTTTATTTCTTCGCCACTCTTACCACATTTTCATCTCCCTTCTTTCCTCCTTTTTTGACTTTCACCCCTCAATTCACTCCCAAATCCAAAATGGAGAGCCGCCAGTCCCACCCATCTACCCCTATCCCAGACGATTTCGTTCGCAAGACCGGCAAAAAAAGGGGCAGCTACAGTTGTGGCCGATGTGGGCTTCCCAAAAAAGGCCATGTTTGCGATTTAACTGTTAATCCTACTGAAGTTCCTACTCCGATATCCAGTGATGCTAAATCCGTTGTTTTGCCTTCTCCGCTTTCTGTTATTCGTCCTCAGCCCCCTCCACCTCCGCCACGTCAGGCAGTTCCCCAGCTCCGGCGAGCTCTTTCATTTGATGACATAGGTGTTACCGATGAATCACCTGGATCTGATGATGAAGGGGAGGGGGGATTTTTGGATCTTGAGAGTGATTTGGATTTAGATGGGTCTGGGAAGTTGCCGGCGAATTGTGCATGGGAAGTGCTTAAGAGATTGCCACCTCCTTCGTTACTTTCAGCAGCGAAGGTGTGTAAGGGTTGGAGGGATGTTTCCAGGCGGATTTGGAAGTCTGCTGAGGAGCTCAGACTTGGGGTTCCTGTGAAAGCTCAAATTGGACACCTTGGATCGGTATTGCAGAAGTGCCCTGGACTTGTTAAGCTTTCTCTTAGAATGGAAAGGTCGGTTTAATAAATGAATGATGGTTGGATCTAGAACATTTATTAACTGGATCCGTTTTCTATAGGAACAAAACGGTAGCTTTATTTAAAACCAATCAAGATAATAAAAATATAGAACTTACAGGTTAATAATATGGTAATTGTGCTAAGAGAATGCCAAAGCCCAATTAGTAGGGTGTTAATTGCGATTTTAATTTTTAATATTTTTTGTTATTTTAGGTCCGATGGGTAATTAACTTGGTTTTGGTGTTTCAGTGATGTGGATGCCACAATGCTGGCCTGCATTGCATTTTCCTGCCCTAATCTGGATTCTGTGGAGATCCTCACTTCAAATACTTCAGTTAACCGGATCACAGGGTATGTTTTGGATCTCTAGTTTGCAACAAAAATTTTCTTAGATCTGCGTATTCTGATGTTCTGCTATTTATCCATATCAACTTTTCTAGCCAAGTTGACTTTTTTATGATGTTTTCATTATCACAATGCAATCGAGTAATAGTTTCCTATAGTCAGACTGTGCAGTATATGTGCTATAGCCTATAAGTATGTGTCAATGCAGAAGCAGAGTATCCCTGGTTATCTTTGGATCGTGTTCTCTTTAGCTGGCTGTCTTGTTATAGATTTGTAGGTAACTCAGTTAGTCATTAATGTTCAGCTGCATTGAATGCAAAGAGCTTATGTTTGGGAAGTCAGTGATTGTGCTACTTCACAATCTAACAACAACAATAATTAATTTCAAATTAGTTAGAGTTAGACTATTCGAATCCTCATTATCGATATGCCTCATTTAGATTTGTTTTTATCAAATAGTTAATATATACATCTTCTAATATTAAGTTCCTTGCATATTTTATTGGTATAGTAGTATCTAACTAGATCAGATGACTTCTAGTGAACATTGGACTTAAGTAAGTGTACTAACATGACTAAGTCTTTCAATCTAGTTGGTATTGCCTATAAGTATCTTTTACTCTTTTGTGCTTTATTATTTACTTTGTTTGCTTGAATTTCAAGAGATTATAGGTCTTTTGAAATTCTTTTCCGTATGATCTTATATCTATCTTGTTCTGTTTTAACACCTTCAATCATTATAGTTTCACACATATGGATTGGTACATCTCGATTTACTTTCTCTTATATTATCGTCAATGTGTGCTCCTTGAATCTTTTGTTAAACATGATGATTTTTTAATCTTATCTAATTTTGTATGATTGCATCTTCATTATTGTATACTATACCTCACATTCGATACCATGTAAAAATTGTATGCATTTATACGGGCCCAACTACCATTTACGAGAGATTAATGAATCTCATCTGTCTATCATAGCTTTTGCGCATTGACACAGTTTGATCAGTCCTTATTTTGCAGACATATTGTGATGTTGTTAATCTCTTATTTAGAGTCCAAATTGGAACTTTGGTCTTTTTGAATAATTAGATATCTTCTAGGAGACCCCTAATAGAATTGCAGGGGCTGAGCCTATGTTTTATTTTCAGAAATGATTTTGAAATGTTATCAACGTCAATGTGATCTAATGGTATCTTGTAAAAACCCATGTGTCTTATATAGGGATGAGCTAGGTCGTTTTGTTGCTGATAAAAGGTGTCTTACCAATCTTAAGATGGAAGGCTGCTCAAATCTTGGTGGATTTACTCTTTCTTCAACCAGCCTTTCCACTCTTTGCCTTTCAGATCTCTTTTGTCACTCTAAAATGGTAAACTGTCTGATGATGTTATGGAATTAAACCTATAACTATCAGTGATTAGTCCTTTTTCTGCAGTACAAGCCTTCGTCTAACATGTTTCCACTTGGTTAGGTCTTCAACTGCCCCAATTTGAAGGAGATTTCCCTGGATTTTTCTCGCCAAGAGAATGACACTACTGATCTTACTGCCATGGTGGATGGTCTCGGAAGGAGCTGCCCAAGACTGCAGAATATTCATGTTGCTTCAGTTCGGCTTACACATGCTGTTGTTCTCGCTCTAACAGCAGCAAATTTAAGGTTTGCAGTGTTTTTTTGGTTCTTACACTTTTTCCTTGACAATTTTATTTTTTATGAAAGACAACTTGAATATCCCTCCATGAAGCTTATTTGTTTCCGTTTTACTTCTTTGAATTTCAGGGGATTAAGAATGCTTTCCCTTGTACTAGGGTCAGAAATAACTGATGCATCTATTGCTGCTATAGCATCGAGCTACTCGAGGCTTGAGTTACTTGATTTGAGTGGGTAAGTTTCACTTCCTGAAGTCCTTTGGTTCCTCCATATTGCCTGGGATGGCAAATAACGGAGTGTTAGGTTATAAATAAACAAATCATGTATTTATCTAATTAGTGCGATAGTTGCTTTCTTTTTTCCAGTTTTATTTTCTTTTTCTGGGGATGTCTGTATATCCTCTAAGACAAACCAACAGCCATAACGTAAAACAAACCAATGCTTAATCAAGGTATATTGAAAGCTACTTTAGCAACAAACATTGTGGTAGCAATTGAACTAAGTTTGATGGTTGAGAAGGAGGCTAATATGCTTGTTTAGGTCTTGGAAAGTTAATTTAGAACAACATTTAGCTTATGTCACTGTGACGCCTTCAGTGAGCATGGCATGCGCCTCCATATCTTACATTAACTATTTCTCTTGTTACAGGTCTAGTATCAGTGACAGCGGCATTGGAATGATATGCAATGTATTTCCGGAGACATTGTCGAAACTTCTCCTTGCACTTTGTCCAAATATCACTTCAAGTAATACTTAAATCTGCTTCCTTGACATCCAATCCAGCACAATTTGTGGCATGCTCACTAATTTATTTTTCTTTCTTGTTGGATTATCTTATAGGTGGCATACAATTTGCTGCAGCTCAGTTGCCTAATCTAGAGCTAATGGACTGTGGAATGAGCATATGCAATCCAGATCTAGACAGTCCAGCAACACAGGAAAATGATAATGGCGAGTTACAAAAAACACCAAGTAGTAAATTACACCTTATATATCAGAAACTGATTATTAAGCACAGCCGCTTGAAGAAACTCAGCTTATGGGGTTGCTCTGGCTTAGATGTAAGAATAATCAGTCTACAAGATGTAAGGATTATTCATGTCATTGCCACTGTCACTGATTGAAATTTTCACGCAGGCATTATATCTAAATTGCCCAGAACTTAATGATTTGAACCTGAACTCTTGTATGAATTTGAATCCAGGTCTGCACTTTCATGTCTCTCATCTAGGTTGTGAGTTCTTTTGGAATTGAGACTCTTCTTTCTTTATCTAAACCATAAATTTTATACTTTACTACAGAGAGATTGCTACTTCAGTGCCCCAATCTGGAAAGTGTACATGCATCAGGTTGCCAAGACACATTGGTTGAAACTCTTCAGAATCAGGTAAACCAGCAGATATCTCCTGCATTTACTTTATTTTCAGTTCTGCATTTAGACTTTATTTTCGGTTCTGCGTCGTCCTTCTGGCCAGGTGACCATCTTTTCCACGTTGTGTCAGACTGCCAGTTAGGACTGGTTAGTCTTTGTGTGAATTCCATAGATTTGAGGCATCTGTAAGATTGGCAGAGCAATTATATGCACTTTTTGAGCAATATGATCATACCTTAACAATGTTGTTTTGCTCCTGCTGTATAAGCTTGCTTAGCATTGCCTTGGAGATTCACTTAATCAAAGCTTCCTGCTCTCTGTTGTTACATGTAAGGTTAAAAGTAAAACTAAGAAGTTACTACTCATATCCTTTTGCCCAGGGTAGGGTGAGTAAAAACAGATTTTAAAAACTAAACAGTTATCGCTCATCCTTTTGCCCCGGGGTAGGGGAGACTAAAAGAAGATTTTACATGATCCGTAGGAACATTTGAATCACCACAGTTCACTTTGTGCCCAGTTTTCTTCTGTTATGCCTATACTGCTCTCTGAAAATAGTTTTAGGTCTGACTCCCTTTTGTGTTCCATGCAGGTTGGTGGTGATTTTATGGCTGAAGACAATCATTTTCCTTGCAAACGTCTTCCTGATGGCTCAAAAAGGATCAGAGTTCCTCATTTATACAGCCCCCAGGTAGTACCAATAAAGCTTGCATCACTACAAGCTGATAACACAACTAAAAGTTGTTTGATTTTTTCATTTAGGAATTTAAGACATTTGTTCGTGTTCTACTCATTTCCGTTTTACACTGTCTAGACATTGCCTTTCACATGATTTCTATATAAAATATTACTTTATGTATGTGCAGCCATTTGATGATGCAAAGAGAAAGAGAAGGATTTCAAAGAAACGCTGTGCAGTGCTTGTTTATTAGTCAGAAACTCGTCTTGTACTGGCTTTGTTGTTACTCTAAGCCATCTTATTTGTCTATTCTTTGTATTATAGTGATCTGAGGCTAAAGCCTAATCATGTAATCTTCATTGATAGAACTATTCTCAATGTCAATATAGGGATTATATTCCCTTTATCAATAAAAAGTGCAATGGCTCTGTGAACTTGTGATCAAAGGTAAAGTTTGTGTGATATCTTCAGCATTTTCCCCGTTTGATGAAAACAAAGTTTCGTTTGAAGAAGGTGAATTCTGCTTGTACATGCCAAATTCTCTTTTTGGTCAATGTTTTCTAGGATATTTTCGGTTGAGACACTAGTTTTAACTGGAGGAGATGGAACTGTGAAAAGAGCTATTGTTGTCATGGATGCATAAATCCCCCCCAAAATCATAACACTGAAGAGGAAATTGATATTCAGACTCTTAGGGTGTGTTTGGTACGAAGGAAAATGTTTTCCTAAAAAATGTTTTGTTGCAAAAAAAGTGGGTTTCTTAATTATTTTATAGTGTTTGGTAAGTAAGCAAAAGAATATTATCCCAAGAATATTTATATATAATCTAGCAAAATACTATGTGGGCGGGATGGGGTGGGGAGTGAGGGTTTTCAAGGGTGGAGGGGGTTAGGAAGGTCAAAGGATGGAGATTGGGGATGTTGGGTGGGTAGGGAGGAGACAATGAATGTGGATTGTCACTTATGAAACTTGTTTTCTTTATTTTTATTAGGTAAGTCATTTTTCTTATTTTTGAGGAGCTTGTTTTCCTAGAAAAAATATTTTTAAAAATACTTTTGATCAACAAAAAAACATTCCTCCACCAAACACACTCTTAATATAAAATCTGCCCCATGGGAAACTTGGAATTTCATAGGACAGCTCAAGTCTGAGGGAACTGAAGTAACAGTGGTAGGCTTCAATAAGGATTCTAAAATTTATTATTTATGTAATGGTTTGACTGATGAAGTAATTATCAATTTAATAAATTCGAAATGGAATCAAAGAGATGGGACAATTTTTGGGATTTTCTATTATCAAAATGGAGCTTGAAATTACAAGAAAATAGATCTGAATTGGAAACTAAACATAAATGATAGAAAACTCCATAGCTAGCTTGAAGATATGCAAATAGAGAAGAATAAGAAAGGGTTTAGAAGATATCAGATTTGGAAGAAGAAGGATGAGAATTGAAAGAATAATTGGGAAAGAAGATACCCGTAATGATTGTTGCCTTTCTCTCTCTTGTATGTTAGAATATAATCACCTGGGAGTTGAGCTGGCAATTGCTGAACTGGTGCGATCTGGGCCCTCGGGGCTCATTAAGTTACTTCTAATCTCAGCCATTTGTTTCTCCTTTATTGTTTCTATTCTAACAACTAACATAATATAAATTTAAAAAGGCCCAAGGCCATGACATTACTCTCCCCTGCAAAACAATGCTTGTCCTCAAGGATTGGCATCACATCTTCCGATGAAGCATCCTCCGGTGCCAAGTTAGACCACTACACCAACACTTTGATAGTGGAAATGCCCTTTTGGACCAACTGTCTCTGCAGTATAGCCGCTGGCTGGACTAGAAACTGACCCTCCTCATTAGTGATGGGCAAAGTGGTTTGAGCCACTGCCCTAGTACTCAACTTCTTCTTGAGGGGTGATACATGGAAACAAGAGAATGCACCCTAGAAGTAGGGGGGCACTCTAGTTTGTAGGCTACTTGACCCACCTTACCGATGACTTTAAAGGGTCCATTGTACTTGGAGCATAACTTTAAGTTTCTCCTTAGGGAAATAGAAGACTGTTTGTATGGTTGCAGCTAGGGGTGGACATGGTATGGTATGGTACGGTATTTGAAACTTCGGTATGGTAACTTCAGTATTTGGTTTTTAAAAATATTATACCATTACTATACCAAATTAATTTGGTATGGTTTAGTATTTTGAAGTTCTATTTTGATATTTTGCGGTATGGTAAATCGATAATCATAGTTTGTTCAACTTTGACTAATATACACTCGTATAAAAGTGTATTATGACTTCGACTTTTCAAAAAAAGGTCTCAATTGTATCATACTAAAAAATTATACATGTAGAAATATATATATTTTTGTTAATCAATTACATTTAAAAGACATTTCAATCAAAATAGAGTAGTCAAAGTTCCAACTTCTAAACATTTAGTTTATACTAATACTAGGTTGTATATTTGTTAGTATTTCAATAATATATATACATATATTATATTGTTATTTATGTAACTATATACTTCGATATGGTATTCGGTATTTCGGTATGTTATTTCTAAATATCGAATACCGTACCGAATACCAAACAATTTTAAAATGTATACCATATACCATACCAAATACCATAATACCAAAACCACGGCATCAAAAAATTTGATATGATATAGTAATTCGGTATATACCATACCATGCCCACCCCTAATTGCAGCTTCAAGTAGACCATATCACCAGGTTGAAATTCCCTCTCAGAACTCCTTCTATCAGCAAACAGTTTCATCCTTTTCCGAGCCTTATGTAGATTATCCTTCAAAAGTTGTTGCATTTGCTGCCTTTTCATCATAGCATCCTCAGCAGCTGGGATGAAAGTCTCCAACAACGGACCCATGGACAGTTGTGGAGGTGAATATCCATACAGTGCTTCAAAGGGTGTGCATTGCAAGCTAGAGTGGTAATTAGTATTGTACCACCATTTTGCAAAATGCAACCACTGTTTCCACGAGATGGTGTACTGCTAGTCATACACCTGAGGTAAGTCTTAATACACCTGTTAACTCTCTCAATTTGACCATCAGTCTGAGGATGGTATGTTGAGCTAAATAAGAGATGTGTTCCCTTGAGCTTGAATAGAGCCTGCCAGAAGTTGCTTAAAAATATCATGTATCTATCAGAGACTATAGTGTCAGGAGTACCATGCAAAGTGTGAATTCTCTTCCAAAAATTTTCAACTACCTGAATAGCAGTGAAAGGGTGGGACAAGGCAATGAAGTGTGCAGACTTTATCATTCTGTCCACCACTACTAAGATTGTGTCCTTCCCTTTGGATTTGGGCAAACCTTCAATAAAATCCATGCTTATATCTCTCCAAGCCTGGTTTGGGATGGGAAGTGGCTGAAGAAGGACTGGGTATGACACATTCTCATCTTTGTTTCTCTGGCAAACATCACACCTGGACCCATATTCAATTACCATATGCTTCATCAGAGGCCAATACAAAAGCTGGGATAATCTCTTTAGTGTTCCAAGATGCCCTGAGTGATCCCCGAAGTAGAGTCATGAAATGTTTTAAGCAGCTGTAACCTTAGCTACCCATGAGTGTCAATATAAATCTTGCCCTTCCACCTTAAAATTCCCGAGTTGTAGTGCCACAATTGAGGTCTCTGCAAGTTGACAGACAACTTGACTATTATATCAACATCCAATGTATCTCCTTCATAACTCCCACAAACATCTTGTACCCATAAGGGAACTGAGACACTGATGGCATGAAGGTGTGATGACTCAAGTTGATCATTGCATATATCCTCATGCTGCCTAGATAAGGCATCTGCTACTTGGTTCTCGGACCCCTTCTTGTATTGAACCTCATAGTCCAATCTCAGTAGTTTTGTAAGCCCCCTTTGTTGGACAATAGTAGTGACTCTTTGTTCCAAAAAGTATTTAAGACTGTGATGATCAATCTTTACCACAAAATGCCTATATTGTATGTGGTGTCTCTATTTATCTATGACACTTAGCAATGCCACGAATTCTTTCTCATAGATAGACTTGTCCCTATGCTTCTGGGCTAAGACTTTGCTGAAGTATGCAATAAGTTGACCCTTCTGTTTCAATACTGCACCTATGCCAGATTGACAGGCATCAGTCTCTACCTCAAAACACCTGTGAATATTATGGCAGTGCCAAGACTGGTATAATGTACATGGCTCTATTCAACAACTCAAATGCCCCCTCAACTTCTTCGGACCATTTAAAAATATCTTTCTTCAGTAAATCAGATAGAGGTCTGCATATAGTCCCATAGTTAGCAACATACTTTCTGCAATAGTATGTGACCTCTCAAGGCTCTCAAACTCATAGGCCTAGGCCATTGTAACATTGATTGTACCTTTTCTAGATTAGTGAACACCCCTTCAACAGTAATAACAAGCCCCAAGTACTCAACCTTGGGTTGACCAAATGTACACTTGTGGGTATTCAGGGTCTCAAACACCAAGTTCAGATGCTTGGCATGCTCTTCCAATGAATGACTATAAGGCTGGAATACCTAGTTCATAAGAGCCTAAAAGGTTGCAGGGCATTTGTTAGCCCAAAGGGCATGACTCTGAACTCATAATGGCCATTGTGAGTTCTGAAAGATGTCTTATAAATATCTTCTGCCCTTCTCCTGATTTGGTGTTACTCGCTCTCAAATCCACCTTAAAAAATATGACAGCTCCATACAATTCATCCAGTAGATCATCCACTATAGGAATTGGATATTTATCTTTGATAGTGATGTCATTAAGGCCCCTGTAGTCTATGCAAAATCTATACGTGCCATCTTTATTCTTGACCAATAATACTGGTGAAGAGAAAAGGGACTGACTATGTTGTATAGTTCCACATGTAAGCATCTCAGTAACTTGTTTCTCTAATTCTTCCTTCTGGTAATGAGTATACCTATAGGGCCTCAAGCTAATAGGTGAGGTCCCAGGCTTCAATGGAATGGAATGGTCCAGTGCCTTTGCATGAGGAAAGGATTTTGGCTCAGCAAAACTGCCTTAAACTTCTCTAGTACTTGTTGTATAGGTTCTGCAATCCCTTCTTGAACAGAGAGAGGATCCACTTGAATCATGAACAAATGAGCCATGAGTGTGTGGCCTTTCCTCAAGAGTTTACCTATGGAACTACTTCTAATCAAGTTCAAAGTCCCCTCCTCAGGGACTGCATGTAGGGCAGTCTTGTTGCCCTTTCTCCCAATGGTGGCACATCTCTTTTTATGATCAAATTTGGTGGGGTTATATTTCTTCATCCAATCATTTCCCATAACCAGGTTACACACCCCCAACTTGATAATTCTCAATCCTCTTGAAAGGTTTTTCCTTCTATTTTCCAAGTGAATCCAACACAACTTGTATAATACATCACATACTTTCCAGCAGCAACAATCAGTTTCATAGGGGAACTATAAACAACTACATACCCAGAGTCCAACACAGTCTGTTCAACTATGAAACTGTGGGTACTGCCTGAGTCAACTAGAACAAATAATTGTTGTTCTTGACAGTACCAACCACTAAAATTGAATTAACACCTTGATTATTACCTGATAATGCATTAAGGCAAACAACATCATGTACCTCTTGAGAATCTTCCAGCTTAATGATTACATCAGTAGGATCAGGAAAATCCTCAGGTAATTCAGGAGCAACCTTATCTGCACCAACAATGCAATTGAGTTGCTTGAGTTTGCACTGGTGACCAGCTAAAAACTTCTCACCACATTTGAAGCACAACTTTTTGGTCTTCCTATACTCATAGACCTCTGGACTAAGCCTGAGGGGAGTAGATCTTGTTGTAGAAAGAGAAACAAGTCTAGTGAAAGAGGACCCCTTCATTAGCCACTGGGGCTTTCCCCATAGCTTTGCTCATCCTTTGAACAACTTCAATAGCTTTATCCTGCAACCTATCATGTTCAATAGCTACACTTAAGGTAGCAGGCTTGAACATCTTAACATCATACTTGATTTCCTCCTTAAGTGTTCCAATAAAACTTTAGAGGAAATGTGGCTCATTCAGTGTAAGATTGCGCATGAGCATCTGAGCTTTGAGATCCTCAAATCTACCCAGATATTCACCAATTGTGCTAGTATATGAAAGCTTGTTGAACTCCTCCATGGTGTTCTCCATGAGAACATCCCCAAATCTGATGCAGAGTTCCTTCTTAAAAACAGGCCAAGGGACTGTGCCACGACTCAGTACTAAAGAGTGGTACCAAGTTTCAGTCAATCAATTCAAATAAAGAGCAACTCCATCTATTTTAAGGTTTTCAGCAACCCTATAGAGGTTGAAATACCTCTCACACTTCCGCAGCCAAACCTTAGGCTCTTTTCCCTCAAAATTGGGTAACTCCCACTTGGGAGGATGAATGGGAGCACCTTGAGGTCGATTTAGACGAGCCTCCATCGAGGGCATAGAAAGCAGACCATCACCCAGGGCCGGACCCTGGTCCTATCTACGTTGGGGAGCTTTCTTCAAGGCTGTCAATCGATCTAAAAGTAGCTCAAGAGTACCACGAATTCCACTCTAAGTTTTAGTGAGCTCACAACAAGTAGGAGTGAGGTTATCCATTACCTCATAGTGTCTTGCCAGTTTTGCATCCATTACCTGAGCACGAGTACCATCCACCATCACAGAAGCTTGGGTGTTGAATCGAAGACTCTACCAAATGTAGTGGTCTGACTAATTAAGTAATTATCAATTTAATAAATTCAAAATGGAATCAACAAGGTGGGACAATTTTGGGCTTTTTTTAATCAAAATGGAACTTAATTACAAGGAAATAGAACTAAATTGGAAACTAAATATAAATGATAGAAAGCTCCATAGCTAGCTTAAAGATCTACAAATAAATAAGAATAAGAAATAGTCTAGAAGAGATCGGATTTGGAAGAAGAAGGATGAGAATTGCGAGAATAATTAGGGAAGAAAATACTCGTAATAATTGTTGCCTTTCTCTCTCTTGTTTGTTAGAATATAACCACCAGGGAGTTGAGTTGGCAATTGTTGAGCTGGCGCGATCTGGGCCCTCGAGGCTCATTAAGTTACTTCTTATCTTAGTCATCCGTCTCTCCTTTATTATTCTATTCTAACAACTAACATAACATAAATTTAAAAAGGTCCAAGCCATGACCAATTTACTAGTCTCCACATACATCTGTCACGTATAAACATACCCCTATTGATGAGTAATTTTTTTTTTAAAAATCACATAGTTATTTAAAGGAGCAAAAATGTACAAATGTCCTTTAATTATAAAATAATGACTAGATATTTATTCAGTTAATAGTTGGCCATGTGCGTGGGTGGGTGGATTGTGGGTGTCACAGTCCGAGCTTAAATTCTGGATATAGGCAGTATTCAATGTCTTCACTTATCTGAATAAATCAACTACATGATATAACCCATGACCTATACGGAAGATAATGAAAGATATTCATATCATAAGCGAAAATTCTTTAAGAAGAAATAATTTCAATCATAATCTTTCATATAGTCAAACTAGTAAGCTCAATATAAAATATTTGTCAAGTTTACATCATGAATATTCTAGACTCGTATGATCTATAAAGCCTCTAATATGACATGAATAAACTGTCTTCCGAGATAATGCACTGATATATCTATAAACAAACTAGAAAAACTAAAATAAAGACTAGACCCCAAGAGAAAGTGGAGCTCGCCTGATAGCTAAATATAGAAATTTAAAATAAACTAGAAAAGCTAAAATAAATACTACGCCCCAAGAGAAAACGGGGCTCGCCAGATAGCTCAATATAGGAACTTAAAGTGTTGCTCGATTATTTGAGTATTCGAGTCTTCATTTTTAAATAATGCAGTGAACCTGACAAAAGAGACATAAGTATATATGGAATTGCACTGTATGTAACATGACAAAATAAAATATAATAGAGGTACATGAACTGAAAGGATAGCCAAAGAATTATAATAAATCATGGAAGAAATTAAAGGATTCAGATCCTAAAGTTGACCTTAACATTTTCATCTTTCATCACAATTTAGTTTATTATGAAAAATGTAAGTAAACTTTTGACATAAAATATTCTTCAAGTAATACGGTTTAAATAATTCAAGTGCTCATGAAAATATCTGAGTAAATACAAATATTTAAATCCTTGAAAGAAATCTTTTAGCTTTTTAGTAAGAGATTCTCATTACTGACATGTATGAGTAATAAGTCACCATGTGTACTGCATGAGTCTGATTAAATCCCGATCAATTGAGCATATAACCACAATTGTCACGTGGATTGATTATATCTACATATGAAAAGCATGAAACTGCAACATGATCACAACCAAGAAAATTCCAACATAGGGAAATTAATGAACTATATCTCCTTTGAGGTAGTCATAATCCTACACCAACAATGTATAGTTTCAGGTAATGGGCTCTTGCTACCCATACTTACTCAGTTTCTAGAATACTCTCAAAATATTTAAACAAAAATTATGGCACCTATTGGTCTTTCATTAAAGTTGGCACATGTTGGCCTTCTTCATATGATCATCATGCTATCTTATTAACTCTTTTTAAAATGTTTGTATTATTTCATAGATCATAATATATATGATGAGGAACCTCCTCAAAAATTATCTTATGAACATTTTAAAAAAAATCGTAGTCTTTTTTATTTCGTAAGTATTTAGATCATAAGAGGCTTCAAATGATTTCATAGTGAATCATAAATTGCGTGGCTCAATAGCTTATAATATTTCTTTAATATCATGTCATAGGTATTAAAATAGATAATAAAAGATTTAGAGATATCATAAAAAGTTTTGAGAAAATTTCATAGACTTCATTTACGTAAATGGATAGTAAAACATCTTGAAATTTTTTATAAGGATTATAGAAACTTTGGACATCAAACCCATATAGATGCCTTATGGGTTATTGATTGTAAGAGTGGTTATCTGAAGACTTCGAACTTGGAAATACTTGACAGATGAGGATACTTAGAGTTTTATAGATAAGAGTACGTACCAATGATGACTGAATTCGAAAGAGGTTTATTTTAATTAAGAGTATTATTTATAAAGAGTACTTGAAATCTTATATGTGAAAGACTAGCTTGTAATCACATTTTTTTTGCTTGAAAAGTTCTTAAATCATAAGTCATGTTTTCTTATAGGCGTCATATCATGAATCATGGTTCATAGTCGTAAAATCATATAATATGTAAAATACTTAAGAGGAATCATCAAATTTAGATTTCAAAAAAAAAATCGTACTTTTCATATTATAGTTTCATGAAAAAATCATAGAATTCATGGAATAGGGATATCACAGAGAATGAATGATATCATTAAAGAATTCTTGATGTTCAGAAGGAATAAAAAAAATAAGAGATAAGATTCTCATCATAAGCTTTAACTCATTCACAATGAAAAATTCATAGACATGAAAAACATAGCGTGAAAAAGAACAATGATATTCTCGCACATAGAGAATATCCCTACATACATCAGTTCCTCCTTTAAAGGTTCTACAATATTCTGTCACTCTTACGACTTTAATCTACAAAAATGTATGTTAAAAGGGAAATAATATTAGTAAGAATATTCATGATTTGATCATCTTAGCATTTTATCAAACACCTAGTGGGCATGAAGCTATTCAACCTATAATAATAGTGTTTCTTTACCCAACAACCCTTATCCTTGCCAACAAAATATACTACCATAAAATTTAGATATATACCAACCTCCTTCATCACATAAGAGTTCAACAATTTTCTCCCAACAACCAATCTCACCATTAATATTAATTTTTTTTCATGAACCCTAAAACAATAATCCTATTTCAAGGACCAGGGTTACTCATCATACAAATGATGATTTCCATCTTATAACACATTCTAAACACTAAATTTATAAATATATTCAAGTATGACATGAAGAATATTCAAAAAGGAATCTATATTTTCAAGGTTTAATCTTGTTAATATGGGTATGGTGAAGTTGAAATAAACTTAAAAATAATATTAAAACTCACCTTGAAGTAAGTTTGATATCTTGGTCGAGCTCCTTTTTCTGGAACTCAAGCTTCAAAATTAGGAAATAAGTTTCTCTCTCCACAAAAATAGGGTTTTAAAATTTCAGGTTCAGCTACGTGTCCCACCTATGTGGCCTAAGTAGCCCCCTACATGACCCATGTAGGACTGAGCACTCTCATGGATACATTCTAAAATTGGACACGTAGGCTATGTGGCTGGATATGTGACTTACACAGGTCTGCCTCGCTGTGTAACTGCTCAATTATCTTTTAGTAAAATGATCATAACTTTTTACTCAAAAGTCAGACGTACAGACGATTTGATGCATTGAAAACTAGGCTCATAGAACTTTGATTTTATAGTTTATGGGTCATGTTACTATTCATATTTTAGGAAATATTCTTGTTTAAAGTTGATTCTTGTATGAACTTATACGAAAACTTAATCGGTAGAGAAGATTTCACCTTAACTTTGTGCTAGAGGTTCCTTATGACCTTAATTCATATTCAACACACTTTCTAAACTTAAGATATGGACCTTCTCGCATATGTACAATTAGATTCACCCGATTCGAATCTAATTTCATGCCTAGAACGATTCAAATTATAGCCAAAAGTATGAGGTGTTATAGTTGGGGAGGGGGAATGGTCTCCTTTGTCTCAAATTATGTCATAATATTACTATACTCTGTCCCAATAATATATATATATTTTTATATCTAATAACAATTATGTATTGCACATGTATATCGAGTCTTTTAGTACATGATATTGTAAAGTAATTCAATATTATTAATTTAATGCTTTGAGTAAATTATTTTATATGAAAGAATAAAATGCAAGTTTCTGTGAATGATCAATGTGGCTTATTAATGGTGACTTGTTTGTCAAGGTTTAAATTGGATATTGTTTGAACATACAAAGATGAACAACCAAAGTTGAAATTTGGGGGGAAAGAGACATTTGTGTAGTATTATCTTTTACTGTCACGACCCAGATCGCCGTGAATAAAACTCATCCACCCCCGGGAGAGCGAACCATCACTTTCCTGAACTTAACCGTTCTAACAGCTCAAAATCAATGTGCAAAAAGTAAACTAGCAATTAATATCAATAAACAACTCTATTATAATAACCCTACGGAAAAATCCCCCCCCCTAGAATCTGAAAGTCAACGAACCAAAACACTATCAAAACTAGAGTACGGGGATGCAACCCCAACAAAAGAAATAGTCTAAGCCTGAAACAAGTGGGCTACAACTTCAAAAGATAGAAATCAAGGCAGCTCGACCGAAGCAGCTCACCTTTGACGTCTGAAAGCGCTGGGACTACAAGTGAGGTCGCGTGTCAACCACTGGAAGATTGCCTGTACTCACAAAAGAAAAATAAGTGCAGTAGCTATACACAACCACCGTGTACTGGTAGGATCATCATCCAGTTCCAAATAAATAGTGTATGAGCAGTATAACAAATCAAGTAAGAGTACAGGAACACATGTAACAAGTCAACGGGCATCCCTAGACTACAAGTCTCTCCCTAGCTTGTTCCCACATGTAATCCACTTTTATCACCATGATCAACAATCAAGTATAACAATTAAACAACCCTCTTTATATAGCACGGACCCACCCTGGGATCTCCTCTAAACAACACCTAAGTGTTAAACATGCAACCCGGTTTACATCAAGACCAACTCAAAATCAGTTATAACAATAATCTGGCCTCTCAAGGATCATAAATAATTATCACATTTCAATAACACAACCCAGTCCACTCAGGGGACCCATATTTCAATGCACAATACAATAAAGTAAACCTGTACCAGGCGTGGTACCCGAGTCAACCATTAGTATATCCCATACTAAGCGCGATACCCGAGCCAACTGTTAGTATACCCGTACCAGGCGTGGTACCTTAGCCAACTGAATGTCAACCAATCCACAGTCACAAATAATGAACAGTCAACTTGTAAACCAATCAAGTAAAATACACAGTTCAATTCACCAGACTGTTAAACATGACCATTAGACGTTATTAAATCATTTCCCGAGCAATGCAAGCATCATACAGTTACTTAGATAGGAGTACACAAACATACAAAGTATACATGAGCCAATAACCATCACCTACCTCAAAATGATCCAAATCTCTACTCAACCCGAGCTTTCCCGTTCTATGAAATTCTTGCTTGTTCTTGGTCTAAAACAATATACAAGTACTAAATTAATAAACATGGCCTATACATTACCCGGATTACACCAAATCCTAAACTCGAGGCCAACCATGATCATCCCACCCTTTTTCCCAGAATTTTCCACCATTAATTCTCCTAGTTCTACTATTTTTCATGGATATAATTAGAGAATTAAAGTCACATGATCATAATACAGTACTTTTAACCATACCCAAGGACTTCCACACCTAGAATCCCTCTCCTTCCCCGAATTCTACCATCCCTAAGTCATTCTCAACCTTTTACCAAGTCTACCCCTAGCAATTCAATAGCGTAGGGAAAGTAGTATGGAGCTTGAGGAGTAATAACCTTACCTTAGGGAAGAAAAACAATACAAAATGGAGGAAAATTGCATGGAATCGCCCTAGCCCTTCTCCCAAACGTGTTTGTGAAAACTGAATGTTTTGGAGAATTTTTCTGTATTAAATCCCATCGAGCCCGCTATAGAGGTCTGCTTTACTATAGCGGTACCGTCGTAGCAGAGTCGTCCGCTATGGCAGAGGCTGACCGTCATTGACTTCCGCTGTAGCGGTATTTTCTCCGCTACAGCGGAGGTCTCTATGGCGGTTGACACAGAACAAAACATCATAAATTCTCCAAAATTAGTCTATTTTACAACACACTTATTTTTTCGATGTTCCGGAATAACCCTTTCGCGTCAACCTCGATTTCGGGAGTTCTACTTACCCAAATTCGATTCCAAAAAGTCCTCAGGACTCTTTTATGTCTTGGTTAAATGGAAAACTAGCTCAAGTCAAGACTCTCTTCCTAATCCTTGCTCGAATTTTCCTAAACCATACCTCACTCCTAAACCGGCCAAGACTAGCCTAGCCTAGAATTTTCAACTCCCAAACCCGAAAGTTTTCTAACCCAAATTTTGACATAAAATGTTTACCCATAACAACGAACCTGGTTGTTACAACATATACCAATTTACTCATCGTTCATCCCCGAATGATCAAACCCAAAAATACAAAAAGTAAAGAGCGAAAAGAGTAGTACCTGTATCCTCAAACAAGTGAGAGTACTTGTCTCGCATGCCCTTCTTGGTTTTCCAAGTGGCTTCCTCAATCTGATGATGCTTCCATTGAACCTTTACCATACTACACCTTGAATGGTGCCATGTCAATACTGGAGTGGTAGCTGTTGTTGTACAAGAATTTGCACAACGGTAGGAACTGGTCCTAATGACCCCCGAAGTCAATTACACATGCTCTCAGCATGTCCTTCAACACCTGGATCGTCCTCTTTGACTGACCATCAGTCTGAGTATGGAAGGCTATACTAAAAGTGAGTTGTGTACCCAACTCTTCATGCAACTTACGCCAGAACTTAGAGGTGAATTGGGTACCCCTATCTGAAATGATGGACAATGGTACTCCATGCAATCTCACAATCTCCTTCATGTAGATCTTAGCCAATTGATTTGAATTGTAGTCTACCCTGATCAAAATAAAATGAGCTGACTTGGTCAGCCTGTCAACGATGACCCAAATTGAGTCATACTTTCCCAAGATCTTGGGAAGACCCACCACAAAATCCATGGCTATTCTCTCCCACTTCCACACTGGAATAGGCATTCTCTGAAGTAGTCCTGAAGGTCTTTGGTGCTCATACTTTACCTGCTGGCAATTCTGACACTTGAACACAAAATCAGCTATGTCCCTCTTCATTCTGGGCCACCAGTAAAGCTCTCTCAAATTTTTGTACATTTTAGTTACACCCGGATGAATTGAGTACCGCAAACTATGAACCTCTGCCAAAATATTTGATATTACATCATCAAACTGAGGAACACAAATTCTCCCTCTAAAATTTAGTACCCTGCCAGCATCCAACGTGGAGTCCCTGGACTTCCCAGATATTACCTTACCTCTTAGCTTATTCAGTTGCGGATCCTGAAACTGCTCGGCCTTTAAATTCTCTATGAAAGTGGCTTTAACCTCAACACAGACAATACCTCACCTCGTTCTGAAATACCCAAGTTCATGAACTTGGACTTCAAGGCCTGAATTTCCCTTGCTAGAGGTCGTTTGGATACTCTAAAACAAGCAAAACTGCCCATGCTAACTGTCTTCCGGCTTAATGCGTCTGCCACCACATTAGCCTTACCCGGATGGTACTGAATAGTTACATCATAGTACTTCAACAACTCTATCCACCTTCTCTGCCTCAGTTTCAAGTCCTTCTGAGTGAAAACATGCCGCAGACTGCGATGATCAGTGAACACCTCACACTTCACACCATAGAGATAGTGTCTCCAAATCTTGAGTGCAAACACCTCTACTGCCAACTCTAAATTGTGAGTCGGATAGTTCCTCTCGTGAACCTTTAACTGCCTAGAAACGTATGCTATCACATTCCTATCCTGCATCAACACAACACCCAAACCTGAATGTGAAGCATCACAATAAACAATAAAGTCTTTACCTTCAACTGGCAAGGACAAAATAGGAGCCGTGGTCAGAAGTGTTTTGAGCTTTTGGAAGCTCTCCTCACACTTGTCGGACCATACAAACGATACCTCTTTCTGAGTTAGCCTTGTCAAGTGAGTATCAATAGATGCAAAATCCTTGATGAACCTCCGTTAGTAACTTGCGAGCCCAACAAAACTCCTCACCACAGTCACAGAGCTAGGCCGGACCCAACTCTTGACTGCCTCAATTTTCTAGGGATCTACCATCACCCCCTTTTCTGACACTACATGCCCCAAAAATGCAATTGAAGTCAACCAAAATTCACACTTGGAGAAATTCGCATAAAGTTTTTGATGTCTCAATATCTCTAACACAACCCGAAGATGTTCAGCATGCTCCTCCCTATTCTTGGAATAGATCTAAATATCATTAATAAAAACAATGATTAAAGAATCCAAATATGACTTAAATACCCCATTCATTAAACTCATGAATGCCGTCGGCACATTAGTCAACCCAAACGACATCACTAAAAACTCGTAAGGCCCTATCGAGTCTAAAAAACAGTCTTAGGAATATCCTCGGGCCTAATTTTCAACTGATGATACCCTGACCTTAAGTCAATATTTGAGAACACCGATGCACCCTATAACTGGTCAAACAGATCATCGATACGGGTTAAAGGGTACTTATTCCAGATGGTAACCTTGTTCAACTGCCTGTAATCTATGCACATCCGCATACTACCATCCTTCTTCTTTACAAACAATACCGGAGCACCCCAAGGAGAAGCACTGGGATGGATAAATCTCTTATCTAGGAGTTCCTGAAGCTGAGTCTTAAGTTTCCTTAACTCTGTCGGATCCATTCGATATGGAGGAATGGAAATTGGGAGAGTTCCCGGCTCCAGGTCAATACAAAAGTCGATATCCCTGTCCGAAGGCATACCAGGGAAATCCACTGGAAATACCTCTCAAAACTTTGAAACAATCGAAACTGACTCAATAGCTAGGGATTCCACACTATCATGCCGGAGATGAGCCAAAAAGGCTAAACACCCTCTTCCCACTAGCTTTCTAGCCCTAACAAACGATATAATCTTGACCGGCTTAGGCCTGTACACACTCTCCTACTCTAGCCTATCCTTACTTGGAATCTCTAGAGCCACAGTCTTGGTGTTACAATTAACACAACATGATAAGGGGATAGCCAAGTCATGCCCAAAATGACATCAAAGTCAACCATGTATAGAATTACCAAATTTACCCAAGTATGCAACCCCACAAAAACAACAGAGCAATCACGATACATGTGAGTCACAATAACAGACTCTCCAACTGGGGTAGAAACATGGATAGGGGAATCAAGGTTATCATATATTAAGTCCAGTCCTAAAGAAAACTTCACAGACACATAAGAATAAGTAGAACCTGGGTCAAAAAGCACAGAAGTCATCCTATCATAGACTAGAATTGTACTTGTGATCACCGCGTCTGATGCCTCAGCCTCTGACCTCCCTGGGAACGCGTAGCACTGAGCCCGATCATTAATCCGAGCTACTTTACTTGCTATCTGTGCCCCACCCCTGCCTGCACCTTTGTTCCCCCTATCTCCCCTGCCTCCCTGAAAGTTACCTCACCCACCATGTGGATGACCCCTAGCATTACCACCTCTACCTATCGGGACCACATCTCTAGACTGCTGCTAAACCTGATTACTGGCCTACCTAAGTGGGAACTCCCTCTTAAAGTGGCCCAGATCACCACAATGGAAGCAACCACGGTCAAGTGTAGGCATGTTGGCAGATGTGTAAGAAGCTCTCTGGCCTCTAGAAGCTGTAAACTATTGATTAGCCCCATAACGACTACCCGTAGCAGCTGACAGAGCTGACTGAATAGGACGGGCTAAGTATACCTGCTGATTCTGGCCATGGAGTACGAACCGCCATAATTTCCCTCATTCTGGGGTTTCTTGGTTAATGCCTTAGCTTGTGCCGCTTGCCTGACCCCTTTTAGTTTCTTAACATAATCCATCACTGTATTAAAGCCCTTACCTGAAGAAGTCATGTGCACGGACAATACCTGTAGTTCAGTGTTCAGGCCCTTCACAAACAATCGGACCCTCTCCTCCTCTGAACCCAACAACTGAGTAGCGTAACGAGACAAAGCATGGAACTTAGCCTCATAAGCAGAGACTGACATGCTTCCTTGTTCCAGATGCAAGAACTCATCCTTCTTTCTGTCTCTCAAAGTACGAGGTACATATTTCTCTAAGAAGAGAGCATGGAACTCCTCCCAAGTCAAGGCAGGCAATGTCGATGGTTTTACTCTACCTGAGACCTCCACCATTGCTTAGAGTCACCCTGTAGCTGAAACGTGATGAACTCAACCCCATGCTGACGTACGATACCCAACTTGTGCAACCTTTCATAGCAATTCAAGATGAACTCATAAGCATCTTCCCTATCAGTACCCTGAAACGTAGGAGATTTCAGCTTAAGAAATTGTCAGCATCTCATGTTCATTTCCTGTCATTACCGGACCAAGCATTGGTCTGAAGAAATCACCAGTGCCTGAAACTGCATCCATCCTAGGAGATGTAGTATGACCATTGGCTGAGTACCCAAAGCCTGATTTGCCACACCCGCGGGGGTGGCTCCGGCACCAACCAAACTACTCAAGAAGTTCCAAGCTTACTGAAATGCCTCGAGCATCAAAGGGGGAAGGTCTGCACGTCCAGCCGGTGCTACCTCCACCTGCGCCTCACCATCCTCAGCAACAACCTCCACTTCTTCGACAACCTGTTCCTGAGGTGGGGGAGGGGTTGCTTCTCGCACTCCTGCAGTAGCTTGAGCTCCACCCCTGGCGGGTGTGGCTCTACCTCGTCCTCTTCCCCTTTCCCTGCCTCTACCACGGACAGTCAGGCCCGCTGCTGTAGCTCCGATTCTCCTAGTATTAACCATCTACAGACAGAAGAGTGAATGAGTCAGATACCAATTTGTATCACCAGATATCAATTGGAATCAAGTTATAGCACGAAGGCAGAAAGAAGAGAGTTTTTCCTAAAGTCCTATAGCCTCTCGAGGACAAGTACAAACGTCTCCGTACCGTTTCGCAAGACTCTACTAGACCCATTTTGGTACGACGAGATCAACGAACCTAGGGCTCTGATACCATCTTTATCACGACCCAGACCGCCGTGAGTGGCACTCACCCACCCCCGGGTGAGCGAACCATCACTTCCCTGAACTTAACCGTTCTAACAGCTCAAAACCAATGTGCAAAAGGTAATTTAGCAATCAATATCAATAAACAACTCTATTATAATAACCCTGCGGAAAAATCCCCCCTAGAATCTGAAAGTCAATGAACCAAAACACTACCAAAACTAGAGTACGGGGATACAACCCCAACAAAAGAAATAGTCTAAGCCCAAAATAAGTGGGCTACAACTTCAAAAGATAGAAATCAAAGCAGCTCGACCGAAGTAGCTCTTCCTTGACGCCTGAAAGCGCTGGGACTACAAGTGAGGTTACGTGTCAACCACTGGAAGATCGCCTGCACTCACAAAAGAAAAACAAGTATAGTATCAGTACACAACCACCGTGTACTGGTAGGATCATCAGCCAGTTCCAAATAAATAGTGTATGAGCAGTACAACAAATCAAGTAAGAGTATAGGAATACATGTAACAAGTCAACAAGCATCTCTAGACTACAAGTCTCTCCCTAGCTTCTTCCCACATGTAATCCACTTTTATCACCATGATCAGCAATCAAGTATACCAATTAAACAATCCTCTTTATATAGCACGGACCCACCCTGGGATCCCCTCTAAACAACACCCAAGTGTAAAATATGCAACCCGGTCTACACCAAGACCAACTCAAAATCAGATATAACAATAACCCGGCCTCTCAAGGACCATAAATAATTATCACATTTCAATAACACAACCCGGTCCACTCAGGGGACCCATAATTCAATGCACAATGCAATAAAGTAAACCCGTACCAGGCATGGTACCCGAGCCAACTGTTAGTATATCCCATACCAGAAGTGGTACCCGAGCTAACTGTTAGTATACCCGTACCAGGCGTGGTACCCGAGCCAACCAAATGTCAATCAATCCACAGTCACAAACAATGAACAGTCAACTTGTAAACCAATCAAGCAAAATACACAGTTCAATTCACCAGACTATTAAACAGGACCATTAGACATTATTAAATTATTCCCCCAGCAATGCAAACATCATACAATTACTTAGATAAAAGTACACAAATATTCAAAGTATACAAGAACCAATAACCATCACCTACCTCGAAATGATCCAAAGCTCTACTCAACCCGAGCTTTCCGGTTCTCCGAAATTCTTGCTTGTTCTTGGTCTAAAATAATATACAAGTACTAAATTAATAAACATGGCCTATACATTACTCAAATTACACCAAATTCCAAACCCCAGGCCAACTATGATCATTCCACCCTTTTTTTCGGGATTTTCCACCATTAATTCTCCTAGTTCTACCATTTTTCATGGATATAGTTAGAGAATTAAAGTCACATATTCATAATACAGTACTTTTAACCATGCCCAAGGACTTTCACACCTAGAATCCCTCTCCTTTCTCGGATTCTACCATCCCTAAGTTATTCCCAACCTTTCCCCAAGTCTACCCCTAGCAATTCAATAGCGTAGGAAAAGTAGTACAGAGCTTGGGGAGTAGAAACTTTACCTTAGGGAATAAAAACAATGCAAAATGGAGGAAAATCGTTTGGAATCGCCCCAACCATTCTCCCAAACGTGTTTGTGAAAACTGAATATTTTGGGAAATGTTTCTGCATTAAACCCCATCAAGCTTGCTATAGCGGTCCGCTCTGCTATAGCAATACCGTCATAGTGGAGTCGTCCGCTATGGCAGAGGCTGACAGTCGTTGACTTCCGCTGTAGCGGTATTTTCTCCACTATAACGGAGGTATCTATGGTGGAGTGTCAACCGTCGTGGTGGTTGACATGGAACAGAACATCGTAAAGTCTCTAAAATTGGTCCATTTTACAACACACTTATTTTTCTAACATCCCGGAACAACCCCTTTGCGTCAACCTCGATTCCGGGAGTTCTACTTACCCGAATTCAATTCTGAAAAGTTTCTCGAAATCCTTTATGTCTTGGCTAAATGGGAAACTAGCTCAAGTCAAGACTCTCTTTCCAATCCTTACTCAGATTTCCCTAGACCATACCTCGCTCTTAAATCGGCCGAGACTAGCCTAGTTCAGAAATTTCAACTTCCAAACTCGGAAGTTTTCTAACCCGAAACTTGGTACGAAATATTTACCCGTAATGACGAACCCGATCGTTATATTTACTTTGTCACTGTTATAGTTTGTAGTTGTATACAATCAATTGATTTTTTATCATCTTGTCTCACTTGTTTAAAATATAATTTTTGGTTTATTATTATATATTATTGGATATATATTGTTAATATTGTGTAGAAGATAACAGTGAATGCAATGAAGTTATATTTGAATTATAGTAGTTCTTCTAATATATCAAATATCTAGCTTGATTGTTTCCTAATTTTTAGATACTTCAACAACACTGTTTAAATATAATATAAGTGAGAGAAATAAAGACACGTGAGAATATGTATACTTTACACAACACTAAATACCTATTCTCTAGTATGGGACACTAGACATGATATTATATAAACTAACTACCTAATACTCCTCCTTAAGCCAGTGCGTATAATTCATATGTACTGAACTTATTACAATATAACTAATACGAGAACCATTTAGAGACTTGGTAAAAATATTGCACGATGATCAATTAAATTCACAATTTTTTTGTAATAATATCTCCTGAGAGTATCTTTTGTATGACGAAGTGATAGTCAATTTCAATGTGCTTAGTCCTCTCATGGCAAAATTTGACATATATGAGGGCCACTTGATTATCACGCACAAGTTCTATCTGACTTATTTCTCCAAATTTTAACTTTCTAAGCAACTATTTAATCTAAACTATCTCACAAATTGCTATAGTCATTACTCGATCCTCTGCTGCTATACTAGATAGAGCAACCAAATTCTATTTCACTCTTCCAAAATATTAAATTGCATCATACTAAAGCACAATATCCAAATGTAGAACATCTAGTAGAAGGTAATCATTCTTAATCAACATAAGTATATTCAATGATTAATTTTTTCATGGCCTCGATTCTCAAAGAGTAGTCTTTTGCCTCAGTGATTTTATATATTGTAAAATGTGATCAAATTGCATTATAATAATGTGACCATCATAGTTATTTTATATATTTTGCATGTTTTAACTATTTTATCTCTTCCCGTGGCTTTTGGCTATTTGGTCTGTGGGAGTAGGTAACATGACTATCAAGATGATTGGATAAGTTTTGAATGCGTTTGCCATTTTGAATGATTGAAAAGTTGATATGGTCGACCAAAGTCAAGATTCGATAAAGATGAGATCAGAATAGAATTTTGACTGTTTCATTAGGTCCAGAAGGTGAGTTTTGAGTTAGTTGGACCATTGGTTTGGATTCCAAGGTTTTTGGGTGAATTTTGAATCATTTGTTGTAAATTTAGAAGTTAAGAGTTCACCTCGGTCAATATTTGGTCAAAATAATCTCGAATTAGTATTTTGATGATTTTAGCAGGTCCAAAATATCATTTTTAGTCTAGTAACATATTTAGTTTGTCTTCACGAGATTCTGAATAAATCTCGAGGGTCCATCGAAGAATTTGAAAGTTAGTGCAAATAACTGATTTTTATGAATTCTAGTACAGGAAAATCCTTCTTCGCGTTCGCGATTGTGAAGAAGTAACAATGTTGGTCCTTGCGATCACAAAAGAGGGGTTGCAATCGCAATGAGTAAATGAGGTTGGATCAATTTTGGGTAGAATTTGGTCTTCGCATTTGCAAAGTGACCCTCACGATCGTGGTGGGTAGGATTGGATCATCTAATGATTACTATGAGGGTCCCGTTATCGCAAAGAGGAAAGTTGTATGGGTAGACTAAAATCCCATTTTTCGAACTTGAAGTTCTATTTTTAATTTTTAGAGCTTGAGAGCTCGAGTTTAAGTGATTCAGAAGGGGATTTTAAAGATTTCTTTGTTGGGTATGTTTCTAAACTATAACTCATACATTCTCCAATCCTTTTTTGATGATTTAATCTTTAAATTGTTGTTTTAAATTGAGAAATTTGAGATTTTTGGGCAAAGTTATAAAAAAAATTAGGTTTTGAAGGTCAATTTGCACTCGAGTTTTCATAAAATTTTATATTTGAGTTCTTATGTTATGTGTAACACCCAAGAAATTTTAAGCCAAATCTGAACCGTCCTTCATGTGTTGTTAGACCCAAACTAGATAAATTTTCTATGTATCTAAGTATTAAGACCTATTCTTAAGTTTTAAAGATGTATTAGATATGAATAAGGGTCATAATGAACCTCTAGCTCAAAGTTGAGTTGAAAGCTTCCTTACCGATTGAGTTTTAGTGTAAGAATTTTTAAGGGTCAACTTCAAATGATCATAACTCCTAGAATATTAAGAGTTTGGTGACCTAGTATCACCAAATTTTAAGGTCCTTGAATCTTCTTTCCAATTCCACCAACCGCGCATTAATCCGAGTCCATAGCAAAAAATTATCAGTATTTTACTAAAGGGTGTTTGTCTGTCAAAATGACAGACAACAACTATGAGAAGGTTCCACGGGTTGTAAAACCAACTCGTGGAAATCAGTTTTTTTCCTGAAACCACGAGGAGGTTACACGGGTCGTGGAAGTTTCCATGGTTCGTCAAACCAACTTGTGGAAATCAGTCCAAAGGCCTGAAAAGTCCCCTGGAATCACGGCATTCATTCCACGGACTGTGATTCATTTCACGGGCCGTGATTCATGTCCGTGAAAGCCTTTGATGGAATTTTCTGAAATTTTTAGACTCTTTTCCCCGGGGTATTTTTGTAATTTTCCAGTCTTTTAACTCCTAAGTTAAGTCATTTTGGGAAAATTAGAAGGAGTTTTATTCCCACTTAGCCTAAGTTCTCTTCCATTCCCTCAATCAAGTTCCAAGGGAAGAAAAGGGATCTCCATTCTCCAAGCTTAAAGCTAAGTATTCCATCTTCAATTCTCCATCCCCAAGTTCCAAGTTAGAAAAGCTTCAATTCAGGTATGTGGGTATTCAATAAGGGAATTCTTTCACCCTTATGTCCAAAACCCCAATTCTTCCAAATTGAATTTATGGATTTCAAATTAGGGTTTTTACCCAAATCTCATGGGATTTCCTATTAAGTATTTTCTCATGATTCTTCATTGGATATTAAGTTTAATTTCATGATTTATATGGGTTTTACAATTTCTTATCCATTTCATGATTTGGAGGCTAATCCTTGCGCAATTTGAAAAATAGTTATGAATTCAGTTCATTAGCATCAATTTATGATTCCTTATCCATTACCTATGATTTGTTGGGGAATTCTGTAGTATTTTCAAAAGACCATGCATTAAAGTTGAATTCTAGCACGATTCCATTGAATTGCATGATTTCAAGTGAAATTTTGCATGTTTAGATAACATGTCCTTATGTATTTATGAAATTGCATGCCTAATTCTTCAAGTATGATTTAAGAAAGAAAAATATGTTTTGAATTATGGCTATGCTAAGCTTCATAAACTTATGATATGAGAATTGCATAATTCCCGGTGTGTTTTCATGCTTTTCAAACAAGATTTGGCATGAGATTGTGCCACTATAAAATTATGAGCTATATGTATATGTTTTGGGAGTAGTATTTAGCACCGAGCGATAAGGGTATGATTACCCAAGTCCAAAACTATGTTGCCATCATAGGTAATGAAATGAAGTGCCCTATGGTCTTATGAGAGTGGTACCACATATTGATCATGGTGTCATGTGCTTAGCGGGCATTAGGACAGCTTTGCCAACTAGGGTTATATAGTTGGATATGGTGACTCATTCCTTGGCATGGTTCAAGTCAGCTTTGCTAACTAGGGTTATATAGTTAGATTCCATGTAGCTCGCATGGTCTATTGTCAGTTATAAGAAACTCCCGTAAGAAAGTTTTATGCATCAAGTTATCTATTTCATGACTTAATCTTTACTTATGGTATTTTCCCACAGAAGCTAGTTTTCATGAAAAGATTGTATTGACTCTTTGCTTTTAGATTTCAGACTTACTACTTATGACTTATGATTTGATTATTCTTATGATATTGCATTGAGTCATTACATTACAAATTTTACTATTATCATATGATTTCAGCTTCAAGGATATTTTAAGCATGTTTTATCACAAATTATGCATGATCTCAGTTTTAAGCATGCTTCCAAATATTTTTCATCATATCACATGCATATCTCACATACTCGGTATATCCTATAGTACTGACGCATATTTGTGTTGCATCCTCTTGATGATGTAGACTCAGGTTCCCTCCCTCAGGCACGTGGCTAGAGACTGCAGGCCATTCTAGTCAGTGTTGGTGAGTCCTCATTATTCTTGGGCTAGTTATGATCTTAGTATTTGTATGATTGTTTACTTTTGTACTTTGAGTTAGATAGGGTCTTGTCCTAGCAATTCCTTATTTCATGTAGAGGCTTTTTAGACATAGACAATATTAGAGTCTCCCTTTTTGGATTACGTTTCTTATTGACTTCATCATTTATGGATTAGGTTACCTAGCTTTCTATTTATGCTTTCGCTATATTTCCTCGTGTATGCCTATGTTATACTATGACCAAGGGTTAACTTGGGGAACTTGGGGTCCCGAGTCCTGTGTTACGTTTAGGGGGTAGCCTCGGGGCGTGACATTATGAGTAACATAATTTTCAAAGAAAATTCCAATTTTCCCTTGCAGCTTGTGTTTGACTTTTTAGATCTGAAATAGAAGTATAGCAATATGGGTATTTACAAATTTGTTGTCTTATGTAGACTACGTATTTGGACAGATTAAGCTCATTCAGAAGCTCTACGGAATGGAAAGACCAAGATTTGACTTTTAGAGCTTTAAGGCAAGTTGAGACTTTCTTTGACTCTTTTGAAGTGTTAGTGTGTTAATTGTATGTTTAAATGGATAAAGGTTAATGGAGGACTCAAATAAATGAAATGATGAGCATTTATGTGGTATCGGTATCATGTTATGGGTAATTGAGACTCTATCTCCATTTCTTTGAATTATTTGAATATGTGAGCATGTTATTTTTGGTCGAACTGGAAACTTTTATTCAACCATTGAACTTTGTACACCAATTAGCTACTTGGACACTAAGCTAATTCCTATCTACATTGAAAAACTCGGGCTAATAGCCAAACTCTATGTTTTATATAATTCACTAGGCAAATTTTTTAATCCTTGAAAAGCGCTCCTCTATTTCTCTGATATTGGCCCTTGATGTGTAGCTGAAGTACTATCTCTTTTACCAGTTGCTTCTCATCCTACCTGCATTGTTGAAATCGCCTGGTATTACGCTAAATCCATACATGGTATATACAAGTAGCAAACAGCCACCCAAGCATTTGCATCTTAGGATTGTGATGCCTAACCCGAGTAGGGATCCACTGAATTTCCTCTTCCCAAGTTGTAATTCGTTTTTGCACTCTCAACCATCTCAGCAGAATTTCCCAAACAGTTCTCGCATATGCACAACCAAAGAAAAGGTGGGAAAATGTTTCCTTTTCACTTATTCCACAGAGTACACAATCTTGAGTTACCTGCACACCTCATTATTCCAATCGATCCACTGTGGCCAGACGATTCTGAATTGCCAAACAAAGAATGAACTGGTGCTTTGGAATCACCCATTTAATCATAGTCAGACCCTTCCATGGCACCTTTGTGTATTGAGGGATGAGAGACAGATAGTCTTTCTTGATACTAAACTTCCCATTACTGACCATCTGCTGCAAGTCATTGATGAAATATCTACTACTAAACCAGTTTTGGGTATCAAAAATCTTTCTCACCAGCCAGCACGCTTGCGCAGGTGTCTTCATAACCATGATGTCTTGCCTTTTAATGTAGAAGCTATGGATCCATTGGACCCACAATGTATATTTCTTGAGAGTAATAGCCCATAGCAACTTGTATAAGGCAGTCTTGTTCCATTGAAAGAAGTCAGTAAGATTCAACCCCCCCTTCACTTTGTGGCATGCACATTGTCTCCTATGAGACAATAGCTTTCCTTAAAGTTTCAACACTTCCATTCCATAAAAAAGTGCGACAAATACTCGTGACTAATTTGATTACATTTTTGGGAAGTAAATTTTTTTGACTCCAGTATGTTTGCATTTCAAACAAGACAAGTGGATTATCTCTAAGCTTTACAGAACATTAGTAAGTCATCTGCGAAGCAAATGTGTACTAACTCCAACTTCCCACATCTGGGACGGTACTTAAAAGTAGGATTTGACCTCAATTGCTTGAAAGACCAATTCAGTACTCCATCACCAAGACAAAAAGGTATGGGGAGATAGGATCCCCCTGCCGCAACCCTTTTTGTGCTTGAAAGGCTGGTGTGAGTCCTCCATTTAGGAACAAAGAGTAGCTAATTGTGGTCACACACTCTATAATTAGTTTAACAAACTTATCCGGGATACTATATTCTAACAAAACCATTTTTAAAAAAAGACACTCAACGGAATCATACACCTTTCGGATGTCCACTTTGATTAAGCATCTTGCTGAAATCCCTTTCTGGGTGTAGCCTTTGACCAATTCATGAGCAACAATTATATTGTCAAGTATATTCTGTCCAACAATAAATGCTGACTATGAATGTCCCACTAGATAGTCAACCACCAACTTCAGTCTCATGGTAATTATCCTGGCCACTATTTTGTAGAGTGTGCCACAACAAGCACTGGGCAATATTCTTTGATATAATTGGGATTAGCCACCTTAGGTACCAACGTTATCATTATGCAATTGACCTCTTTCATAAGCTTTCCGGTATCGAAGAATTGTAGTACTGCTCCAATGACCTCATTCCCAATGATACCCCAGAACTCTCTATAAAATTCCACAACAAACCCATCCACTCCTGGAGCCTTGTCTATGGAAAGATCGTGTAAGGAAATAAGAATATGTGAGCATGTTTATAATTGTAGCGTTGATAAAAATGCTTGTGTTACTCACTGATACATGCACAGGCGATTGATATTTGAAAGTAAGCATTTAAGTATCTTATTTTATCATGCTTTCGTTGTCCTTATTGTGGTGTTGATTTATCTGGATCGATTATGATTGTCTGTGTTGAGGATTTAAGCATGTAAGGGATTTGTGTATTTTTTTCATTACATCTCATGCAGATGGATATGAAAATTGAGGAAGTAAAAAGATAAATCTCAGTATAAAGTTACCTAGAGCATTCACAGTATATAAGGTTTGTTCGGCATAGAATGTTACATCCAGAGCATACCAAAGAGTTGTCCGCTATAATACATATGTGGACCTCATGAGTTCTACATGAGTCTCAACTAGGCAAGATAATGAGTGTATACTGATTTCTAGCTAGATAAGTGGCATATGCATCATATGCATACATTACATCATTCCTACTTGATTTGCATTATTTTGATGTGAAAAGTGAGCAAGTAATTGTTAAAGTGACTTTACTATTCTTATTTCAATTTGACTATGAATTGAGACTGTCACGACCCCAATAATCGTGAGGGGAACCTACACTAATTCTTCGGTGGGTAAACCAAATATTACCCTCTAACCCAACCTTAACCAAATCTGTTTTAGCAAAATAACAACTAAAAAAGGCAAATAGAAATCTCAAAAACTTAAAAGAATAAATATGCGGAACTATCTATTACAACTTCCCAAAATCCAAAAGTCATCATACAGGACACTAGCCAACAATGTCTAAGAATACACCAAAAATATTAATAAATGGCATAGTGCCTGAAAGATAGGCATCTAGAAACTATGAAGATCCGTGGAAACCATGAAATAGAGGTATCTCACCCTCGAATTGTCAGTTAGGAACCGCTAGATGTGAGGTCTTGTCAAAGCCTCTAGAATACAGCCTGCACTCAAAAAAAGAAGTTTAAGAATAACATCAATACAAATACTATGTACTGGTAGGTATCGTAGGTTGCCTCAACATAGTAACAAATATATGTCAGGAACAAATAAACATGTAGCAAGTACAACATCACACAATCAGATACTCGATACAAATAGTCACCACAAGCAGATAAATAAACTCCACTTACAGACATATCAAGTGTCAATAGTCAAGGACATAAAAGTCACGAAACACAAATATAATAAGTCATACGAACCCTGTGAATATAATGCAGTCACAACACGATATGGAATCATGTCCATATAATATCTCAGACATATGGTCTTTGTATTTCATTAGTCTTAATGTAATCATATCAGGACTCACTCAAACACTCATATGTACACCATACTAAAAGGTCTTATTTATGCTCAACTAGTCATGACCTACAGAGGATAACCTAGGGTCCATGTATCGTACTAGCGTGGTACCCGCTCCACATCATATAATCACTCATCTGTAAGCTCACATCAGATTGGATCCACTCAATCAAGCGAATAGTAGGTATATTCTTACTTTCTCAACATATCTCAATATGTTCCCATCTAAATCATCTCTCAAGATAATATCACAGGTACACAGTCAATAATGGTGCACTTCATAATCATAAGACATTTAAAAATAGGCTTCAACACTGAAGCTTATTCATGCAATCAATGTCAAATCAAACAATTAATTACTTCAACAATCATGTTCGAAGACCAACCAATATGCCATCAATCCAAAATACATAAAAGAGACTATATTAAGTCTAACTCCACATAAAACCATAACCTACCTCAACTGAAAAATTCAAATCACTATGCTACTTTGCAATAGCCTTGCCTTTTCTCAACTCTTCGAAACATTCAAAGTCTAAACAAACAATAATATAGAGTAATTAATTATTTCCTCTTTTAAATTTCAAGTCTTGGGACTTCAAACCCACTAACTTTACCCTTATTCGAGGTCTGTAGAATTCACCAAGGGTCAATTACCCATAAACTCACCTCACATTAATCACCTTATCATCGTTCATGGAGTTTCTACCCCACTTTCCCTCTTCCAAGCAGTTTTTATGCTAAAGGTCATATTTTTACGAAACTCAAGATTTTCATTCATCACTATTCATGTTTTAAAACAACAATTATATACTAGGAAGTATTTATATACACCCTAGAAGTATTCTAGATAATAATCACATCTACCCATAAGCTTTCTCATAATTTCACAGACTTAGAATTCTAACCTATAATTTCCACTATCATATGCTCCCAAACTATTCTATAATGATACATGATTACTAAATAAAAGGGTTAATGGAATAACTTACCCCAAACTATTTTCACAACACATTTTTTAAGCTTATGACATCACGAAACTACCCATTGTGCCAACCACTAAAATCACCTACACAGATTCACTCACAGTCCCAGAACTTCCTACGGGGTCTAGATTACTAGATCACCCCCTAACAGAATATGACAACATAAATAACAATTCTGTGGATCATAATTCACCACACATAGACACAACACACAATTTCAAACTCAAACCACTTCATCTTGAGATTCTATTAACTCAACTCACTAGGGGAAATTCTAACAGGGTACTTAGACCCTAACCATCCCATAATGATTGAGAAGATCATTACATCAGATATTAATTAAACAATCATTTGTCCCCGAATGAATAAAAAGGAAAAATAAGGAAATGATACCTGACTTAGTGAAAAGCTAGGGAAACTTATTGCGTATATCTACCTAGGTCTCCCAAGTGGCCTCCTCAATATGACAGTTCTTCCATTGGACCTTGAAAGACACAATCTTTTTTTACCTCAACTTGCGGACCTCTCTATCAAGTATAGCTACAGGACCAAATCCCAGCGAATTATATAATTCCTATCACCATGATATTTCCTTAACATAGATATATAAAACACCGTGTGAACTCCCAACAAACTTGGAGGCAAATACAATTCATAGGCTACCTCCCCAACACGCTTCAGAACCTCAAATGGGCCGATAAATATAGGACTAAGCTTTTCTATTACCAAACCTCATCACACCTTTCGTGAGTGAAACTTTGAGCAACACTTGCTCTCCTTACATGAACTCCATGTCCTTGACCTTTTAGTCAGCATACTCCTTATGCCTACGTAGGGATGCTAATAGTTTCTCCTGAATGAACTTTACTTTCTCTAATGCTTCCCTCAACAAGTCAGTGTCCCATGGATTTACCTCAAATGCATCAAACCAACCAATATGGGACCTACATCTTCTCCCATACAAGGCTTCGAATGGAGCCATAGCGATACTCGAGTGATAACTATTATTATATGCAAATTCAGCCAATAGTAAGAACTGGTCCCAATGACTGCCAAAGTCTATCACGAATATACGAAGTATGTATTCCAATACCTAAATTGTCTGCTCAGACTGCCCATTGATCTGAGAGTGAAAAGTTGTACTAGGGTCCAACCTAGTACCCAACTTTGCCTGCACTGTTCTCCAAAAGTTAGAAGTAAACTGAGTACCTCTATCTCAGATAATAGAGATCAAAACTCTATGCAAATGAACTACTTCACGAATATAAATTATGGCTAACTTTGCTACATTGTAAGTCACTTGCACTAGAATAAAATGCAAAGAATTAATCAACCTATCCACAATCACCCACGCAGAATCAAATTTACCCAAGGTCTTTAGAAGGCTAACAATAAAATCCATCGTTACTCTCTCTGAAATGACCCTCCCAGTTATAATGAAATGGTTAAGGCCTGAGTACCCTGTTACAGTTTTCTCTAGTGAGTTGAGTTAATAAAAATCTCAAGGTGGGATGGTTTATGTCTAAAATTTGATCTTGTATATAATCATGATGAATCTTGACTTATTGAGTTGTGTTGTAATGTGTCGTGTTCTATTAGAGGGTGACCTAGTAGTTCATCTCTCCATGTGGAATTTTGAGACTCAAGTAAGTGCGTAGATATGTTATTATAGTGGTTGCCACAATGGGGCAACTTTGTGATGTGTTAAGTTGAAAAGTGTGTTATGAAATGGAGCAATTTTGCTGGGTTTTTTATTTTCTTCTTCAGGGACCGCTACAGTGGAGGGAATCCCACTGTAGTGAGACTGCATAGCAATCAGAGTCCCACCACAGCGAGACTAGCTAATTCCACTTCGACTTGCCATAGCGAGCCGATGCTCACCATAATGGTCTTGTCATAGTGAGAAAGCAACTAATATAGCGGATGACGGGGTAAAATATCTTCTTGAGTTGGTTTTTCTGAGTTTTATTTCACAAACTCCAAAACCTCATTCTAAAGCTCCAAGAAGGCGATTTTTCCAAGGCTAAGGTGATTCTCTTAGTTTGAGATAAGTTATTCTATTAATCTCTTCATTTAGTAATTAACTATCATGGTAGAATTGCTAAAAAAGTGATTATGGAGAATTTATGGGTTAGAACCCTAAGCTCATGATAAAGGGTGAGAAGACCTATGGGTAGATGTAATTATTATCTCTAATGATTCTAGGGTGTAGATAAATACTTTCTAGTTGATTATTGTTGTTGTAAAACATGTCTAGTGATGAATAAGAATCTTGAATTCCATAAAAATGTGACCTGTAGCATAAAAATTGCTTGAAAGGGGGAAATTAGAGTAGAAACTCCATGAACAATGATAATGTGATTGATGTAAGGATACATTATGAGTAATTGACCCTTGGAGAATGCTACAGACCTCGAATAAGGATAGAGTTAGTGGGTTGAATTCTCAGAACTTTAATTTGAAAGAGTAAATGATTAATTACTCTTGTATTTGTTTGATCTTGGACTTTGAACATTCTAAGATGTTGAGGAAGGGCAAAGCTCTATCAAAGTAGCTTGTGATTCAGATTCTTCGGTTGAGGTAGGTATGGTTTTACGTGGAGTAAGACTTAATATAGTCCCTTATATATGTTTGGATTGAAAGCACATTAGTTGGTCTTCAGATATAATTCTTGAAATAATTATTTGTTTGGCTTGGCATTGCTCGCATGAATAAGCTTAAATATTGAAGCATGTCTTTAAATGACTTATGATTATGAAGTGCACCATTATTGACTGTGTACTTGTGACATTATCCTGAGAAATGATTAAGATGAGAACATACTAAGATATGTTGAGAGTGATAAGGAATATGCATACTATTATGTTGTTTGAGTGACCCGAGTCTGATGTGAGCTTACAGATGAGCAATTATATGATGTGAAGTGGGTACCATACCGGTACGGTATATGGACCCTAGGTTGTTTTTTGCAGGTCATGACTTGTTTGGGCAGAATAAAACCCTTTAACATGTGTGTACATATGAAATTTGAGTGAATTCTGATATGATTACATTGAGACTGATGAGATACAGAGACTATATGTCTGAGAGATTGTATGGACATGAATCCATGTTATGATGACTGCATTATATTTGCAACTTCATATGACTTAATATGTCTGTGTTTGGTGACTTTTATGTCCTTGACTGTTGACACTTTATATGTCTAAAGTTGAGATTCATTTATTTAGCTGGTGACTATTTGATTATTTGTTGTTGTACTTGCTACATGTTTATTTCTTCTTGACATATATTTTTGATACAATGTTGAGTCAACCTATGATACCTACCAATACATAGTATTTGTACTGATGTTATTCTTGTATTTTTTTCTGAGTGCAGACAATGTTCCAGAGGCTTCGACAAGACCTAGCATCTAGCGGTTCCTGACTGATTGATTCGAGGGTGAGCTACTTCCATTTCATAGTTGCCATTAATCTTCATAGTTTCTAGACGCCTATCTTTCAGACACTATTTTATTTATTATTAGTTTTAGAGTATTCTTAGACATTGTTGGTTAGTGTCATATACGATGACTTTTAAATCTTGGGAAGTTGTAATAGATAGTTCAATATATTTATTTACTTAAGTTTTTGAGATTACTATTTTGCCATATTAGTTGTTATTTTACTAAAATGGATTTGGTTAGGGTTGGGTTAGAGGGTAATGTTTAGTTCATGCATCAGAGAGTTAGTGTGGCTGCCACTCATGGCCATTTGGGTCATGACAAACTTGGTATCAGATCCCTAGGTTCGTCGATCTCATCATTCAAGGACATGTCTAGTAGAGTCTTGTGAAATGGTATGGAGACATCTATACTTTTCTTTGAGAGGCTCCAGGGCACCGGGAAAACTCTATTCTTTCTTTATTTTGTGGTATTAGTTGATTTCAATTGGAATCTGATGATAGACATTGATATCTAACCTCTTTATTCTTTTCTCTTTCGAATGGTGAGGACACGCGCAATAAAGGCAAGTGCAGAGGTACCTTCACCGACTGTTGGGGCCGTAGTTCATGGTAGAAGAAGAGCAAGAGGAGGTGGCAGAGGTAGAGGATGGAGAGAAGTGCCCACCAAGGGCAGAGCTCCAGCTGTTGGTCAGGTCCGTGATAGGCTTGAGTCCCCCGCACCTGCAGAGGATCACGTTGGGATTGAGAATCTCACAAGGGTAGCAACAATGGCACCATTACAGGGAGGTGTTGTGCCTACTCTTATTTTTTCAAATGTGATACAACAAGTTTTGTAATTTCTAGGTGGTTTGGCAAGGATTGGGGTAGCACCCGCAGTTCCTACAAGTCTCAATCAAAAAGTTCAACATGCTGTTGTTGTGGCTCCATGGATGGACGAGGCTTCATGTCACGCTCTGAAGCTACCCCCTAGATGTATCACGGGAACCGGGACCAAAAATGTCCTAAGTTAACCCTTGGTCATAGCGTACTCAGATATATTTAAGAAAGCAAAGCAGAAGCATACATAAAGAAGATAGAAATCCACAAACTGAAATGGGATAAAGTCTACGAAATGCCAATCCAGAATACAAACTAGCTATATCTGAAGCCTCCAAATCTGAAATAAGAGTTGATGGGACAAAACCCCAACTAACTCAGAAATCCAACGGAAAGGAGACATAAAAACACTAATCATAACTATGGTCCTTGGATGATGAGGACTCACCGAGATAGTCTGGATAGCTGACAACGACTAGCCACGCGCCTAAGGAGTAGAACCTGAATCTGCATCATAATAGGATGCAATGAAAAATATGTGTCAGTACTATAGGATGTACTGAATATGTGAGATACGCATGAATGTGACAAAAACATACTTAAAATGTAAATTAAACTGAATTCATGCATAACAGAGGTATCATAAGCTAATTTCATAGTTTAAAGCTTAAAGCATGAAATAGAAAAGCATAAGTCTAAATTCTTCATATGAGAGTTTCTATTAGCCGACATAAACCATGATGAGCTACATGGAGTCCAGTGTCATACACCCACACTAAAAAAGGTTATCCTAACCGGCCAAAGTTAGAACCATATCATATCAGGGTCCTGTCATAAGCCACAGAGGGCACCTACAGTGGCACATAGTTCTAGGACTAAAGGCAATCTCACCCCATCCAACTCAGTGCTAAATACTACTCCCAAAACATATACATATAGCTCACATACTTGTGACATAATCTAATGCCAATTCTGTTTGAAAAGCATACGGGTATAATCTAATACCATGCAATTCACATAGCTTAGGTAGACATATCTAGATGCCAAACCTTTCATAAATCATAAGGACATATCTAATGTCATGCAAATTCATACTTCAAAATCCTTAAAACTTATCATAGCCATAATTCAAAATATACTTTTATTTCTAAATTCATAACTTGAAGAATTTGGTATGCAATTTCATGATAATGGAGGCCATGTTATCTAAACATACCAATTTTACTTGAAAATATGTAATTCAATGGAATCATGCTAGAATTCATTATCAAACTTATGGGCATTTGAAATAATGCAAGGAATCTTGATTAAAACATGGGTAATCTATGGGAAATAATGAATTGATTCTTTAAAACCAACCCATAACTTTTCTCCAATTTGGGTAAGAACCCTAATTTCATAAATTCATAAATCCAAGTGAAAACATGGGATTTTTGGGCATAAGGGTGAAAGAAATCCCTTATTGAATACCCACATACCTTATTGAAGCTTGATTGATTCAAGGAAAAGAAATGGAGGCTTGAACTTGGAGATTGAGACTTGGAGCTTGAAGGAGTTCTTTCTCTTTTGGGAATAGAATTGCTTAGAATAAGAAGAGTTCAGGCTATTGCGGAATAAAACCCTACTAAAAATAGTCAAAATGACCTCACTTAGGAGTTAAAAAGATGGGTAATTACAATAATACCTCTAGGATTTAATTAGGAAAAACATGTTAAAAAGTTGGCTTCAGGAATCACGAGTGGATTCCATGAGTTGTAGACTGAACCATGGCTCGTGGTTTCTACTGGTGGTTCCAGGCAAACTCACCAGCCTGCAGAAGAATTTCTACAAGTCAACAGGATGGACCGTAGAAGAAACTACGGTTCGTAGACCCAATCCGTCATTTCTAAAGAAGTAGGCAGACCTCAGATCAAGTTCTACGAGTCAACAGAATGGTCTGTAGTTCAAACTACGGTCCATAGACCTGACTCGTGGTACCTGAGAAAATAGTCAGTCCTCAGGTATGATTCCACGAGTGGATAGGATGACCCATAGAATGAACTACGGTTCGTAGAACCCACTCGTGGTTCTCAGACTAGAGGCTAACCCTGCAGAAGGCAAACCACAACTCCATTCCATGGCCCGTGGTTCAAACCACAATCCGTGGTTTGGACCCGTAATTTCTGGAAGTTCAAAAATTTTAGAGATTTTAACTTAAACAGCTGGATCAAATTCCGGGGTATTACAATATCCCCCCCTTGGGATCATTCGTCCTTGAATGAAGACTAAGCAAGGAAAACTGGAGAGAAAACATCCCAACCAACCAACAAAACATAAATCTCAAGGATAAACATGAAAACTGAGCTTTTCAACTTGAAACATGATAAAACTAACTTCGAAAAATGTGAATGTATGATAGGATCATGAAAGGAACTGATGAAATAGAATTAGAGGGACATACTAAGAAGGAAGCTATTACCTCAAACTGAAACGGATTCGGAAGAAAAGAGGTGAGGGTACTTGGCTTTCATGGTTGCTTCTGCTTCCCAAGTAGCTCCCTCAACTAGCTGATTTCTCCAAAGGACCTTCACCGAAGTGACTTCTTTATTTCTCAACCTCTGAATCTGATGATCAATAATCTCCATGGGAACTTTCTCATAAGTAAGGCTGTCCTTCACACCCACAGCCTCCAAAGAAACAATCAAGGTCGGATCACTAACACACTTCTTCAACAAAGAAACATGGAAAATTGGATGAACCGCTTCTAATTCGGTTGGCAAATCCAACTCATAAGCAACACTACCAACTCTCCTCAAAATCCAATAAGGACCTACATATCGGGGACTAAGCTTTCCTTTCTTACCAAACCTCACCCACCCTTCATGGGTGACACTTTCAGAAATACCCAATCATCAACCTCAAACTCTAACTCTCTTCTCCTCACATCTGTATATGATTTCTGTCGACTCTGAGCGGTCTTTAATCTTTTCCTAATAAGCTAAACCTTCTCCATAGTCTCATGAACCGAATCTAGACCAATCGAAACTGACTCACCTACCTCAAACCAACCAATAGGAGATCTACACCTCCGCCCATGAAGTGCCTCATAAGGAGCCATCTGGATGCTAGAAAGAAAGTTGTTGTTGTACGCAAACTCGATAAGAGGTAATTAATCATCCCAATTACCTTTGAAATCAATCACACAAGCTATCAACATATCCTCCAAAGTCTGAATAGTACGCTCTGCCTGGCCATCCGTCTGAGGGTGAAAAGTTGTGCTAAGCTTCACCTGAGTACCAAGACCTTTCTGAAATAATTTTCAAAACTGGGATGTAAACGGAGTACCTCTATCCGAAATGATAGACAATGGAACACCATGTAATCTGACTATCTCCTGAATATAGAGTCTGTCAATCTGTAGTCTTAACAGCCAAGAAGTCGAATGACTTAGTCATCCAATCGACAATCACCGAAATAGAATGATGTTGCCATCGAGTACGGAGAAACCCCATAATAAAATCCATATTGATCGCTTCCCATTTCCAAGTAGGAAGATCAATATCCTAAGTCATGCCACCCAGTCACTGATGCTCTACCTTCACTTGTTGACAGTTGGGACACTTAGCCACAAAACTTGCTATGTCCTTCTTCATGCCATTCCACCAATAGACTTCCCATATGTCACGGTACATCTTGATGGAATCGGGGTGAAAAGAATACTTGGAGCTGTGAGCCTCTATCAAAATCCGCTTTCTCAACCCATCTATGTCAGGGACACACAATCGACCCTGATATCAAAGCACACCATCTCCCCCTTGGGAGAAAACCTCTACCCTTTGCTGAAGTACTGCACCCTTCAACTGGTGCAAAATAGGATCACTGTCTTGCTTTTCTTTCACTTCAGCTACCAAAGATGATTCAGAACCATTCTGAACAATAACACCACCTTTTTTGAATCCTTAAGGTGAAGTCCCAATCAAGTAAGTCAATGAACATCCTTGGCCAATTCCTTCTTTCCATCTTCAACCAAAGACATACTACCCATGGACAATCTACTAAGTGCATTGCCATAACATTGGCCTTACCCGGATGGTAAAGCACACTCATATCATAATCCTTGAGAAGCTCAAGCCATCTCCTATGATCAAGATTCAATTCCTTTTGAGTGAACACATACTGAAGACTCTTATGATCAATGAACACATCCACGTGGACACCGTACAAGTAGTGTCTCCAAATATTCAAAGCAAAAACCACAGCCGCTAACTCAAGATCATGAGTAGGGTAGTTTTTTTCATGAATCTTAAGTTGTCTCAAGGCATAAGAAATCACCTTACCATGGTGCATCAACACACAACCCAAACCAATCCTAGAAGCATCACAATACATAACAAAGTCATCTAGGCCCTCGGGTAGAGCTAACATTGGAGCTGTGGTTAATCTAGTCTTCAATTCCTGAAAGTTCTTCTCACATAGATCAGACCACTGAAATTTAACCTTCTTCTGAGTCAATCAAGCCAAAGGGGCAGCAATGGAAGAAAATCCCTCCACAAATCGCTTGTAGTAACCAGCCAAACCCAAAAAGCTTCTAATATCCGATGGGGAGGTGAGTATAGGCCAGTTCTTTACTACCTCAATATTTTGAGAATCAACTCAAATACCATCTCTAGTGACAATATGACCCAGAAAGGAAACCAACTGCATCCAAAACTCACACTTGCTAAACTTAGCAAATAACAGTCGATCCTTGAGAGTTTGCAACACAACTCTCAAATGGTCTGCATGCTCCTCCTCTCTCCGAGAATAGATAAGAATATCATTAATGAAAGCAATCATAAACATATCTGAATACTGTTTGAACACATGGTTCATTAAATCCATAAAAGCTACAGGAGCATTTGTTAGACCAAAAGACATAACCACAAATTCATAATGACCATACCGAGTTCTGAAGGCTGTCTTCAGAATATCACACTCTCTAACACGAAGCTGATGATAACCGAATCTAAGATCGATCTTGGAGAAGAAACTAGCACCCTGAAGCTGATCTAACAAGTCATCAATCCTAGGAATGGGATACTTATTCTTGACCATGATCTTGTTTAGCTGACGGTAGTTGATACACATTCTGAGGGAACCATCTTTCTTTCACACGAATAAGAATGGAGCCCCCCAAGGAGAGATGTTGGGTCGAATAAAACCCTTATCAAAGAGGTCTTTCAACTGATCCTTCAATTCCTTAAGTTCTGCAAGAGCCATTCTATAGGGAGGAATAGAGATAGGATTCGTATCTGGAAGAATATCTATTCCAAAGTCAATCTCCCGCTCATGAGAGACTCTGGGAAAATCTTTGGGAAACACTTCTGGAAACTCATTCACAATATGAACAGACTGAAGAGATGGGGTTTCAGACTCTGTGTCCATAACCCAAACTATATGATAAACATAACCTTTAGAAATCATATTCCTAGCCTTAAGATAAGATATAAAATGACCCTTAGAGGATGGAGGACTATCTTGCCACTCTAAGACGGGTTCATTTAGAAACTTGAAACTGACAACTCAAGTACAACAATCAACCGAGGCATAACAAGCATACAACCAATCCATACCAAATATAACATCAAAATAAGTCATCTCTAACTTTACTAGATCCACTGAAGTGACTCTATGAAGGACTTAGATAGGGCAAGTTTGGTAGATTCTTTTGGCTAGGACTGACTCACCAACACGAGTAGAAACACAAAAGGGTTCTAAGAGCTGATCAGGACTAATCTCAAACTTGCAAGCAACATAAGAGGTCACAAAAGATAAGGAGGCATCGGGATCCAATAAAGCAACATATCGAGAGAGAAGACTTTTAACATACCAGTAACAACGTCCGATGAACTCTCCTGGTCCTGGAAAGAGGACATGACATATAGGCGATTCTGGCGCTGATCACTAAAACTAGAAGCAATACCCTACTGGGCTGATCGACCTCCTGGGACTATTGGGGAAGACTGAGTCCTACTATCTCCCTCTCCCTTCTTAGCTAAGGGGAAATCCTTAATCTTGTGTCCAACCTGACCACACCCAAAGCATCCATTTGAACCAGCTAAACACTCACCGGGGTGACTCTTACCATACTTGTTGCAAGAAGGGTAAGGAGTCCCCTTGGCAACACTCCCCTGCGAATAAGAACTAGATCCTCTACCAGTCTGATCATGACAAGGCATGGGGAACTGGGTAGGAGCACTAGCTGAAGAATGAATGGGTCATGATGATATCTTCTAAAACAAAAAGTGATGTCTGCCTCCAGACCTATGATGACCAAAACCTGAAACCTCGGATCTAACCCTTGTTATCCCTTGCCATCTCCCTCAACTTGTCTCCTTCGATCTATTGGGCATGAGTCATAAGTCGAGAAATATTCATGTCACCCAAAAGCATCACGGACCTACACTCCTCCTTCACCGAATTTGATACACCATAAACATACCTACTCATCTCATCCCATGGGTCAGCCACCATAGAAGGAAAATACCTAGAAAGTTGGGTGAACTTCAACCCGTACTCCTGAGCCGTCATGGAACCTTGCCTCAAATTCACAAATTCTTCGGCCTTAGCTTGCCTCAACTCCCTCAGGAAGAACTGGTCAAGAAAAGCCTTCTCAAAACACTCTCAAGTCATAGGGACCACGTCCCTAGCCCTAACATTCTTCCATTGAGTGAACCAAATATGAGCCACGTCCTTGAGTTGATAGGAAGCTAGATCGACACCCTCGACACCAACAACATGCATCACACCAAAGATCTTTTTTACCTTATCCAAGAAATTTTGTGGATCCTCACCAACTTTCGAACCCCAGAACTCAGGTGGGTTCATGCGAATGAAGTCTCAGACTCGGGCCGCAACTCCACCTTGGGAATGGATGGGAATAGGAGCATGCTGATTAGCTTGAGCAGCCATAGTCTGGGCCAACATGTGAATAGTATTCTGAAACTCTGCATTCGTGACCTCGGGGTCAAGAATTAGAGGATTAGCATTTTAGGCATTGACCCGGCAAGGCATAGCACGGCGAGGAGGCATAATCTAAAATGTAACAAGAACAGATTAGAGGAGTAACAGAGTTAAACTCTATCGCACGATTCAAGAAAGAAGTGAAGTTTTCCCAAGACATCTCATAGCTTTCCTCTCATATGTGTAGCGTGCTTCACGCACATGACAGAGACTCTACTCGATGCAGCTTCAGACACCCTAAGACTCTTGAATATGAAGCTCTGATACCAAGTTTGTCATGCCTCGAGGCTACCCCCTAGATGTAACACGGGACCCGGGACCACAAATGTACCAAGTTAACCCTTGGTCATAGCATACTCAAATATATTTAAGAAAGCAAAGCAAAAGCATACATAAAGAAGATAGAAATCCACAAACTAAAATGGGATAAAGTCTACGAAATACCAATCCAGAATACAAACTAGCTATGTCTGAAGCCTCTAAATCTGAAATAAGAGTTGATGGGACAAAACCCCAACTAACTCAGAAATCCAATGGAAAGGAGACATAAAAACACTAATCATAACTACATTTCTCGGATGATGAAGACTCACCGAGATAGTCTGGATAGCTGGAAATGACTAGCCACACGCCTGAGGAGTAGAACCTAAATCTGTATCATAATAGGATGCAACGCAAAATATGCGTCAGTACTATAGGATGTACTGAATATGTGAGATACGCATGAATGTGATAAAAATATACTTAAAACGTAATTAAAACTGAATTCATGCATAACAAAATCTCATAGTTTAAAGCTTAAAGCATGAAATAGAAAAGCATAAGTCTAAAATCTTCATACGGGAGTTTTTCTTAACCGACATAAACCAAGATGAGCTACATGGAGTCCAGTGTCATACAACCACACCAAAAAAGATTGTCCTAACCGGCCAAAGTTAGAACCATGTCATATCAGGATCCTTTCATAAGTCATAAAGGGTACCTACGGTGGCACGTAGTTTTGGGACTAATGGCAATCTCACCTCATCCAACTCGGCGCTAAATACTAATCTCAAAACATATACATATAGATCACATACTTGTGACATAATCTAATGCCAATTCTATTTGAAAAGCATAAGGGTATAATCTAATACCATGTAATTAACATAGCTTAGGTAGACATATCTAGATGTCAAACCTTTTATAAATCATAAGGACATATCTAATGTCATGTAAATTTATACTTCAAAATATTTAAAACTTAGCATAGCCATAATTTAAAACATACTTTTCTTTCTAAATTCATAACTTGAAGAATTTGACATGCAATTTCATGATAACGGAGGCCATGTTATCTAAACATGCCAATTTTGCTTGAAAACATGCAATTCAATGGAATCATTCTAGAATTCATCATCAAACATATGGGCTTTTTAAATCATGCAAGGAATCTTGATTAGAACATGGGTAATCAATTGGAAATAATGCATTGATTCTTTAAAACAAAACCCATAACTTTTCTCCAATTTGGGTAAGAACCCTTATTTCATAAATTCATAAATCCAAGTGAAAACAAGAGATTTTTGGGCATAAGGGTGAAATGAATCCCTTATTGAATATCCACTTACCTTATTGAAGCTTGCTTGATTCAAGGAAAAGAAATGGAGGCTTGAACTTGGAGCTTGAAGGAGTTATTTCTCCTTTGAGAATAGAATTTCTTAGAATGAGAAGAGTTTAGGCTATTATGGAATAAAACCCTACTAAAAATGGTCAAAATGACCTCACTTAGGAGTTAAAAGGGTGGGTAATTACAAAAATACCCCTAGGATTTAATTAGGAAAAAGTTGTTAAAAAGTCAGCTTCAGGAATCACGAATGGATTCCACGAGTCGTAGACTGAACCACGGCTTGTGGTTTCTACTCGTTGTTCTTGGCCAACTCACCAGCCTACAAAAGAATTTCTACGGTCAACAGGACGGATCGTAGAAGAAACTACAGTCCGTAGACCCAATCCATCATTTTTGAAGAATTATGCAGACCTCAGATCAAGTTCCACGAATCAACAGGATAGTTTGTAGTTCAAACTACGGTCCATAGACCTGACTCGTGATTCCTAAGAAAATAGTCAGCCTTCAGGTCTAATTCCACGAGTGGATAGGATGACCTGTAGAATGAACTACGGTCTGTAGAAACCACTCGTGGTTCTCAGAATAGAGGCTAACCCTGTAGAAGGCAAACCACGACTCTATTCCACGGTCCGTGGTTTGGACCCATAATTTCTAGAAGTTCAAAATTTTCAGAGATTTTAACTTAAACAGCTGGATTAAATTTCGAGGTGTTACACTTCTAAGGTAGGAATATTTCCATGATATATGGCTGGGGCAGTGATGACCGGAGAGGAGCATGACTTATTTTGGAGGTTCACTAAAATGAAGCCTCCAATTTTCTATGGCACTGAGGAGAAAGATGCTTATGAGTTTATCATGGATTGTCATGAAATGCTCCATAAAACGGGAGCAGTAGAGAGGTATGGGGTAGAGTTTGTCATTTATTAGCTGATGAAGAATGCAAAGTTATGGTGGAGAGCTTATGTGAAGTGTAGACTATCTGGGTCACCTCTATTGACCTGGACGCAGTTCTATACCATTTTTATTGAGAAGTACATATCTCGTACTTTGAGAGATAAGAGTCAAGATGATTTTACCAGTATCGAGCAGGGCAGTTCTTCATTTGTGGCCTATGAGGCCAGATTTTCACTCACTCTCTAGGTATTCACTGCATTTGTTACATACAGATAAGGAGAGAATTTGTAGGTTTGTTAAAGGGTTGAATATTGGGCTTCAGTTATCTGTACTTCAGTTAGTGTCTTCGGGGAAGACTTTTCAGGAAGTTGTGGAACATTTCAGGAATGTTGAGGGTGTTAAACATGCGGCTTATGCTAAGTCGGTTGAGAAGAAGGCCAGAAAGGGTGGTGGATATAGTGCCTCTTTCTCAAAGGGTCTAGTTTATCAGGGGTATTCTGGATGCCCCATGTAGTAAGCTATGCAGATATCAGTTGGGGGTCTATTAGGGGCCAGTCAGCCCTCTTCAGAGTATAGTGGTTACATTACTTTATCATCTTTATCTCAAAGGCCCACTTTAGATAAGGCATGTTATGAGTGTGGTGAGGTTGGGAACATTTGAAAGTGGTGCCCTCGATTTAGACAGTCTGGTCAGTCAGCTCAGCATCAGGCTCCCCGAGCTCCAGCTTCAGCAGGTAGGGGAGGTGGTGCATATGGTAGAGATCTCCCTCAAGGTAGATGTGGTGTTTAGACGGCTGGTAGAGGTGGAAACCAGACTAATCGAGGTGGTGGACATGCTGATAGAGGTGGTACTCAGCCCGATAGTGGCAACACATAGGCAGGAGGTCAGAATTATTTCTATGCTTTTCCATATAGGCTCAAGGTAGAGGCATCCAATATAGTGATCATAGATACTATTCTAGTCTATGATCGGATGACTACAGCCTTATTTGATCTAGGATCTATATTTTCTTATATGTGTACCTATTTTATTATGGTATTAGATATGACATGTGATTTACTTGATGTTCATGTTCATGTGTCTACTCTTCTTGGTAATTCTATGATAGTAGATAAGGTCTACCGTGCTTGTCTTGTTACTTTCATGGGGTATAATACTTGGGTAGACTTAGTGATTCTGGACATGGTAGACTTTGACATTATTTTGGGCATAAGTTGGTTGTCCTCATATCATGCTATTCTAGATTGTAATGCTAAGGTTGTAGCTATAGCAATTCTGGGGATGTCTAGACTTGAGTGAAAAGGTGATTGTAGCCCTATTCCTAAAAGATCATCTCTTATATTCGAGCTAAGAAGTTTATTGAGAGGGGGTGTTTGGAATTTTTAGGGCATCTTTGGGACACTAGTGCATAGGTTCCATCTATAGGGTCAATTCCTGTGGTCTGTGACTTTTTAGAGGTGTTTCCTGCAGACTTACATTGTATGCCACCATATCGTGATATCAATTTCTGCATTGATTTGAGCCTGTTAACCATCCTATTTCTTTTCCTATATATAGGATGGCACCGGCTAAGTTGAGGGAACTGAAGGTTAAGTTGTAGGACTTGCTTAGTAAGGGGTTCATTCATTCGAGTGCCTCCCCATGGAGTGCTCCTATTTTGTTTGTGAATAAGAAGGATGGGAGTATACGTATGTGCATAGACTACTGTCAGTTGAACAAGGTCACTATTCAGAATAAGTACTCTCTTCCTGCATAGATGATTTATTCGGTCAACTTTAGGGTGCGTTAGTCTTCTCCAAGAATTACTTGAGGTCTGGGTATCATCAGTTGAATATTCAGGCTAAAGATATACCTAAGACTGCTTTTCAGACCAAGTATGGGTATTATGAATTTCTGATGATGTATTTTGGGCTTACTAATATCGTAGTTGCTTTTATGAGTTTGATGAATGGTCTTTAAGCCATTCTTAAATTCTTTTGTTATTGTATTTATTGATGGCATCTTGGTTTATTCAAAGAGTAAGGAGGAGCATGAGGCTCATTTGAGAATTGTGTTGGAATTATTGAAGGAGAAGCAGTTGTTTGCAAAATTTTCTAAGTGGGAGTTTTAGTTGTCTTTTGTGTCCTTATTGGGGCATGTGGTTTCAAAAGAGGGAATCATGGTTGATCTACAGAAATTAGAGGTAGTTAAGAGTTGGGCTAGGTCTACCTCAGTGACTAAGATTCATAGCTTTATGGGGTTGGCTAGTTATTATAGCCAGTTCGTGAAGGGGTTTGCTTCTATTGCTTCCCAACTTACCTGACTGACTCAGAAAAATGTGCTATTTCAGTGGCCGTAGGAATGTGAAGAGAGCTTCCAGAAGCTCAATACCTTGTTGACTACAATTCCTATCCTTGCTCTGCCTGTGGAGGGTAAGGACTTTGTTATTTATTGTGATGCTTCACGTTCTGGTTTGGGTGTTGTCTTGATGCAGGATAAAAAGGTCATTGTTTATGCTTCTAGGTAGCTGAAGGTGGATGAGAAGAACTATCTTGAACATGACTTAGAGTTGGCAGTGGTGGTGTTTTCTCTTAAAATTTGGAGGCACTATCTTTATGGTGTCCATTATGAGGTGTTCATTGACCACCACAATCTACATCATGTGTTCACGCAGAGGGACTTGAATTTGAGACAGTGTCAATGGATGGAGCTGTTCAAGGACTACTATATTAATATTTTGTATCATCTGGGTAAGGTGAATGTGGTAGCTGATGCGTTGAGCATAAAGCCTGAGAGTATGGGTAGCTTGGCTAGTTCAAAGGCTACAAGGCGTCAGTGGCTAAAGAGGTAGATCCTGCAGGCTCATTTTGCAACCATTGCTTGGCTTCCCTAATGAGTGAGAAGGGAAACAATGTCAACTTGACATACTCATCGGACACATTTTGGTAGTGAAAGCTATCACTCAATTTGACGAATTCTTATAGGTGCTTGTGTGGGTCTTCATGTGGTTTACCCTCATATTTACAAGTGTTCTGCACTAGTCGCATCGTGACCTCTTTTAGCTCAAAGTTTCTTGTGATTGTTGGCTTGACTATTGCTTGGAGGCATTCTCATGATTCAGACTTGCGAAGTTCAACACAGGAATATGTGTTGCAAGTGCAACAACTGGTTGTAGACCACCTCTATTGTCGTTAATAGGGTTAGGTAGATTCAGGTTGTCACCCATGGCTCATAAATCTCTGAGAACACGTTCAAGCTCTGGATCAATGGGAATCAAGAGATTTCCTTGACTCTGGGTGTTGGGAATACACTAACCTATAACCTGTAAAGCACAAAAACAACCAACGAAGTGAAATCTAAATAGTTCAATAACAATTCCAAATAGTATCAATTCTAACAAACCCCTAGCAACAACGCTAAAAACTTATTGCATCCTTTTGCACACGCAAGTGCACATAGTCGTACAAGTAATAATAGATGTAAGTCCAGATATCATACTCACAGGGATTTGACAAATTGAATTTCTAATTTTAAATTCTTATTTTTAGGTATTTAGTGGGTAACAAACAATTGAGAGTGATTTATGTTGAATGTAAATAAATAACAATTGTAAACAAGTCGTGATGTAATGTGTTGCGACTTAAATTTGAGAAAAGACCTAGTGTTGTGATATTTTGATAATCCAGTTGAGTTATCGAATCATGAGTTTGATTTGATTTCCTAAGTTACTAGTTGCAAGTTGATTTTAGCTATATTGAGCATTTTTTCTAACAACTCTAAGCTTATTTGACTATTTTTAATGCCTATATTCCTATGATCGTCGGTTAATAGTGAAGTGCATGTGATTTCTCTTTTGAATCAACTGGGCAAAGCTAACGGGTATATTTCTATCTACATTAGCGAATCATTTTCCTTTCCCTATAAGGTTCACAAGTAAGCCCTATCTTTCCTTATTACGAACATAAATTTCCTATTCTTAGTTCAGTTCATGCACCACAAATAGTGTTCAAAAGGTGATCAATCATTCAAACAATTAAGACCAAGAGAGTTGTTGTTTAATAATCATGTTGTCTATTTCAAACAATTAAGACATTTAAGACATCATTCATGAGTAGCTAAACCTCTTAGACTCTAGGGTTGTGGTTAAACATGAAAGTTGTTATTTGATAATCATATTGTTTATTTTGATTTTCCACCCGAGGTTTGGTACATGAATTGGGTCCCGATTAAATTTGAATTTGCGCATTACAGGGTCCATTTTTGGGGTGGAACTCCCAACATGTTTTTTTCTCATTCCTTGGGGTCTGAACTCGAGACCTCAGGTTGAGGACTGAGGGATTTCAACTAGGCTTAGGTGTCGAGCCGAGTACAATTGAGCTTTTTCTAGTATCGAGCTGAGCATGAGTTGACTCTTTGATGTGTCGAGATTTTATGGCATATTTGATGCTTTAAAAGAAGGATTTTGTGAGTTTGTAAGTAAGTTTTTGTTAGATATGATGCATTTTTGTGTTATGTGCAGGAAAACAGGGTTCACGAGCAAAAGTTGGAGTTTTTCACTGAAAATTAGCTAAGTTTGGGTCTTTAATAAAATAACAGATCGTAGTTCAAAACCACAGATCATCCTGTGAGTCATAGACCAGAATCTGCAAGAAGACAATTCAAGTAGGAAATGACGATGCACTTGACGAACCTTAGTTGCAAAAGATGGGTCATCTTGTGACTCGTCAAGTGAGAATCTGCAAGGGTACAAATCTAAAGTTTAATTCCACAACAAATTTGACAGACCGTAAATCCGTATGACAGGTCCGTCCCGTGAGTCGTCGATCCAAGATTAGAGAAGATGCAAAATAGGTCCCAAGATGATGGTTTAGTTAACAAACTATAGAATGAATCGACAAATTGTGGTTCCATCAGTAGAAGCATGCATTTCCCAGTTTGACTTTGCCAGTCGACGGTTGACCTATGAAGACCATGAACCGTAGATGAAATGATGGGTCATGGAGTAACTCATGGAATCTAACGCAACTAAGTTTTTCTAGTCGACTTAGGATAGGATTTTATTCTATAAATACTTTGCTTATGTTTTCTTTTAGACTTTATGCATGGTTGTCGACCTGTTATCGATATTGTGCCATTTTTACGTTTCTTTTGAGAAATTACGATGAAGCTTTTTCATTGTTCTTGATTCTTGTGGATTGTTTTGACTATTATTCTTGAAACCTTTATGGTTAATACAAGTAAGTGTTTTCTTATGAATTCTTCTGTGATTATTTCAAGCATGAGTAGCTAAACACCATAACTAAAGTTGTGGGAACCATGATGAATTAACAAATGTAGGTTAAACAATTAGTGATTCTTGAACAGTGAATTTGCATTTATTGTTAATCTCTTTGCGTTAACTATTTTTTAATGGTGATCAATGTTAGAACTTGCCCTTAACCTATACTTGCTAGACTAAAGAGGTAATAGGTTAGGAAAAGAGATTAACAATAGAGATTTGATGCTATCAACTCTCATCTAATAATTTGAGATCGATCGAAGATAATCAATCTGAAATATTAACAAAGTTTAGCAATTAAACACTTGTGAGAGCGACCGGAGATCAAGTGAAATTCTTCTGAATGTACCAACCAGACTTTAGTTGAACTATTAAATATCGTTAGTTTTGCATGCATCTCACCAGAATAGATCACTAATTGCGTATACCTGCTAAGTTATGAAATCACGGGGAACACAGTCCTAGTTTCTTCTCATCAATCGAATACAATCACAAATTAACTTGCAAACAACTGCTTACTACAAACACACATAACTGTTACTATTAAATTTTATGCAAACCCCCCTTGAAATAACGACTACCAGTCAAAATTTTGTTATTGACATCGTTTTTCCATATTCTCTGTGCGATTCAACCCCAACTCTCAATTAGGTTCTATATTTTACAACGACCACTTTATATCTCATTTTAGAGGTGTAATTTAGGTGTATTAAATTTCGGCGTTGTTGATGGAGAATACAATTTAGCAATTGTCTTTAGTGATTATTTATACTTGTAGTCCTTATTTCTTAATATATTTTTCTTTGTTGTTTTTGTTTTTCTTTAGGGGCGATAGAACCACAAGCACTCAGGGAATAAAAGCTTAGTAGCGTGCCGCTGTGGCTGCCTTAGATGGTCATGTTGCGGACCCCCTTGCAGTTGATCCATCGGGAGATGAAGCTGCCATAATAGAGGCTGAAAATCAATGTCATCTTTCCCTTGCTCGTGCTGCGGCTGCTCGTAATTAGCAAAACTTGAATTATGTGCGGCATGCCAGGGTAGAGGCTGAAGCTGACTTTGATAACAATGTGGAGCTGGAAGGATTTGCAGGTTCTACACGTGGTCGCACTCTTCATGAATAGAATGTCCAAAAATCTGCCAGTTTTGTCCATTTCACAACACACTTGCTTCTCCCGATGACCTGAAGCAACCCTTTCACGTCAAACGCGATTCTGCGAGTTCTACTTACCCAAATTCAATTTTGAAAAGTCCCCCGTCCTCCTCTATGTCTTGGCTACACAGAAAACTAGCTTAACCCAAGACACCTAGTCCAATCTATACCCGAATTTCCCTAGACTCCACCTCGCTTCAAAACCGGCCGAGGCTAGCCTAGCCCAGAATTTCAAACTCCCAAACCCGGAGTTTTCTAACTCTAACACTTGGCACGATTGGACTACCCGTAACTACGGACCTAGTCATTATAACAGATACCAATTTACCATCGTTCGTCCCCGAACGGTCTCTACGGTGGAGGGAAAGAACAAGCTCGTCCCTCAATCTTATTGCTCTACCATGACAGCATAAAAATAACCTTCTGCAAACCACCAAAACTTTCAAATCCCTTGGTATACCCAATTAAACCAAAATTTAATTCACTCCCACTCTGTCAAGGAATCCCTTTCTTCGAGCTACACAAGGCAACTAGATTACTCCTCCCCAAGTGCCTAAGAAATCCGAGGACTCGTCGAAACACCGGAGCAAAAGAAACTCACCTAATGAACAAAATAGCTTTTCCCCGCCAAGGGGGCTAGATCCCACCATGGCGATCCCCTATCCACTATGCCCAGAGTTTTGCTATCCCGAACTCCATTCTGAAAACATCCTACGGGGTACTATTCCCCTCACATATCATAGTATCACCTTATTCCTATCAACACTATGCCCGAGATACCATGTCTCTAAATCATGCAACAACAAAGATTCCATTGGAACTCATCCTAGCTTGAGGTTTTGGGGACTCCCGTTCTAGGGGAAAAGTCTATCCGGGTACTTACACCCCAACCAATGCTATGGCGAGCACATCCTCACCACTAATGATCATCAATACTAACACAAGTCAATAATCTCCCTCACAATACAAGCCCATGAGCAGTGTCCCACACTACTCAGTCAATCACGGGTCATTTATCAAATTCTACATGAGTGACTATTCCCACCGATGGTCAATTATAATTTTATCAACATCCCTGGCTACCATATCTACCCTTTCCTTTTTATCGCACATGGGTGCTAAATTCCCATCAAATACCTTATATGCATACTATCTTAGCTATCTGGACGTTTTCCTTGCTTCACATAGCAACTCATAATGTAACCATTGCCTTTAGATGCCCCGGGAATGAAATGAACACAAGGGAAAGCAGGGCAGGCACTCTTCCCCGTGCCCTTCCATTGTGGAAGTAAAAATCCCGCTATAGCGGGATTGCTATAGTGGTCTAGTCCCGCTATGGAGGTCCCAACGATAACAGCCCAGAAATTCAAAATTTCCAGTAAGTGTATCCTTCCCTTCCCCGGTTACCATTGTCTAGTCCTGTAAATCCCGCCATGGTCTTAAACCACCCTTAGGACCATTCCTGGCATCAAACGCATCACAATTAAGCATAAAATATTATCAATCACAAAGAGTTAACACTAGACAATTGTTCCCAATAATATCTTTCCGCCATTACACACTAATGACTCCTTTGTTCCCATGGTTCCCAACCAAGTCCCGACTGTCCTGAAACCGAAGCTTCCCTACAGTCACAGTTTCCAATCCCTTTCTCTAACCATCTATACCAATGATAAGTCTATACCCAAATGTAAATGCAAACCATTCCAATTGGGGCCTACCACAATTTACCACTAAAGCAAATTATAAACCTTTAAGTCAGAATAAATTTACTGAAGTCACGATCAGGAGTTATCACAAAAGAAAATTTACTTACCAAAATCCCCGCTATCAAGCAATGATAGCCCCTTTTTCCCCTTGGTTCCCAACCAAGTCCCGACTGTCCTGAAACCGAAGTTTCCCTACAGTCGTAAATCCTTTTTCCATTACTATCTTAACCAATGATGAGTCCTTTCTTGAAAGTAATATTAAATTTTACTCTGCACACATAGTATTTTATCACCAACCAAATCATACCAATTCAATTGATGACGACCTTTAGACCCACAATTTCACAGTAAGGCAACCAATCACATACCAATCAAGAAATCATACAAGCATTATTACACACAAACAATTCGATTTCAGACTACAACGAAATCAAGTCACCTAATTTACTCTCTATTCGTCCCATGGATGGCCATTAGCCGATCATTCATGTCTTACCATAACCCCCGCTATTAAGCAATAATAGCCCTTGTCCCTGGTACTTATTCACATACCAACCACTTGAAACCTGAGTTCCCACAAGTATATATATCATTTTCCCTTATTATTTTTACCAATGATAAGACGCTTCCCCGCATTTAGCATACTGTTTTCCACTTGAATTACAAAACAAGAACTCCTTCAATTATTAACACATAACCAAGTTAAGACTCCTTCCCATTCACAAATTTCAAAGTAACTCAAGTAACTACACACCACACAATCGCGGTCATTCAAATAATGCAATGCATGCAATCACGAGTATCATGCTCTAACACTCAATCAAACCAGTTTAATCACCTTTCATTCGCTTCATGGATGACCGTTAGCCGATTCATCCATCCTTTACATAGACTCCCAGGCCATATACCAATTGGAACCTTCCCGGTTCCAATTTCCCTTGCTTGTTTGTCGTACCCGGAGTCCAATAACATCCTTCACCTTGTTGAGATACCAATTGGAATCGAGAGATACCAATTGGACTCAACCTATACAAGCAAGTAACGAAACCGCACGAAAAGGAATGAACAAAGAGAAGTGTTTCCTAGAATGCTTCATAGCTTCCCTAGGATTAAATGTGGACGTCTACACACCAATCCGCGGGACTCTATTTGACATTTTTCTCTTGTACTGGGAGATCGGTAACCTAGGCTCTGATACCATTTGTCACAACCCAACCTACCGGATCGTGCGGGAGCCTACTCTAATCACCTAGATAGACGAACCCTTATCACCCGTCAACCAGGTAACATGCAGAATTAAAGTAAACCTTTAAATTAAGTAACCATTACAATTTTTGTTCAGAAATAAGCTATATAAGAAATTGCGAAAAAACCTTTACAATATTTAAATCTCTCCCTAGGATCTAGTCTAAATAGGTACAAGAGCTTCTACAAGGTGACACAAAGAGATAAAAGACCCAACTTCTGCCATGAAATCGAAGACATAAGTTGCTGGAGACCCTCATCGCTGTGAACCTATGAAACATCACCAACCTGCAACCAAACTATACCAAAAAGGTATAGTAAGAGTAGAGTCAGTACAAACACACGTACTGGTAGGAATCCTCGGTCGACCCGAATCCATTCCTACCATCATATAAGAAAAACAGGGAAAGACATGAAATAAACATTATAGCTCCCTTCTTCACCTTTAACCTTGACCCTGACATCTAGGACTACCCAAGTCACCTTGACACGTAGACTTCCCAAATCACATTTAACCTTTACCCCAGTCAACTACCTTGGCTAAATATTCAGACTTCACCCAGCTAGCTGGCCAATCAAAACCGCTATTATACCCAAGTGTTACCTACCATTTTCCAGCACTTTCCCGGACCTCTAGGACAGCTTTACCACCTGATTATATTAACCAATAACCATGACCAGACTCTCCGTCTTCCTCTATATTTACCAATCACATACAACTCACCTAGCAACCATTGACACCTTCAATGACAACAACAGAGTTATATCTAAATCCCTTTCTCATCCCAAAACCTGGACCTTCCAAGGATCCTCTAACCACACCTAAGTGTTCAACAGGATACCTGGTCTACCCCAAGACCCATCCTTATGCTTATTAACGTAATTAATCCTTGACCGTCATTAGTACACTTAATGATAATAAAACATGAACTCATAACCTCTTTTACATAGTCCGGACCCACCCAGATCCCCTTACACATTTAGGTGTTAAACATGACAACCCGGTCTACACCAAGACCAACTCATAACATGATGCAACAACCCGGCCTACACCAAGACCAACTAATAACATGATGCAACAACCCGGCCTACACCAAGACCAAACTCATAAAATGATATAACAACCCGGCCTAAACCAAGACCAAACTAATAATATGATATAACAGAATTCCTTGTCACACAAGGACCACCATTGGACATCACGATTCAATAAAAATAGCCCGGTCCACTCGCGGAACCAATACAAAATAACCCGGTCCACTAACGGAACCAATATCAACTAATGCAATACAATAGTCAATGAAACAATGTAAGATGGAATAAAGTAAACCCGTACCAGGAGTGGTACCCGTGCCAACAGAATGTTATACCCGTACCAGGCGTGGTACCCGTGCCAACCATGTGTTATACTCGTACCAAGCATGGTACCCGTGCCAACCATATGTTATACCCGTACCAGGCGTGGTACCCGAGCCAACCGAATGTCAACAAACCACAGTCAATATATGAACACACCCAACTTGTAAAACCAACAAGTAAAATCGTTCAATCACAGACTGTAAATAGGAACCTAGAGATTCCACACAATTTTCCTAAGCAATGTAATGCATACAATCACTTAGACATGAGTACATGAATATACACATTAACAGAAAATCATAAGCCATCACCTACCCCATTTCCAGGTAACCGGTGAACCGTTAAATCCCGTCCGAAGACCATTCCCCGGTTTACCCTTTTTATTATAACATGTAACTAGTGATTTCTCTTTTTAGATAAACACACAAGCATGCAACACGCTTCCCTTTTCTATCCTTAGCCAGACCGCTCCTAAGCCTCAAGAAATAAACATTCCTGAAACCCCACCTAGGAGCTTCCTATTCTCGCTTCCCGTGCTCCTAAGCACTTTCCCGGTTCCCTAAACCTTCCGGACACGCTAATCCCTCAACCCATCATTTTATCATGATAATATGAATAAGTTGAACACATAATACCATTCACAAGACCAGCCATTTCGTACATCCTAGAAATAACACAACCAATCCCGAATCTGCTAGACTCTGTGCCCTGCGGCCTAAAATATGGTTCCTCCATTTCTAGTATACAACAAGTACGGAAAGTAAACAGTTCTAACTACTCATGAAAACCTAGCCTACCTTGGCGCCAAGCAGCTGCAACCGTGCATTTCTGGCTGCGTGGAGGCATTCCTGGCGGTCCTGCAGGCCCAGATCCGTGGTTTCGCATCCTTTTTACCAGAATTCCTTTCTCGTTCTTGGTCTAAAAATAACACATAGTACAAACGATTAACACACAAGGCCTGCAAATTACCCAGACTATACCAAATCCTCAAACCCCAGGGCACCCATGATCATCCCACCCTTTTCCCAGGCTTTCCACCATTAAATCTCCTTGTTCTATCATTTTTACGGATAAAACAAAGAATTTAACAACCTATGATCATAATAACATACTATTAACAATACCCAAGAACATACATGCTTGGAATCCCCTTCTTTCCCCAAATTCCACCATCCCTAAGTCATTCCAACCCTTTCCCAATTTCCCTCCTAGCAATTCTACCGCATAGGAAATGTATTACAGAGTTTGGGGAATGAAAGCCTTACCTTAGGTAAGATTTATGACGAAAGAATGAGGAAAGACGCATGGAATTGCCTAGCCCTTCTCCCAAAATGAACTTGTGAAAAACTGATGTTTTGGGGAATATTTCTGCATTAAAACCCCATCGGCCTACTATAGCGGTCCCCTCTCCGCTATAGCGGTCGGATGCCGCTATAGCAGTCTGAAGCAAGTTGACCGCCCTTTTACAGGTACAAGAGCTTCTACAAGGTGACACAAAGAGATAAAAGACCCAACTTCCGCCATGAAATCTAAGACAAAAGTTGTTGGAGACCCTCATAGCCGTGAATCTATGAAACATCACCAACCTGCAACCAGACTATACCAAAAAGGTATAGCAAGAGTAGAGTCAATACAAACACACGTACTGGTAGGCATCATCGGTTGACCCGAATCCATTTCTACCATCATATAAGAAAAACAGGGAAAGACATGAAATAAATATTATAGCTCCCTTCTTCACCTTTAACCTTGACCCTGACATCTAGGACTTCCCAAGTCACCTTGACACGTAGACTTCCCAAGTCACATTTAACCTTTACCCCAGTCAACTACTTTGACTAAATAATCAGACTTGACACGGCTAGCTGCCCAACCAAAACCGCTATTATACCCAAGTGTTACCTACCATTTTACAGCACTTTCCCGGACCTCTAGGACAGCTTTACCACCTGATTATATTAACCAATAACCACGCCTAGACTCAATATATTCCTCTATATTTACCAATCACATGCAACTCACCTAGCAACCATTGACACCTTCAATGACAACAACAAAGTTATATCTAAATCCCTTTCTCATCCCAAAACCCGGACCCTCCAAGGATCCTCTAACCACACCTAAGTATTCAACAGGCTACCCGGTCTACCCCAAGACCCATCCTTATGCTTATTAATGCAATTAATCCTTGACCATCATTAGTACACTTAATGACAATAAAACATGAACTATAACCTCGTTTACATAGTCCAGACCCACCTGGATCCCCCTACACATCTAGGTGTTAAACATGACAACCCGGTCTACACCAAGACCAACTCATAACATGATGTAACAACTCGGCCTACACCAAGACCAACTAATAACATGATACAAAAACCCGGCCTACACCAAGACCAACTAATAGCATGATACAATAACCCAGCCTAAACCAAGACCAAACTAATAACATGATATAACAACACGGCCTACACCAAGACCGAACTAATAACATGATATAACAACCCGACCTACACCAAGACCAAACTCATAACATGATATAACAACCCGGACTAAATCAAGACTAAACTAATAACATGATATAACAGAATTCTCGAACACTCAAGGACCACCATTGGACATCACGATTCAATAAAAATAGCCCGGTCCACTCACGAAACCAATACCAAGTATCACATTTAGTAAAATAACCCGGTCCACTAACGGAACCAATATCAACCAATGGAATACAATAATAAATGAAATAATGCAAGATGGAATAAAGTAAACTCGTACCAGGAGTGGTACCCGTGCCAACAGAATGTTATACCCGTACCAGGCGTGGTACCCGTGCCAACCATGTGTTATACCCGTACCACGCATGGTACCCGTGCCAACCATATGTTATACCCATACCAGGCGTGGTACCCGAGCCAACCGAATTTCAACAAACCACAGTCAATATATGAACACACCCAACTTGTAAAACCAACAAGTAAAACCGTTCAATCACAGACTGTAAATAGGAACCTAGACATTCCACACAATTTCCCTAAGCAATGTAATACATACAATCACTTAGACATGAGTACATGAATATACACATTCACAGAAAATCATAAGCCATCACCTACCCCATTTCCAGGTAACCGATGAACCGTTAAATCCCGTCCGAAGACCATTCCCCGGTTCACCCTTTTTATTATAACATGTAACTAGCGATTTCTCTTTTTAGATAAACACACAAGCATGCAACACGCTTCCCTTTTCTAACCTTGGCCAGACCGCTGCTAAGCCTCAAGCAATAAATATTCCTGAAACCCCACCTAGGAGCTTTCTATTCTCGCTTCCCGTGCTCCCAAGCACTTTCTCGATTCCCCAAACCTTTCGGACACGCTAATCCCTCAACCCATCATTTTATCATGATAATATGAATAAGTTGAACACATAATACCATTCATAAGACCAGCCATTCCATACATCCTAGAAATAATACAACCAATCCCGAATCCGCTAGACTCCTTGCCCTGAGGCCTAAAACATGGTTTCTCCATTTCTACTATACAACAAGTACGAAAAGTAAACAGTTCTAACTACTCATGAAAACCTAGCCTACCTGGGCGCCAAGCAGCTGCAACCGTGCATTTCTAGCTCCGTGGAGGCATTCCTGGCGGTCCTGCAGTCCCGGATTCATGGTTTCGCGTCATTTTTACCAGAATTCCTTTCTCGTTCTTGGTCTAAAAATAACACACAGTACATATAATTAACACACAAGGCCTGCACAGTACCCGGACTATACCAAATCCCCAAACCCCAGGCCACCTATAATCATCCCACCCTTTTTCGGGCTTTCCACCGTTAAATCTCCTAGTTATATCATTTTTACGGATAAAACAGAGAATTTAACAACCTATGATCATAATAACATACTATTAACAATACCCAAGAACATACATGATTAGAATCCCCTTCTTTCCCTAAATTCCACCATCCCTAGCTCATTCCAACCCTTTCTCAATTTCCCTCCTAGCAATTCTACCGCATAGGAAATGTAGTACAGAGTTTGGGGAATGAAAGCCTTACCTTAGGGAAGATTTTTGACGGAAGAATGAGGAAAGACGCCTGGAATCGCCTAGCCCTTCTCCCACAATGAACTTTTGAAAAATTGATGTTTTGGGGAATGTTTCTGCATTAAAACCCCATCGGCCCGCTATAGCGGTCCCCGCTCCGCTATAGCGGTCTTAAGCAGGTTGACCGGCCTTTGACCGTCGCTATAGCGATAATTTCCACCGCTATAGCGGTGGCCGCTATCGCACGTGGTTGCACTCGTCATGAATAGAATGTTCAAAAATCTACCAGTTTTGGCCATTTCAAAACACACTTGCATCTCCTGATGACCTGAAGCAACCCTTTCACGTCAAACGCAATTCCGGGAGTTATACTTACCCAAATTCGATTTTGAAAAGTCCCCCGTCCTCCTCTATGTCTTGGCTACACAGAAAACTAGCTTAACCCAAGACACCTAGTCCAATCCATACCCGAATTTCTCTAGACTCCACCTTGCTTCAAAACCGGCCGAGGCTAGGCTAGCCTAGAATTTCAAACTCCCAAACCCAGAGTTTTCTAACTCTAACACTTGGCACGATTGGACTACTCGTAACGATGAACCCAGTCATTATAACAGATACCAATTTACCCATCGTTCATCCTCAAACGATCTCTACGGTGGAGGGAAAGAACAAGTCCGTCCCTCAATCTTATTGCTCTACCATGACAGCGTAAAGATAACCTTCCGCAAACCACCAAAACTTTCAAATCCCTTGGTATACCCAATTCAACAAAAATTAAATTCACTCCCACTCTATCAAGGAATCCCTTTCTTCGAGCTACACAAGGCAACTAGATTACTCCTCCCCGAGTGCCTAAGAAATCCGAGGACTCGTCGAAACACCGGAGCAAAAGAAACTCACCTAATGAACAAAATAGCTTTTCCCCGCCAAGGGGCCTAGATCCCACCATGGCGATCCCCTTTCCACTATGCCCGGAGTTCTGCTAGCCCGAACTCCATTCTGAAAACTTCCTACGGGGTACTATGCCCCTCACATATCATAGTATCACCTTATTCCTATCAACACTCTACCTCGAGATACCATGTCTCTAAATCATGCAACAACAAAGATTCCATTGGAACTCATCCTAGCTTGAGGTTTTGGCGACTCCCGTTCTAAGGGAAAAGTCTATCCGGGTACTTACACCCCAACCAATGCTATGGCGAGCACACCCTCACCACTAATGATCATCAATACTAACACAAGTCAATAATCTCCCTCACAATACAAGCCCATGAGCAGTGTCCCACACTACTCAGTCAATCACGGGTCATTTATCAAATTCTACATGAGTGACTATTCCCACCGATGGTCAATTATAATTTTATCAACATCCCTGGCTACCATATCTACCCTTTCCTTTTTATCGCACATGGGTGCTAAATTCCCGTCAAATACCTTATATGCATACTATCTTAGCTATCTGGATGTTTTCCTTGCTTCACATAGCAACTCATAATGTAACCATTGCCTTTAGATGCCCCGGGAATGAAATGAACACAAGGGAAAGCAGGGCAGGCACTCTTCCCCGCGCCCTTCCACTGTGGAAGTAAAAATCCCGCTATAGCGGGATTGCTATAGTGGTCTAGTCCCGCTATGGAGGTCCCAACGATAACAGCCCAGAAATTCAAAATTTCCAGTAAGTGTATCCTTCCCCTTCCCCGGTTACCATTGTCTAGTCCTGTAAATCTCGCCATGGTCTTAAACCACCCTTAGGACCATTCCTGGCATCAAACGCATCACAATTCAGCATAAAATATTATCAATAACAAAGATTTAACACTAGACAATTGTTCCTAATAATATCTTTCCGCCATTACACACTAATGACTCCTTTGTTCCCATGGTTCCCAACCAAGTCCCAACTGTCCTGAAACCGAAGCTTTCCTACAGTCACATTTCCCAATCCCTTTCTCTTACCATCTATACCAATGATAAGTCTATACCCAAATGTAAATGCAAACCATTCCAATTGGGGCCTACCACAATTTATCACTAAAGCAAATCACAAACCTTTAAGTCAGAATAAATTTACTGAAGTCACGATCAGGAGTTATCACAAAAGAAAATTTCCTTACCAAAATCCCCGCTATCAAGCAATGATAGCCCCTTTTTCCCCTTGGTTCTCAACCAAGTCCCGACTGTCCTGAAACTGAAGCTTCCCTACATTCGTAAATCCTTTTTCCCTCACTATCTTAACCAATGATGAGTCCTTTCTCGAAAGTAATATTAAATTTTACTCTGCACACATAGTATTTTATCACCAACCAAATCATACCAATTCAATTGATGACGACCTTTAGACCCACAATTTCACAGTAAGGCAACCAATCACATAATAATCAAGAAATCATACAAGCACTGTAACACACAAACAATTCGGTTTCAGACTACAACGAAATAAAGTCACCTAATTTATTCTCTATTCGTCCCATGGATGACCATTAGCCGATCATTCATGTCTTACCATAACCCCCGCTATTAAGCAATAATATCCCTTGTCCCTGGTACTTATTCACATACCAACCACTTGAAACCTGAGTTCCCACAAGTATATATATCATTTTCCCTTATTATTTTTACCAATGATAAGACCCTGCCCCGCATTTAGCATACTGTTTTCCACTTGAATTACAAAACAAGAACTCCTTTAATTATTAACACATAACCAAGTTAAGACTCCTTGCCAACCACAAATTTCAAAGTAACTCAAGTAACTACACACCACACAATCGCGGTCATTCAAATAATGCAATGCATGCAATCACGAGTCTCAAGCTCTAACACTCAATCAAACCAGTTTCATCACCTTTCATTCGCTTCATGGATGACCGTTAGCCGATTCATCCATCCTTTACATAGACTCCCAGGCCAGATACCAATTGGAACCTTCCCGGTTCCAATTTCCCTTGCTTTTTTGTCGTATCCGGAGTCCAATGACATCCTTCACCTTGTTGAGATACCAATTGGAATCGAGAGATACCAATTGGACTCAACCTATACAAGCAATTAACGAAACCGCATGAAAAGGAATGAAAGAAGAGAAGTGTTTCCTAGAATGCTTCATAGCTTCCCTAGGATTAGATGTGGACGTCTACACACCAATTTGCGGGACTCTATTCGACATTTTGCTCTTGTACTGGGAGATCGGTAACCTAGGCTCTGATACCATTTGTCACAACCCAACCTACCGGGTCGTGCGGGCGCCTACTCTAATCACCTAGATAGACGAACCCTTATCACCCGTCAACCAGGTAACATGTAGAATTAAAGTAAACCTTTAAATTAAGCAACCTTTACAAATTCTGTTCAGAAATAATCTACATAAGAAATTGCGGAAAAACCATTACAATATTTAAATCACTCCCTAGGATCTAGTCTAAATAGGTACAAGAGCTTCTACAAGGTGACACAAAGAGATACAAGACCCAACTTCTGCCATGAAATCGAAGACATAAGTTGCTGGAGACCCTCATCGCCGTGAACCTATGAAACATCACCAACCTGCAACCAGACTATACCAAAAAGGTATAGCAAGAGTAGAGTCAGTACAAACACACGTACTGGTAGGAATCATCGGTCGACCCGAATCCATTCCTACCATCATATAAGAAAAACAGGGAAAGACATGAAATAAATATTATAGCTCCCTTCTTCACCTTTAACCCTGACCCTTACATCTAGGACTTCCCAAAGCACCTTGACACGTAGACTTCCCAAGTCACATTTAACCTTTACCACAGTCAACTACCTTGACTAAATATTCAGACTTCACCTGGCTAGCAGCCCAACCAAAACCGCTATTATACCCAAGTGTTACCTACCATTTTACAGCACTTTCCCGGACCTCTAGGACAGCTTTACCACCTGGTTATATTAACCAATAACCATGCCCAGACTCTCTGTCTTTCTCTATATTTACCAATCACATACAACTAACCTAGCAACCATTGACACCTTCAATGACAACAACAGAGTTATATCTAAATCCCTTTCTCATCCCAAAACCCGGACCTTCCAAGGATCCTCTAACCACATCTAAGTGTTCAACAGGATACCTGGTCTACCCCAAGACCCATCCTTATGCTTATTAACGCAATTAATCCATGACCGTCATTAGTACACTTAATGACAATAAAACATGAACTCATAACCTCTTTTACATAGTCTGGACCCACCCAGATCCCCTTACACATCTAGGTGTTAAACATGACAACCCGGTCTACAACAAGACCAACTCATAACATGATGCAACAACCCGGCCTACACCAAGACCAACTAATAACATGATGCAACAACCCGGCCTACACCAAGACCAACTAATAGCATGATACAACAACCCGGCCTAAACCAAGACCAAACTAATAACATGATATAACAACCTGGCCTACACCAAGATCAAACTAATAACATGATATAACAACCCGGCCTAAACCAAGACCAAACTAATAACATGATATAACAGAATTCCCAGTCACTCAAGGACCACCATTGGACATCACGATTCAATAAAAATAGCCCAGTCCACTCACGGAACCAATACCAAGTATCACATTCAGTAAAATAACCCGGTCCACTAACGGAACTAATATCAACCAACGCAATACAATAGTCAATGAAACAATGCAAGATGCAATAAAGTAAACTCGTACCAGGCGTGGTACCCGTGCCAACCGAATGTTATACCCGTACCAGACGTGGTACCCGTGCCAACCATGTGTTATACCCGTACCAGACGTGGTACCCGTGCCAACCATGTGTTATACTCGTACCAGGCATGGTACCCGAGCCAACCGAATGTCAACAAACAACAGTCAATATATGAACACACACAACTTTTAAAACCAACAAGTAAAACCGTTCAATCACAGACTGTAAACAGGAACCTAGATATTCCACACAATTTCCCTAAGCAATGTAATGCATACAATCACTTATACATGAGTACATGAATATACACATTCACAGAAAATCATAAGACATCACCTACCCCATTTCTAGGTAACCGGTGAACCGTTAAATCCCGTCCGAAGACCATTCCCCGGTTCACCCTTTTTATTATAACATGTAACTAGCGATTTCCCTTTTTAGATAAACACACAAGCATGTGACACGCTTCCCTTTTCTAACCTTAGCCAGAACGCTACTAAGCCTCAAGCAATAAACATTCCTGAAACCCCACCTAGGAGCTTCCTATTCCCGCTTCCCGTGTTCCCAAGCACTTCCCCGGTTCGCCGAACCTTCCAGACACGCTAGTCCCTCAACCCATAATTTTTTCACGATAATATGAATAAGTTGAACACATAATACCATTCACAAGACCAACAATTTCGTACATCCTAGAAACAACACAACTAATCCCGAACCCGCTAGACTCCTTGCCCGGAGGCCTAAAACATGGTTTCTCCATTTCTACTATACAACAAGTACGGAAAGTAAACAGGTCTAACTACTCATGAAAACCTAGCCTACCTGGGCGCCAAGCAGCTGCAACCGTGCGTTTCTGGCTCTGTAGAGGCATTCATGGAGGTCCTGCAGGCCCGGATCCGTGGTTTCGCATCCTTTTTACCGGAATTTCTTTCTCTTTATTGGTCTAAAAATAACATACAGTACAAACGATTAACACACAAGTCCTGCACATTACCCGGACTATACCAAATCCTCAAACCCAGGGCACTCATGATCATCTCACCCTTTTCCCAGGCTTTCCACCGTTAAATCTCCTAGTTCTATCATTTTTACGGATAAAACAAAGAATTTAACAACCTATGATCATAATAACATACTATTAACAATACCCAAGAACATACATGCTTGGAATCCCCTTCTTTCCCCAAATTTCACCATCCCTAAGTCATTCCAACCCTTTCCCAATTTCCCTCCTAGCAATTTCTACCGCATAGGAAATGTATTACAGAGTTTGGGGAACGAAAGCCTTACCTTAGGTAAGATTTTTGACGGAACAATGAGTAAAGACACCTGGAATCGCCTAGCCCTTCTCCCAAAATGAACTTGTGAAAAACTAATGTTTTGGGGAATGTTTCTGCATTAAAACCCCATCGGCCTGCTATAGCGGTCCCCGCTCCGCTATAGAGGTCCCGCTATAGCGGTCGTTGCCGCTATAGCGGTTTTAAGCAAGTTGATCGCCCTTTGACGGCCGCTATAACGGTAATTTCCACCGCTATAGCGGTGGCTGCTATCGCACGTGGTCACGCTCATCACGGATAAATTATCCGAAAATCTGCCAGTTTTGGCTATTTCACAACACACTTGCTCTCTCGACGACCTGAAGCAACCCTTTCATGTCAAACGCGATTTCGGGAGTTCTACTTACCCAAATTCGATTTTTGAAAAGTCCCCCGTCCTCCTCTATGTCTTGGCTACGCAGAAAACTAGCTTAACCCAAGACACCTAGTCCAATCCTTACCCAAATTTCCCTAGACTCCACCTCGCTCCAAAACTGGTCGAGGCTAGCCTCGCCTAGAATTTTAAACTCCCAAACCCGGAGTTTTCTACCTCTAACTCTAACACTTGGCACGATTTAACTACCCGTAACGACGGACCCAGTCGTTATAGAGACGCGACTGAGATCGAGGGAATTGGAGAGATAGAGACGGCTACAGAAATAGTTGAACTGGTGCTTATGTGCCACTTGGAGCTCGAGATAATCAGTCATTAACCAATGAATCTGCTGGATCAAAAGTTGAGGAGATGTTGAAGAAGTTGTTGGTTAGATCTGTATCTACTAATTTTGGGATCAAGGAAATTCGTGGTGAACTGTCTAACATGAATCAAGTGGTTACTTCCTATTCCGTTGCTATAAAGCATCTTAAGCAGCAATTTAGCCATATTTCTGCAGCTGTAAATCCGAGACAGAGAGGTACGTTTTCTTAGTGATACTACACCCAATCTGAAAAATAATAGTCAATGCATGGTGGTTACCACACAAAGTGGTGAGGTGCTGGTGGATGAGGCAGAGAAGGTTGTTGAAGCTAAGATCCCAAAAGAGAAGGTTTCCACTAAGACTTGGGTAATTGTGAATAGAGAGAGGGGAGCAATATACAACGACCATTTTATATCTCGTTTTAGAGGTGTAATTTGAGCGTATCACTTTTAATGTTTAGTTCTATTTAGTGCTACATCATTAGAAATTAAATTTATGATAAATTCGTTAATATAAGCATTAGTAGTTTAAATTGGTAATTGCATTCAATTTGATTTAATTATATACAATATTAGTCTAAATTGAGACTCAATTCAAATGACGTTAACTTAATATTGAATATAGAATAGAACTTTCAAGCAAAAAATGAAGTAACAACAAATTCAAAAAAATTGTACAATGTCAATTTCTTTAATTTGAATTTTTAAATTTAAAATATTAATTACATTTCATAACACCCGTAAAGTATTTTAAGTAATAATGTATATAAAAAAATAGCATCGCATGAATTAAAGAAGTACAAAATTATAAATAATTATAATAAATAATTATTATTAAATTGATATTTTACTAACTTAATTAAGATTAATGAATGAATTTTAATTTTAAGAAAATCATTACATGATCAAAGTGAACCAACTGAGCCGAGACAAGCCGACTCAATTGAGCCCGAGCCTTGACCAAACTTTAACCCGAGCCGGCTTGACTCTATGCCCAGCCCTAATTCCAACCATCCCACCATAACTATAATAGTCAGGGTAACTTTATTAAATGTCTCATACAACTAACCTTTTTTTGTCTCTCAAGTTGATGAACCAAAATTTTATGCTTTTGAGTCCACAAACTTTTAGAGTATTATCAGTAATAAGTTCCATTGTGTGAGGCATATAATAGTTTTTTTCTATAGGAGGTCACTTATCACAATTTGTATGTTATAAAATCATTTTTTTTATTGAGTATTATCAGTAATGAGTTTTTAAATAACCAATAGTGTAATTTATTTATTTTTTGCATCTATTAGTTATTAGTTATTTTATTTTTACCTCGCATAAGATAATACATTAATTTCCTTATAACTTATATATGTATTAGTTATACGGGTTTTAAATACATATATACACACCAAACATCATATTAATTTATACATGAAAAAATTATTTTTTAATTAGCTATCAAACGTTGTATAACTAATGTAAAAATTAATACATAAATAAATTACTTTTTTACTAGCTACGAAACGACTCCTTAATTGATAGAAATTTATTCCCCTTTCAAAAAAAAAGGTGAACTCTTTGGGATTAAAAATAAGCAAGTCAATCCTATGCAAGTGATAAAAAATAGGAAAGAGGATAAATGAAAATCCTCGTATGGGTAGGACATAGGCTTTTTAAGTGAAGAAATAATAAAAACAAAGATAGAAAGATATTAGTTTGAGCACATTAGGTGACAAATTGAAATCTGAATGATATTTTTCCCCACAATATAGCACATGACGCTCCACCCATTAGAATAAAATTCAAAGAGACAAGCGCCAAATTGCGTCAAAACTCCCGCGCCTTCCGACCCACATCCCCCGCCCTTTATTTCTTCACCTCTCTTACCACATTTTCATCTCCCTTCTTTCCTCCTTTTTTGACTTTCACCCCTCAATTCACTCCCAAATCCAAAATGGAGAGCCGCCAGTCCCACCCATCTACCCCTATCCCAGACGATTTCGTTCGCAAGACCGGCAAAAAAAGGGGCAGCTACAGTTGTGGCCGATGTGGGCTTCCCAAAAAAGGCCATGTTTGCGATTTAACTGTTAATCCTACTGAAGTTCCTACTCCGATATCCAGTGATGCTAAATCCGTTGTTTTGCCTTCTCCGCTTTCTGTTATTCGTCCTCAGCCCCCTCCACCTCCGCCACGTCAGGCAGTTCCCCAGCTCCGGCGAGCTCTTTCATTTGATGACATAGGTGTTACCGATGAATCACCTGGATCTGATGATGAAGGGGAGGGGGGATTTTTGGATCTTGAGAGTGATTTGGATTTAGATGGGTCTGGGAAGTTGCCGGCGAATTGTGCATGGGAAGTGCTTAAGAGATTGCCACCTCCTTCGTTGCTTTCAGCAGCGAAGGTGTGTAAGGGTTGGAGGGATGTTTCCAGGCGGATTTGGAAGTCTGCTGAGGAGCTCAGACTTGGGGTTCCTGTGAAAGCTCAAATTGGACTTGTTGGATCGGTGTTGCACAAGTGTCCTGGACTTGTTAAGCTTTCTCTCAGAATGAAAAGGTCGGTTTAATAAAATGAATGATGGTTGGATCTAGACTTAGGAACAAAAACAGTAGCTTTGTTGAAAACTAATATTTAACTTACTGGTTTTGGTGTTTCAGTGATGTGGATGCCACAATGCTGGCGTGCATTGCATTTTCCTGCCCTAATCTGGATTCAGTGGAGATCCTCACTTCAGATACCTCAGTCAATCGGATCACGGGGTATGCTTTGGATCTCACGCTCACTGAATATTTGATAAATTGTCTCTATGACTTGATCTTAATGTCTAGTATGATCAATTGTCACTCTTGGCATCCGGGTGTTTGAATAATATCCAATATTAACTTTTCTGGCCAAGTTGACTACTTTATGATGTTTTGATTTTTGTTATCACAATGCATTCTAATAACATAGTTTTCCTTTAGTCAGACTCTGTCTAATATGTCATAAGTCATGTTCAGTGTATGCACTATATGCAAGTGTTGATGCAGAAGCAGAATATACCTGGTTATCTTTGGATCTTTTTCTCTTTAGTTGGCAGTCTTATTGTGGATTTATAGTTAACTTAGCCATTCATGTTCAGTTGCATCGAATGTGAAGAACTTATATTTGGGTAGTCAGTGATTATGCTACTTCACATTCTAACAACAACAATAACTACACATTAATTTCAAATTAGTTAGAGCCTCAATATCAATATGCCTGATTTAGATTTGTTTCTATCTCATATTTTATAATGTATGTTTCCTAATATTAAATTCTTTGCATATTTTATTGGACTAATAATATCTAAGGAGATTAAATGACTTCTAGTGAACATAGGACTTAAGTGTACAAACATGTCTAAGTCTTAATTCAATCTAGTTAGCCTTGCCTATGAGTATCTTTTATTTTTTTGGTGCTTTATTTTTTGCATGAATTTTAAGAGATTTTAAGTCTTTTGAATAACTTCTTTCCATATGATTTTATATCTATCTTATTTTGTTTTAACACCTTCCAACCATTATAGTTCACATATGGATTGGTACATCTCAACTGACTCTCTCTTATATTATCTTCTATGTGTGCTACTTGAATCTTCTGTTCCTGATCATTTTTGATCTTATCTAATCTTGTACTATTGCACCTTCATATTACATACCTCACATTCAATGCCATATCAAAGTTGCAAGTGTTTACAGGCCAAACTAAATACCATTTATGAGAGATTAATGAAACTCATCTGGCTATCATAGTTTTTGTGCATTGGTACATTTTGATCAGTCCTTATTTGGCAGACATATTGTGATGCTGATAATATCTTATTTGGTGTCCAAATTGGAGTTTTGGTATTTTTGAATAATTAGACATTTTCTAGAAGACCCTTAATAGAATTGCAGGGGCTTGGCCTATCTTTCATATTCAGGAATGATTTTGCAATATTATCAATGTCAATCTGATCTAATGGTATCTTGTAAAACTCATGTGTCTTATATAGGGACGAATTGGGTCGTTTTGTTGCTGATAAAAGGTGTCTTACCAATCTTAAGATGGAAGGCTGCTCAAATCTCGGGGGCTTTACTCTTTCTTCAACCAGCCTTTCCGCTCTTTGCCTTTCAGATCTCTTTTGCCACTCTAAGATGGTAAACTGTCTAATGATTTTATGGCATTAAACCTATAACTATCTGTGCTTAGTCCATTTTCTGCAGTACAACCCTTCATCTGACATGTTTCCACTTGCTTAGGTCTTCAACTGCCCCAATTTGAAGGAGATTTCCCTGAATTTCTCTCGCCAAGAGAATGACAACACTGATCTTACTGCTATGCTGGATGGTCTTGGAAGGAGCTGTCCAAGAGTACAGAACATTCATGTTGCTTCAGTTCGGCTGACACATGCTGTTGTGCTTGCTCTAACAGCAGCAAATTTAAGGTTTGTAACATTCTTTGATTTTGGCTCTTACATTTTTCTTTGACTAATTTTTCTTTTATGAAAGATACCTTGAATATCCCTTCATGATGCTTATTTGTTACTGCTTTGAATTTCAGGGGATTAAGAATGCTTTCCCTTGTACTAGGATCAGAAATAACTGATGCATCTGTTGCTGCTATTGCTTCGAGCTACTTGAGGCTCGAGTTACTTGATTTGAGTGGGTAAGTTTCGCTCTCTGATGTCATATTTGGTTCCTCCATATTGTTGGATGGCAGTATCTGTTAGATTATAAATAAACAAATTCAATATTTATCTAATTAGCGGATTAGTTGCTTTCTTTTCTTCCAGTTTTATTTTTATTTTTCCTTGGGATGTCTATATCCTCTAAAACAATCCAACAGCCATTAAGTAAAAGAAATGAATGAATGCTTCAGCTGGTGGTATATTGAAGGCTACTTTAGCAAATAACATTGGGGTAGCAATTAAACTAAATTTGATGGTTGAGGAGGAGGCTAATATGCTTGTGTAGATCTTGGAAAGTTAATAACTTAATTTAGAACGACATTTAGCTTATGTCATTGCGACTCCTCTGCGTTTATCCGAGTGATCCACAAACGGCGAAAATCTCTCTTTTTCCTATCCCTATCCCGATGAGCCAAAACTAAAGCTCTTATTTTCTGTTGAGTAATAGTTCTAGTAAGTCTTGAATGAGCCCCTCGAAAGCTTGATGCAAATAAACGAATTTTGTTCTACATCTCCTAGCTATATATCCCCGTTTAATTCTGGTCATTAGGATTATTAACTAATAAGGATTGTGAGTATTGAAAAAAGTTCTGAATCTGGGGGAACACTTCACTATATATTAATATGTTGGAACCCCCTTTTATTATTTAAAATAATATAATTTTTGATAAAGGGTGGCTTCTCCTATGTCGTGTCAAATTCGCATCGAAACGGTGCATGGGCATGCACCTGCATATCTAATGTCAACTATTTCTCTTGTTACAGGTCTAGTATTAGTGACAGTGGCATTGGGATGATATGCAATGTATTTCCGGAGACATTGTCGAAACTTCTCCTTGCTCTTTGTCCAAACATCACTTCAAGTAATACTTAAATCTGCTTCCTTGACATCCAATCCAGCACAATTTTTGGTATGCTCACTAATTTATTTTTCTTTCTTGTTGGATTATTTCATAGGTGGCATACAATTTGCTGCAGCTCAGTTGCCTAATCTAGAGCTAATGGACTGTGGAATGAGCATATGCGATCCAGATCTAGACAGTACAGCAACTCAGGAAAATGATAATGGCGAGTTACAAAGAACACCAAGTAGTAAATTACACCTTATATGTCAGAAACTGATTATTAAGCACAGCCGCTTGAAGAAACTCAGCTTATGGGGTTCCTCTGGCTTAGATGTAAGAAGAATCAGTTTAAAAGATATAAGGATTCTTCATCTCATTGCTACTGTCGCTGATTGAAACTTTCTTGCAGGCATTATATCTAAATTGCCCAGAGCTTAATGATTTGAACCTGAACTCTTGTATGAATTTGAATCCAGGTCTGCACTTTCATGTCCCTCATTTAGGTTGTGAGCTCTTTTTGAATTGAAGCTCTTCTTTCTTTATCTAAACCATAAATTTTATACTTGACTACAGAAAGATTGCTTCTTCAGTGCTCCAATCTGGAAAGTGTACATGCATCAGGCTGCCAAGACACATTGGTTGAAACTCTTCGGAATCAGGTAAAACAGCAGTTCTTTCCTGCCTTTAGACTTTGTTTTCAGTTCTGCATCATTCTTCTGGCCAGGTGACCATCTTTTCCACGTTGTGCCACACTGCCAGTTAGGACTGGTTAGTCTGTGAATTCCATAGACTTGAGGATTCTGTAAGATTGGCAGAACAATTATATGCACTTGGGCAATATGATCATACCTTTACAATGTTGGTTTGCTCCTACTGTGTAAAGTAACAAACTTTGTTAGTATTGCCTTGGAAATTCACTTAATTAAAGCTTCCTGCTCTCTGCTTTTACATACATGTAAGGTTAAAAGTAAAACTAACAAGTTACTACTCATATTCTTTTGCCCAGGGTACGGTGAGATGGTGAGTAAATAAACATTTTCAAAATTAAATAGTTTCTACTCATATCCTTTTGCCCCAGGTTGGGGAGACTAAAAGAAGATTTTCCATGGCAGTGGGAACATTTGAATCACCACAGTTCACTTTGTGCCCAGTTTTCTTCTGTTATGTCTATACTGCTCTCTGAAAATGGTTTTAAGTCTGACTCCCTTTGTGTTCCATGCAGGTTTGTGGTGATTTTATGGCTGAAGATGATCATTTTCCTTGCAAACGTCTTCCTGATGGCTCAAAAAGGGTCAGAGTTCCTCATTTATACAGCCCCCAGGTAATACCAAAGAGCCTGCATCACTACATGCTGATCTCAGAACTTTGCATGTTCACTTATGAATTAGACATTTGTTCGGGTTCTACTCATTTCTGTTGTACACTTTGTCTAGACATTGCCTTTCACATGATTTCGATATAAACTATTACGTTATGTATGTGCAGCCATTTGATGATGCAAAGAGAAAGAGAAGGATTTCAAAGAAACGCTGTGCAGTGCTTGTTTATTAGTCAGAAACTCGTCTTGTACTGGCTATGTTGTTACTCTAGGCCATCTTATTTGTCTATTCTTTGTATTATAGTGATCTGAGGCTAAAGCCTAATCATGTAATCTTCATTGATAGAACTATTCTCAATTTCAATACAGGGATTATATTCCCTTTATCAATAAAAAGTGCTTGGCTCTGTGAACTTGTGATCAAAGTCAGCATTTTCCCCCTTGATGAAACAAAGTTTCGTTTTAAGGACAATTATGCTTGTACATGTCAATTCTTTCTGGTCAATGTTTTTTAGGATATTTCCGGGTGAGACACTAGTTCTAACTGGAGAGGATGGAACTGTGAAAGAGCAACTTTTGACATAGATGCATAAATCCCAAAATCATGACACTGAAGAGGAAATTGATAATCACTCTTAAACTTGAATTTGCTCTATGGAAATTGGGAATCCATTCCCTTGCCAAGGCCAGCTCAAGTTTGGATGGAACTTGGGTAACTGGTGTATGCTTCAAAAATTGAAGGTTCCCAAATTTAGTATTACTTGTCTCCGGATGCCTACGTCGCCGTGAAGCCTTATTAATGAGTACAAATTAACCACTTAGGAGTCGTTTGGAAGAATGTATAAAAACAGTGCAGAATATGGTGTATCATTAATAATGCTGAGATTTTTCTTATGCAGTGTTTGGTTTGGTGTATTAAAAATGATATGCATTGCATACTTTTTATAAAAAAAATATTTGTTTACAAAAAATACCCTTCACAAATATGGTGAAAGAATGTGGAAAAAGTTTCAAGGGGCAACTGTGTCTTTAATCATGCTAATGCATGCATTAGAATCCATTGCATTACTAATTCCATGGATTTTGAGATATTACTAATACCGTATCAGTAATGCACACCTCAATACACAATAGAGTGTATAACTAATGCAAGCATTAATTATACATAAGTTAAAAAAAGTACCAAATAAGGTACTGGTAATACACAAGACTAATGCATGCATTATTTTTGTTAATACACTACCAAACGACCCCTTAGATACTAAAAAGAGTGAAAATATGCAATTTTCTGCTCTTGAACTATGCAAAATTTTCTAGATATGCACTTTGTTAATAGTTGATCATATGGTCTCTATCCCAATATGTGTATACACTTTTCTTTAATCCGCAAATTGAAATTTACATTTCTATATTTAAAAATAATTTACTTTTAAACTTCATATTTTTCAATGAGATGATTTTTAATCACACAGATGAGTATATTTTGTTTTAGATCATAAGTTTTAGAAGTTCAATTTTTTTTCTTAGACTCTGTACCAAATCAAACTATGCCACGTAAAATGGGATGAAGATAATAGTATTCATAAAACAAAGTAATGAAACATTCATAACTTAAGAGGTTGGCATACGCGAAGTTGGTGGAAAGTAAGGACGAGAAGAAAAAGCGGACGAATCGGGAAAGGTATAAGATGGCGGAAGAGGCAAAGTTAGTCGTTACAATGACAAAAATGATAGCTTTCGAATGCTTGTATGTAGAATTAGAAGACAAGGCCGGGGATGAGAAGTTGTACAGGCTAGTCAAGGCGAGAGAGAGGAGGGCTCGTGACCTGCATCATGTTAAGTGCATCTAGGATTAGGACGACAAAATACTGGTATGAGGCACTTATTAGATGGAAATGACAATCATACTTTCATAAACTTTTGAATAAAGAGGGACAGAGAAATTATGTCGGGGGATTTGGAGCACTTAGAGAGTCCTCGCGATTGTGGTTATTGTAGGCACATAAAGGTTAAGGAGATTAAGGTGCTATTCGTAGGATGCGCATGGGTAGAGCGATCAGGTCATATGAGATCCTGGTGTAATTTTGGAAGAGAGCAGAAGGGGCAGGTATGGAGTGACTGACTAAGTTGTTTAATGTCATTTTTAAGACGACAAAGATGCACGAAGAATAGAGATGGAGTACAATGAATTTGTAATTGTACACGAAAAAGGGTGACATTCAAAATTGCAACAACTATATGAGTGTCAAGTTGCCATACTATGAAGGTTCGGGAGAGGGTGGTGGAGATGAGAGTGAGGAGGGGCGTGGCTATTCTTGAGAACTAGTTTGGATTCATGCCGGGGAGCTCAACTACAGAAGTTATTCATCTTGTAAGGAAATTGGTCCAGTATAGGGAGAGGAAGAAGGACTTACACATGATGTTCATCGATCTAAAAAAGGCTTACGATACAACCCTAAGGGAGGTTTTATGGATATACTTAGAGGCTAGAGGTATACATGTGGCGTACACTAGGATGACCAAGGACATGTACAATGGAGCCAAGACCTGGGTAAGGACAACGGAAGGAGACTCAGAGCACTTCCCAATTTTGATGGTTTTGCACGAGGGATAAACCCTTAGCCCATTTGTATTTTCTTTGGTGATGAATGAATTGACGAATCAAATTCAAGGTGAGATGACACGTTGTATATTATTGTGAATGACTTAGTTATGATTGATGAGCCTCGCGGCGGGATTAATGCTAACCTGAAGGTTTAGAGATAGACTCTGGAGCTAAAGTGACACGCCCAGAGGCTACCCCCTAGATGTAACACGTGATTTAGGACCACAAGTGGTCCCAAGCTAACCCTTGGCCTTAGCATGACTTAAACATAAATATAGATAATCATAGCGGAAGCATAAACTGAAGTGATAAGCAAACTAAATTATCATAAGGATCATAGTCTAAGAATATCAAATATGAAACATCAAATACTGACTGTCTAGCTATGTATGAAAAGCCTTTAAAACTGACATAATGAGTTGCTGGGACAAGACCCCAGCTAACTCTAAGTACTGAATGAAAGACATCAAACTAACTACGAATCATAACTATCCCTTGAATGATGAGGACTCACCAACTCTGACTGAAAATCCTGCTAGGTCTAGCCACGAGTCTGGGAGCGAGTGCCTGAATCTACATCATGAAATGATGCAACATAAAGAGGTATGTGGTCAGTACTATGGAATGTACTGAGCATATGAGATATGCATAATTCATAGTAAAACATGCTTAAAATATAACTAAAGCTGAAATCATGTATTAATAGTAAATTTTGTAATGTAATGACTCAATGCAATATCATAAGATGAAAACATGTTTATCTTTGTAAAGCATAAGTAGTGAGTCTGAAATCTGAAAGCAAAGAGTCAAATACATTTATATACTTAAAACTGTTTCTGTGGGAGATTCTCATAACCGACATAGACCATGTGAGCTACATGAAATCCAGTGTGCTACCCTACACCGGAAAAGGTTATCCTAACCGGCCAAGGTTAGAACCATATACATAAGGATCCTGAAGTGAGCCATAGAGGGCAACCTACGGTGGCAATGTAGTTCTGGGACTTAAGGGTATGCTAAACCCAGTCCGACTCGGTGCTAAATACTACTCCCGAAAATATACATATAGCTCATATATAACATGTGACATATCTAGATGTCAAAACTACTGATAACTGATGAGGACATATCTAGATGTCAAAAATATTCGTAAAGCTTATGGACATATCTAGATGTCATGCTATTCATAGATTCATAATTCTTAAAACGTAGCACAACCATAGTTCAGAACACTCTTTTTAAAATTCATAGCTTGAAAAACTAGGCATGCAAATTTTATAAATAACTGAGGTCATGTTATCTAGACATGCCAATTTACTTGAGATCATGAAATAAAGTAAGATCATACTAAAAATCATTCCCAACTCATGGGCTCTTAGAAATACTTGTAGAATCTCATGAAAAATCATGCATAGGGGTTTTAGAGAGTATATTTCAATACAAGTAAATTAGTTTCATAGAAAAATTTATAATTGGGTAAGAACCTTATTTATCAAATTCATGAAATCAAAGTAAATTTATAGGTTTTGGGCATAAGGGTGAAAGGAGACCCTTATTAAATATTCACATACCTGAACTCAAAGCTTTTCTTAGCAAGAATCTAAAGATGGAGAGTTGGAGATGAAATTGTAGGCCTTGGAGCTTGAGAGGAGAATCTCTTTCTTCTTTTTGAAACTTATTTTGAGAGAATGTATGGAAAACTAACTAAGTGGACTAAAACCCCTTTAACTTGGCCTAAAATGACTTAACATAGGAGTTAAAAGAGTGAAAAATTACAAAAATACCCCTAAGAAATAAGCTTGAAAAGCTGCTGAAGAAACTTGGCTCAGGTTCCACGGATGAAGTCTATGGACCATATATAGAACCACGACCGGTGATTGACTCCCGTGGTTTACTAGAAACTTAGGCAGTTGCAGGTATAATTTCCACGGGTAGGGTCTATGGCTCGTGGAATGTTCCATGGACCATAGAAACCTCCCGTGGTTTCAGAGTAAAAGGGTGACCCTCAGGTCTGATTCCACGAGGGGAAACATGATTTATGGTTTGATCTATGACCCGTGAATCCTTATCGTGGTTTTATACCAGAGGATGGGTCTGCATGTCTAATTCCACGAGGCCTATCCACGGCCCGTGGTTTCATCCATGGCTCGTGGTTTCATCCACGGCTCGTGGTTTGCACCGTAGATCCTGGAAACTTTAAGATTTTAAGAAATTCTACGTTTGCAAGCTAGTTCTAATTCTGGGGTGTTACATAAAGGGTTCAGGTTGATTAGGACCAAGACAGAATACTTGAAGTGCAAATTTAATGACATAATGCATAAGGCTGGTGTGAAAGTGAGGATTGATACACATGCAATCCAAAAGAGAGAGAGTTTCTGTCATTCCCCGAATCTACACCATGGACGTGACCGGCATTCAAAATCACTAATGGCCCGAGTGGACCCTTGGCCTGGCCTGCTGCTAAACTAAATGCTAAATGTTATGCGGAAGCTATAAGTGTAATGAGGATGTAACACTTGAAAAGCAAATCTAGAGCTTTTGTAAATAAGTCTGAAAATCTGAACAATAATTATGTTTGCAAAACAATAGATATCTTAACTGAAATGACTACTAGATTAACTCTTCTATGAACCCTCTACTAATGAGAATGGTTGACTGGACAAGACACACGGCTAACTGAATAATCTACTAGCAAAATATAACAATACTAATAAACAAGATAGATTGGAGCCCTCTGAAATCGAGGAGGTCTCACCAATGCTGGATGAATAAGATCCTACTGATGCATTTGCTGCCAATCCTGAACACCTGAGTCTGCATCATATAAAGATACAATGCCAAATGGTGTCAGTACGTGTAAAAGCTAAATGAAATAACAGGCTAAACTAAAATACTGAGCTGAAAGAGTAAACTGAATGATAGCTGAAATGCACTAACTGATGCAATAAAACACAAGTATAAAATATTTGTAAAACTGTAATGCAATGTTGGAAACTTCTAGTTAATAATAAGTACTAAAAATGTTTTAGTTTAGTTGGGAGTTTCTCTTAACGACAAACATCATGGGAGCACATAATGTCCAACCTTTGGCCCAGCTGGGAGAGCTATTCCAGACCTTGTCGGGGTAAGGAATGATACTAAGCTATGGATCCATATCTGATCCATTTTAGGTCTAACTAAGGAGTTGCTTGAATCAACGGCATGATCCTATCATACACTGGAAACGTAGTTTTAGGTTTGGGTTATCTGAACCATTACCCGTCTAGGTGCTAAATAATCCTCCCAAAATAATGCTTGTAAAATAAAGTCTATCTAAGGCAACTGAAAAGTCTATTGTAGAGATGTCTAGCTCAAAATCAATACATGATTTAACTAGTGAGCCTGGTGCTCAACTGACTAAGGTTATTGCTAGTGAGCCTCTATGTTCAAAACTGCTTTTCTAAAACTAGTTTTAGTTTCTTTCTGAAAACATGCTCTGTAGTTAAAACTAACTAGGCTGAAACTCCTTTTCTGAAATTATTTTCTAAAGTCTGAAGTTACTTTCTTTATAACAGAAAATGAATGCAATAAAGCTAATGTTACAATGCTTTCAAAATATCATTTTTTTCTCGCTAAAAAAGGTTCATGGGGTAAGATGATATGAACCGTAATCCAACAATCAGGAGAGATAGGGTGATCAACATGTATGACATGAGAGTAGCAATGAATAACTCAGAGTATAGAAAAAGTATCAAGTTCACAGACTTTGGGCAGAAGCCCTAGCTCTAATCTTTTCTAGAAACTGAAACTGAAGATGTAGGGCATAAGGAAGAATATGGTTCCTCACTATGAATAGCCTTGCATACCTGGAAGTAGAAGAATCTTGAAGGAGAACCCTTGAAGAACCTTCTTATTTGAGCTTCTATGCTCTTGCTAGGTTGAATGCCTTAGAGTCTTGAGAGCTAATTCTCTGAGATTGATCGACTATCTGAATGTAATAACCCTTTTTGTATGTTTAAACAAAGTGGGGAAAGGCTCTGAGGTAAGCTACCCCTAACTTAACTCTTAAAAATATGTAAAAAACATCATTAGATGGCTCACCTCATGAGACGTGAGGTGGCCCATGAGCCGTGAAGTGACTCATCATCCTCATGAGACGTGAGATGGCCTATGAGCCGTGAAGTGACTCATCATTTAGAGGCAGAGGCTCCAAGGCCTCTGTTCATATCCCACGAGTTGGGCTCACGAGTCATGGACCCTCCCACGCGTCATGGTCCAAATCATGGAGTTGGTAAAGATTTGCAACCTCGCTGGAAGGATCTCATGAGTGGCCCTATAATTTATGGGTTCCACTACATACTGTGGACTAACTCGTGGCCTACGAGGACATTGTTATCCCACGACTGGGTTCACGGATTATGGGCCCTTCTACAGTTCATGACCCTTTCCATGAGGCCTGAAAATAATAAAAACCCATGCTAAGTGCTAGTTTAGACGCCGATTTGAAATTTGAGGTGTTACAATATCTCCGGCTTAGGATCATTCGTCCTTGAATGAGGGCGAAACTAGAGTGACTTAACGAGGAAAGAAACTCAACTAAGATCGTCTAAACTTAGCCTACTATCAAGGTCTTAACTAAACTTGTCTCAAGGTTACAACAGTATGTGGTAAGGCATAAGGTACGAACATAAATGTCGAAACTAAAGGTACTCACACACCAAGCACAAGTGTTGAATCTGAAACAAGAGATAGGTTATTACCTTTGATGTTTTCTTCCTAAGGGTGAACAAATGAGGGTATATAACCTTCATATCCTCTTCAGCTTCCCACGTAACCTCTTTGACAAACTGATTTCACCATAATACTTTCACTGATGCAACTTCTTTGGTTCTCAATTTGCGAACTTGACGATCTAGAATCTGAACTAGGACCTTTTTATGAGCCAAGCTATCCTTCACCCCAATATTTTTTATAGGCACAATGAGTGAAGGATCACCCACACATTTCTTAAGCATGGAAATATGAAATACTAGATGAATTGTTGGTAACTCTGCTGGTAGCTCTAACGCATAATCTACCTTACCATTTCTCTTAGAAAATCAGTAAGGCCCAACATAGTGGGGACTAAGCTTACCTTTCTTCCCAATCCTCATAACACCCTTCATGGGTGAAACCTTCAAATATACCCAATCATCAACTTTAAATTCTAAGTCTCTACGCCTAACATCAGTGTACGACTTCTGGCAACTTTGAGTGGTCTTCAACCTTTCCTGAATGGTCTTAAACTTTTACATAGCCTGATGAACTAAGTATGGACCTATCAACTCTAGTTCACCAATTTCAAACCAACCAATCAGAGATCTACACCTCCTTCCATAAAGAGCCTCATAATGAGCCATCTGAATACTAGAGTGATAGTTGTTGTTATATACGAGCTGTATAAGAGGCAAATAGTCATCCAGTTACCTTTGAAATTAATAACACAGGTACTCAACATATCTTCAAGGGTCTGAATGGTATGCTCTTCGACCATCTATCTGCGGATGAAAAATGGTACTAAGGTTCACCTTTAAACCCAAACCTTTTTTAAATGATTTACAAAACTGAGCAATGAACTGAGCACCCCTATCTAAGATGATGGACAACATAATTCTATGAAGTCTGACTATCTCATGGATGTATAATCTAGCATAGTCCTTGGCTGAATTTGTAGTCTTTATTGGCAAGAAATAAGCTGACTTGGTCATTCAGTCTACAATCACCCAAATCGGTCATGCTGTCATCGAGATAGCGGTAAACCTGTGATAAAGTCAATATTAATCATCTACCACTTCTACCCAGGGAGAGCTATAGTTTGATCCATGCCACAAGGCATTTGTGCTCAACCTTAACATGTTGGCAGTTCGGGCACCTAGCAACAAAATCTGCAATATCTCTATTTATACCATTCCACCAATAAGATTTCAAGTCATGGTATATCTTTGTAGAGCCTGGATGAATTGAATATCTGGAACTGTGTGCTTCTGCCATTATTCTATCTCTGAGACCAGCTACATCTAGAATATACTATCTACCTTGATACCTCAAGACACCATCTCCCTCTTGTGTGAAAGCTAACACCTTTGCTTGCAAACATCTTCCTTTAGCTGAAGCAAGATAGGGTCACTGTTCTTCTTCTCTTTAACTTCTACCACTAGAGATGATTCGGAGTCATTCTGTACAAGTACACCACCTTCATCGGAGTCTAAAAGACAAACTCCTAAATGTGCAAGTTTATGCACTTCCTTAGCTAACTCTTTCTTTCCTTCCTCTATATGAGTTGTACTTCACATGAGCATCCTACTAAGAGCATAAGCAACCAAATTAGCTATACCTAGATGGTAGAGAATACTCATGTCATAATCCTTAAGAAATTTGAGTCATCTTCTCTGCCAAAGATTCAGCTCCTTCTGGCTGAAAATATACTGAAGACTTTTGTGATCGGTGAACACATCCAAATGCACACCATAGAGATAATGGCGCCAAATACTTAACGCAAATACTACAACTGCCAACTCAAGGTCATGAGTCATATAATTCTTCTCATGGTTCTTAAGCTGCCTGAAAGCATAAGCTAGAACCTTACCATTCTACATCAACACACTCAATGCTCACTTTGGACGTGTCACAATACATAACAATACCCTTTATACCCTCTCGCAGGGTCAACACTGGAGCAGTAATCAAACGAGTCTTCAATTCCTGAAAGCTTTTCTCACAAGCTTCAGACCATTGAAACTTGGCCTTTTTTTGAGTCAACTTAGTCAAAGGGCCAGCAACAAATGAAAAACCCTCTACGGACCTTCTATAATAGCCAGTCAAACCCAAGAAACTCCAAATATCAGTCAAAGTGGTGGGTCTGGGCCAACTCTTTACGGACTCTATCTTCTAAGAATCAACCTGAATACCCTTGCTGGAAACTATGTGGCCTAGGAATACCACAGACTTTAACCAAAATTCATACTTGGAAAACTTGGCGAACAACTAACAATCTCTGAGAGTCTGAAGGACTAGGTGATTAGCATGATCCTCCTCACTTCTGGAGTAGATTAGGATGTCGTCAATGAACACAATGACAAACATATTAAGATACTGCTTAAACACTCTATTCATGAGGTCCATGAACTTGGCAGGAGCATTAGCCAAATCGAAGGATATGATAAGAAACTCGAAGTGACCATAATGGGTCCTAAATGTTTCCTTAGGGATATCACTTTCTCTAACTTTCAACTGATGATAGCCTGACATGAGGTCTATCTTAGAGAAATAAGTTGTGCCCTGAAGCTGGTCAAACAAGTCATCGGTTCTAGGAAGGGGATACTTATTCTTTATGGTGACTTTGTTCAGCTAGCGATAGTTAATGCATATTTTAAGGGAATCATCTTTTTTCACATGAAAAGGACTGGAGTACCCCAAGGAGAGACACTTGGGAAAATAAACCCTTTATCAATGAGGTCTTTTAGCTGCTCTTTCAACTCTTTTAGTTCTATTAGAGCCATTCAATATGGAAGAATAGAGATAGGCTGAGTACCAAGAAGGACATCAATTCTAAAGTTTATTTCTCTATTGAGAGGGACTCTAGGAAGATCATAAAAAAAAGACTTTTGGAAACTCATTCATAACTGGAGCTAACCAAAGGAGTGGTGTCTCAGCATTAGAGTCTCTAACTCTGACTAAGTGATAGATACACCCCTTGGAAACTAACTTTCTAACCTTAAGGTATGAAATGAAAAAACCCTTAGGCACAACTGGACTACCTTTCCAAACTAAGACTGGGTCCTCTGGAAACTGAAACTTGACTACTCGAGTTCTACAATTGACTGAGGCATAATAGGAATATAACCAATTCATGCCTAGAATAATGTCAAAATCCACTATATCTAACTCAACTAAGTTAGTTGTGGTGTCTTTATGATGAACTGAAAGGGTGCAATTTTTATAGACTCTTATTGCTATAACTGACTCACCAACCATAGTAGAAACACTGAAAGCCTCTAAAAGTTGTTCGAGAAAAATCCCAAACTTAATAGATACATATGGAATCACAAAAGACAAAGTAGCGCATGTATCAAGTAAGTCATAAACATCAATAGAAAATACCTTTAACATATTAATAACAATGCCTGGTGAGTTCTCCTGATCGTGGCTACTAGACATGGCGTACAGAGAGTTCTGACCTCTACTTGTCCCTAAAGTAGTATCCTTCTGGGCAACCCTACCTGTTGATGCAGCTGAAGTCATAAACTAGGCTTTGTTGACCCTATTTCCTTATTGTGTAGACGAACAACCCTTTAAGAAGTGGTTGTTCGCACCCAAAATATCTATATCTACCTGATCGACACTCTCCCAAGCGGTTCTTGCCATACTTTTCATAGCTGGGTACTAAGTAGCTTCTTGAGCCACACTACCCTAAGTCTGATAACTCTTACCCCTGAAATTCTGACTATTCTGAAACATCTTATCAGTATTAGTGCACTAGCTATTGACCGTGTAGGTCTAGATGACCTCCTTTGAAAGAAATTCATGTTACCATTTCCCTGCCTTTGTTGACTAACCTCATGGCCTACTGACTTTGCCCTGTTACTTTGGTGTTCTTCTCTATCCTTTTGTTTATCCTCCTAATCCTGATGAACATATACCATGAGTCTAGAGATGTCCATGTCATTGATCAACATTGTCGCCTTTCCCTCTTTCTTTGCATGCTTACTCAAACCTGACACAAACTTTCATATTTGGCACTATCTTCGGAGCATATCCCGATAACTAGGTGAACTTGAGGCCATGCTTCCTTATGTGTATAGAACTATGCTTCAAGCTCACGAACTCTTCTGCCTTAGCCTCTGTCAATTCCTGAGGGAATAAGTGGTTTAAAAATGCATCTGTAAAGATATTCTAGACTGCTAAAGCTGCATTCTCACCGCGACCTTTCTTCCGCTTATTATACCACATATTTTCCACATCCTTGAGTTGATAAGAGACAAGCTCAACTACTCAGTTTCAATGGCATGCATCACTTTCAAGATCTTCCATATCTCATCAATGATGTTCTGAGGGTTTTCATCAACCTTAGACCATGTGAAGATTGGAGGGTTCATTCGGAGAAACTCTATAATCCTTGACACACCTGAAGACTCATAAGAACTACAGTTGGTAGGTGTTGTGGCCTGACGGCCTGATTGGACAGCAACTAACTAACGAATATCTGAATCGCTCCCCTAAACTTTGCCTCCAAGGTAGCAGCACGGGGAGGTTGAGGAACAGGTGTGTCTGGGACTCTCACTGTGTTAGCTGCCACAATTTGAGCTTTGACACTAGCATCATGATTCATCGAGCGAGCTCCATTCCTAGTATGCATCCTAGTTAGTAGAGGCAAATTACTTGTATTGGTTCTAGCGGGAACCTCGGTACTGGTGGTATTCCTCTGGCTGGCGGTATACTTTTGAGGCATGATCTGAAATACGCGAGAGCACGAGTTAAGAGGAAATTCATAGAGTTAAACTACATCGCATGAACTAGAGTATGAAAGAATAATGGTATTTCCTAACGCCCTGTAACTTCCCTATTATAAATGTGGTGCGCTTCACACTCATAATAAAAACTCTACTAGATACGACTTTATAGACATCCTAGGACTCTTGAACTTAGTGCTTTGATACCAAGTTTGTCAAGCCCAGAGTCTACACCATGGACGTGGCCGGCACTCAGAACCACTAATGGCCTGAGCGGACCTTTGGCCAGGCCTGCTGCTAAATTGAATGCTAAATGCCATAGGGAAGCTATAAGTGTAATGGGCATGTAATACTTGAAAAGCAAATCTAGAGCTTTTGTTAATAAGTCTGAAAATCTGAACAACAATTATGTTTGCAAAATAATAGATAACTGAACTGAAATGGCTACTAGATTGACTCATCTGTGAAGCCTCTACTACTGAGAATGGTTCACCGAGATAAAACTCACGGCTACCTAAATAATCTACTAGCAACATCTAACAAATACTAATAAACTTGATAGGCTGGAGCCCTCCGGAAGCGAGGAGGTCTCACCAATGTTGGATGAATAAGATCCCACGGATGCGTTTGATACAGGTCCTAAACACTTGAGTCTGCATCATGTAAAGATGCAGCGCCAAATGGTGTCAATACGTGTGAATATATGGTATGTTAAATAGTTGAATGTAACAACAGGCTAAACTAAAATACTGAGTTGAACGAGTAAACTGAACGATAGCTGAAATGCACTAACTGATGCAATAAAACACAAGTATAAAATATGTGTAAAACTGTAATGCAAACCTGGAAACTTCTAGTCAATAATAAGTACTGAAAATATTTTATTTTAGTTGGGAGTTTCTCTTAATTGATAAACATCACGTGAGCACATGGTGTCCAACCTCTGGCCCAGTTGGGAGAGTTGTTCCAGACCTTGGGGGAGGGTAAGGAACGATACAAAGCTTAGATCCATATCTAAGCCACTTTAAGGCTAACTAAGGAATCTTCCAAATCAATGACACAATCCTATACTACGCTGGCAACATAGTTTTGGGGTTTGGATTATCTGAACCCTTACCCATTTTGGTGCTAAATAATCCTCCAAAAATAATGATCATAAAATAAAGCCCGTCTAAGGCAACTGAAAAGTCTACTGTAGAGCTTTCTAGCTCAAATTCAATACATGATTTAACTGGTGAGCCTGGTACTCAACTGACTGAGGTTACTGCCGGTGAGCCTCTATGCTAAAATTGATTTTAGTTTCTTTCTGAAAACATGCTCTGTAGTTAAAACTGACTAGGGTGAACTCTTTTTCTGAAATTCTTTTCTAAAGTTTGAAGCTATTTTCTTTATAACTGAAAACAAATGCAATAAAGCTAATATAACAATGCTTTCAAAATATTGCTTTCTTGCTAAAAGGGGTTCATGGGTTAAGATGACATGAATCGTAATCCAAAAATCAGGAGAGATAGGGTTATCAATATTTATAATACGAGAGTAGCAGAGAATAACTCAAAGTATAAAGAAAGAATCAAGTTCACAAACTTTGGACAGAAGCCCTAGCTCTAATCTCTTCTAGAAACTGAAACTGAAGATGTAGAATGTGAGAAAGAACATGATTTCTCACTATGAATAGCCTTACATACCTGGAAGGAGAAGAATCTCGAAGGAGAACCCTTGAAGAACCTTCTTATCTGAGCTTCTATGCTCTTGCTTGTTTGAAACCCTAGGTTGAATGCCTTAGAGCCTTGAGAGATAATTCTCTGAGATTGATCGACTAAACTGAACGTAATAACCCTTTTTGGGTGTTTAAATAAAGTGGGAAAAGGCCCTGAGGTATGAAAAGGACCAAACTATCCCTAACTTAACTTTTAAAAATATTTAGGAAATATCATCGGATGGCTCTCACGAGTGTGAGGTTACCCATGAGCCATGAGGTGACTCATCATTTGGAGTCATAGGCTCCAAAGCCTCTCCTTATATCGTATGAGTTGGGCTCATGAGTTGTTGACCCTTCCACGAGTTGTGGTCCAAATCATGGAGCTAGAGAAGATTTGCAACATCATTAGAAGGATCTCACAAGTGGCCCCATGGTTCATGGGTCTCACCATGGACCAACTCGTAGCCCACAAGGACACTACTGAGGTTCCCATGACTGGGTTCACGGATTTGGGCCCTCCGAAAGTTTGTGACCCTGCCCTTAAGGCCTGAAAACAGTAGAAAATCATTCTAAGTGCTGGTTTAGATGCCGGTTCAAAATCTGAGGTGTTACAATTTCAAGTATCTAAGGTCTATTATCCAAAAAATGTGGAGATTAACGAGGATATCACTCACAGTCAATGCAGAGTATTGAAATAGAGGCTCACATCTGGAGTCTTGTGCTAAGAATGTGCAACCAAAAGTTAATGGCAAGTTTTATAGAGTGGTGATTAGACCAACTATATTTTATGGGGCGGAGTGTTGGTCAGTCAAGAACTATCACTTTCAGAAGATGAAAGTTGTGAAAATGAGGATGTTGTGATGGATGTGTGTGCATATTAAGAGAGATAGAATTAGAAATGAGGATATCTGAAATAACGTGAGAATGGCTTTGGTGGAGGACAAGATGCGAGAAGCGAGACTGAACATGTGAAGAGGAGATGCACGAATGCCCCAGAGCGGAGGTGCGAGAGGTTGACTATGGGTGATTTCAGGAGAGGTATAGGTAGGCCGAAGAAGTATTAAGGAGAGATGTTTAGACAAGACATGATGCAGTTTCAACTTAACAAGGACATTACCTTAGATAAGAGGTTGTGAAGGACACAAATTAGGGTAGAAGGTTAATAGATAGTAATGTGTTGTCTCTCTATCTATCCATACTAGTAGTCATAGTATTGCTCCTGTAGTTTTTTGTCCTTCAATATTTGTTGCTTCTTGTATTTTAATTATCATATTGTTTTATTGTGGTTACTGCTTTCGCTTCTATTATTTTATTCTTTGGACTTCTTTAGACTATTTTTCCATGTTTGAGGTCTATCTAAAATAATTTATCTACCTTTGAAGTTGGGATAATGTTTGCGTACACTCGACTCACCCCACTTTGTGGGACTACACTGGTATGTTGTTGTCATAACTTAAGTATCTCTTGGGATCAAACTTAAACACTATGTAAAAAATTGAAGCAAAATCACACGAAATCTCGTTGACACACATATATATAGTAGGCAATTTGTTCACGTAATTAAATTTTTATTTTATAAATTTATTTGATTCAGAAGAGATTAACAAAATTAAAATGAATATATGAAGTGTTTGGGAAAAAAATTAATAAACTGGAAACAAAAACAAAGAGGGCTTGAGGTGTGAGAACGACTTTTCTTAAAGAAGATATCGTTCGTATACAAATTTGGAGAAAATACTAGTAATTTTTCCCTCATAGGGAACTCACATTAATTAATAGAGCAAAAGTGAGGCCTCTTATGAGAAGTCGCTTTTATTTCACAAACATATATGTCTTTTTATTTTGAATTTGAATTCAATTAAACTGATATTTTATTGTAAAATAAAATAAAATAAAATAATTAATTGGAAAAAGTACATAGTTGCCCCTTACGAGTAAACTATTTACAACTAAATACCCCTTTATAGAAAATACCCCCTAACTAATTACAAAAAATGTTCATCGTAGCTTTTGTATTTATTTATCTCCTCTTTCATTCTTTTTCTTTTTATTTCTCTACCTCTTTTCCCGTTTTTTTTCTTTATTTTTTTTCATGCTTCTTTGTTCATTTATTTTTTTCTCAACTTAAGTTATTCTTTGTTTTCTTTTTGCAACATAATCTGATTCATACTCAATTTTGGCTCTCTCTTTTTTCTCCTTTTTTGGATTTTTGTTTTTTGTTTCTCTACTTCTTCTTTTTCCTCCATAATTTAATTTTATTCATGATTTTTTTTGCTCTTTTTCTTTATTCTTATTTTTTATATAATAAAAAAAAGATAATTGATATAGAAAATATTTCTTCATTTTTTTTATTTTATTTACTCCTTTTATTTTTTCTCATTTATTTTTTTATTCTTTATTTTTTCTCAAATCATATTATTCTTTATTTTTTCACCATAATCTAATTTCATACTTAATTTTGGCTCTTTTATTGTTTTTAATGTTCATTATTTTAATTTTTTATTTCTTATTTTTTTCTAATTTCATTTAATTTCTTTTATTTTATTTTTTTCTCCATAATCCAATTTCATTCACCTTTTTTGCTCTTTTTCATTGAGGTGTGCTTCAATCCTTCAGTCTGACACTCTCCTGTACTCTATGATATCATCATAGTATATTTATATACTGACATAGTATTATTGAGGTCTACTTCAGTCCTTCAGTCTGATACTCTTCAGTCCTCCATGATACCCTCACAGTATATCTATATATCAGCATAGTAACATGGAGGACTACTTCAATCCTTCAATGAGACACTCTATAGTATACCTCATCTGTATACCCCATAATATATCTATATATTGACATGGTATCATCTGTCAATGAGACACTCTTCAATTCTCCATGATACCACCACATTGTATCTATATACTGACATTTTATCATCTTTTAATGAGACACTCGGCAGTCCTTCATGATACCATCACAGTATATCTATATACTGTCATGGTAATATCTTTCAATAGGACACTCCACAGTCCTCCATGATACCATCACAATATATTTATATATACAAATATGGTATCATCCTTCAATGAGACACTCATCAGTCCTCTATGATACCACTACAATATATTTATTTACTGGCATGGTATCATCCTTCGATAAGACACTCATTAGTTCTTCATGATACTATTACAGTATATTTATATATTGCCATGGTATCATTGAGGTCTGGTTCAATACTTCAGTGAGACTTCTCAGTTCTCTATGATAACATCACAGTATATGTATATATTAACATGGTATCATTGAGGTATGCTTCAGCCCTTTAATAGACCACAAGATTTAAAAATCTTCTTTACTTTCATAAACTCCGCGTCAAGTCAAAACATGACAAATAAGTTGAAATGGAGGGACAAAATTATTCTAAAAATAGTTAGTTAATACTTTTATTTTTATTTTAAAAAAAAAGGAAAAATAGAGAAACAAACATAGACTTAAAAAGAAGATAAACTAACAAAAAAAAGAATTAAGAAAAAAATGGAAAAAAAGAAACAAATAAAAAATACAAAAATAAATGATAGAAATATTTTAAAAATGATATCTCTAATAATGTATAAAAGAAGACAAAAGAAAATTTTGTTTTCATTCACAAAAAGAGACAAAAAAATATTTTTTATTAATTTTAATTTAAATAAATCACTAGTGATTTTAGTATTTTTTAAAAAAAATTATTTAATTGTTTGGTCTAATTATTTAATTTTTATATATTTTTATTAATCTAAAAATAGTTAGCTAATATTTTATTTTTATATTTTATTTTATACTTAAAAAGGAAAGGACAAAAATTAAATGAAAAATAAATGTACATCCCACCATGTGCAATACTTTTAAATAAAAAAGACAAAAAAAAAGACAAAAAAATTAAGAAATAAAGGGATAAAAAGTCGGAGTATTAAATTCACTTGAAATTTTGTCTTAAAATAATAAAAGAGATGGTAGGGCACTCAGGTAAATTTTCTTAGCCGAGTGGACATTGGTGTAATTAGTATGGGAGGGGGCATGGTGTAAATACTTTAATTTTCTAATTTATTTAATGTATTTTTTCCTAATTAATTTAGTACTCGACCCGACTCAATTCTTAAGTCCAAGTTTAAATATTTAATATTAATATATATAAATATTTGCTCACACAAATACATGAGAATATTCTTAATCAAATGAATAGAGTGGACAAGGACTTAAAAATACCAAAATGGTGGCTATCAATCACTGATGTGTGAGAAACCCACTTTTCATGTATATAACAAATAATACAATAATTCCCCACTAGTTTGTTATATTTCTCATAATATCAACTACTGATGTGTGAGAAATCCACTTTTCACATATATAAGAAACAATACAACAATCTCCCACTAGTTTGTTATATTTTTTATAATATCAAGAATACCAAAAAGTATTTTATAAATATTTGAACTTTTCAAAGTGTAAATACTTTAAAGTTCTGACGAAGTTATTTCTATCTTAATGACTTGAACCACAACTTCATGTGTCAAGATCAAAAATATCACACATGCACATTATTTTAGTAATTCAAAAATTTAATATATACTTTAGCACGTTTACGGCCATGTGCTCATCCTGATTTCATGAGTACTTACAAGATCAACCCTTTAAGTCTTGCTTGATGTTGCACCACTTTAATATTTATATAGATAAAATTAGTTAGTATGTCCTTGTTAATATAGACATTTACTAATTTCATTAGAAATTTAATTCAACCTCTTCATATAACAGTATGTACCACAAAGTTTGTAATTATTCCCTTATGTTTCAGACATTAAACAAGTCTGTGACTCCTATCACAACAATATGAAGTACATTAGAATTGAGACGCTGAAAAGAAATCAGTGCTTAATCAACATAAAGCAACATGTTATTATCTCATTGAATTTATTTTGTTAGAGTGTACACTAACTCAAAATTGAGTTTTCGTTGTTTGTGCTTAGTTTAAGGATTTTAGCCTCATTACTTCACTAATTTGTTGTACTATATTTCTTGTCAATAATTTAATTAGTGGTTCTGTCAAATTCTTATTTGATCTCATGATGTGAGGCCAAAAAGTCATATTTTCAGCTATCATTTATTTCACATTTGATTCTTTTTATCGTCGCTTTGATCATTGATTTTATGAATTACGCTTATGTTGGTTGGTTTTGAAGATTACGGTCAAAAATGAATGAATTTAAGCCAAAAACGAATATAATAAAGTTTTAAAGTCTTAATAGAAATCAAAAAAGTCAATCTGGAGATAGTTCGAAAGTACAAGACCAAGTAAGAGGCTTAAAGTAGAGAAAAAATCAAGCAAGGACACCAAATGACTTTTCACAATGAGCCCAGCAAGGCGGGCCGCGTTGCGATAGCATTGGAGAAATGTAGAGAAAATAAAAAAAGCTACTGGTCAAGTGACTTATCATAGAGCGTCGAGCGAGGCGATAGTGCAATTTGCCAAAATGGTTTGTCACCTCGCGCCCAGCAAGGCGGTAGTGCAATTTTGGGCCAAAAATTTATACTCCATCTTAATGAAGGGTATTTTCATTTCGGGGTCTTTAGAAACCCTGTATATACATTCTAAACACGATTTTGAGGGATTATCAAGCCTAGAATGCATAGAAAGGGAGAAGAACAAAATTTTCGTAGGTTTTCATTTGTTATTTCTTTCTTTAATAGTTAAATGAATGTTCATTAATTCTTTACTTCGTATTTGAATCATGAGTGGCTAAACTTCTCTATTCTAGGGTTGTGGTGTTAACGTGAAGGTTGTAGTTTGATAAGCGTACGCTTATAAAGATTTTTCATTATTGAGTTGCTCACTTTTTTGTAACACCCCCACCCATTCGAAATGTTTAAATTAATCTGTATATTTGAGGTAAAACTAAGAGTGCTTAATATACTAAGAAGGATGAGATATTCAAATATCTCAATGGTCGTATATTGAGTTTTGAAGTCAAGCTAGTAGTGAAATAAAAATTGGCAAAAGTTATCGCAAATTACTTTCATAAATTCTCTGAAATTTGGGTCAGATGTCTCAGAGTTTTTCTCTCAATCTATAATGATTTAGTGAGACCACTATATATCAAATCAAAGTCCTACAAATTTATTTTCTAAGGCATTAAATTGTTTGCCCATACGACTTCAGAATAGAGAAATATTAGTGTTTTTGTAAAACTGCACAAGCAGACACGTGGGGCATGCCCCAAGGTCGGTGGAGGCCCTTAAATACGTCATATTCTTTATTCTAATCCATTTATTTTCATCCAAAACCTAGAAAAACAATAGAAAAGATCATAAATCCTCCATTGATCTTCATGGTCTTAGCTTGGGTCCTTGACGAAAGTTGTTTTACGTTGTGAGCCCATTATTATGGTATAGTTTACCCAGTCAATTTCATTGTCTAGATTCATGGGTGTTGTGACATAAGGATTTTTGGCTGCGTGATAAGGTTTCAAGCATTATTCTGAGCTTGAAAGCAAGGTAAGATTCTCTTTTTGTTGGTTCTAGCCTCGGTAAGTTGCAGATAGCAGGGGCGGAGCTACTTGAAGTCCAGAGATCCGAACCCCCTTCGTCAAAAAATTACACTGTATATATAGAATCAAAAATTTTACTTATGTGTATATATTTAATATTGAACCCCCTTAGCATAAGTCAAAAGCTTAGCTCAATGGCAAAGGGGGTTCAGAATCTCGCCTTATGTGTGCATGTTCGCGTGTTCGAAACTGACTTACAACTTTTTTTTTCAATGTTTTAATTTAAGGTTTTCTTATTTTTTTTCCTAAAAACAGGTGCACCGTGCACCTACGTCGCCATTTTGTTTGAAAGTTACATAATATTTAAATCCCTAATTAAAAGTCAAACAATAAAAAAACCTTTTCACTTCCACTTTTCAATTCTCTTTTTTTCTCTCGACTCTTCCGTCTCTCCTCTTTGGCTCTTTCACTTCTTCAAATTCTTGGTTTCTTGCTCCACTGATTGCTGCTCGTGGTTATTGCTATTGCTGCTGGTTGGCTCGCATCTACTTTCATTTCATCACGAAAGGAGCAAATGGCTATTGTGTTGCGATATATTGATAGAATGGGATTTGTGAAGGAGAGGCTTATTGATATTGTTCATGTTCAAGATACTAGTGCTTTATCTCTAAAGAGCGCAATTGTTAATTTACTTGCTCAACATTCATTGAGTCTATCACATGTTCGTGGTCAATGTTATGATGGAGCAAGCAACATTCAAGGTGAGATCAATGGCCTTAAAATATTGATTAGGCAAGAAAGTAGACCGGCTTATTCCATCCATTGTTTTGATCAACTTCAACTAACTCTTGTTGGGGTCTCTAAAAAGTGTATTGAAGTGAAAAAACTTGTAGTGTTGGTCTCAAATATTTTAAATGTGTTGGGCTCTTCTTTTAAGCGTATGGATGAACTTCGAGATTCTCAAAAAGAAAAAATTCAAGAGGTATTAGATATGGGTGAACTTACAACCAGTAGGGGCTTGAATCAACAACTTGGTCTTTCAAGAGCTTGTGATACTCGTTGGGGATCTCATTATAAATCCTTTAGCAATTTTATTCTTATGTTTGGCTCTATTATTGATGTTCTTGAATCACTTGTTCTTGAATCACTTGTTCTTGATGCATGAAATATGGATGAAAGAGCCAAGGCAATGGGACATCTCGAAGCTTGTAGAACATTTGGGGTTGCGTTCATGTTGCATTTGATGAGAGATATTTTGGCAATCACAAATGAGCTTAATAAATGCTTACAAAAAAAAGAGCAAGATGTTGCAAACGCCATGCTACTTGTTGAAGTAGCAAAGAGAAGGTTGCAAGTTTTAAGGGATGATGAATGGGATTCTCTTATTGATAAGGTATCTATATTTTGTAACAAACATGAAATTTTGATACCTAACTTTGAGGAGCCATATGTTAGCTCTTTAAGATCTCGACGAAGACTTGCTGACTATACAGTCTTACATCATTATCATGTTGAAGTGTTTTAAAACATTATTGATTGGCAACTTCAAGAGCTCAATAATCGATTTGATGAGGTGATGACTGATTTGCTCCATGGAATTTCTTGTTTGAATCCAATTAACTCATTTTCAAGTTTTGACATCAAAAAAATAATGAGAATGGCTGAATTATATCCAGATGACTTTGATAAATTTAGTATGGGTACTCTTGAGAATCAACTTGCAAGTTACATTATTGATGTTCGTGATTTTGATAAAAACTTCTCCGATCTAAATAAGCTCTGTGATCTTTCCAAAAGATTAGTTCAGACAAAGAAACATTCAAATTATCCTCTGGTATTCCGCTTAGTGAAACTTGCTTTACTTCTACCAGTTGCCACTGCATCCGTTGAAAGAGCTTTTTTGACAATGAAGCTTATCAAGAATGACTTGCGAAGTCAAATGAGTGATGATTCTTTTAGTGGTTTCTTGGTGCCTTATTTAGAAAAAGATGTATTTGATAATATTTCAAATGATGCTATTATTAAGACATTTCAAGATATGAAATCTCGTAGAGTACAATTATAATAATGTATGTACTTGCATTTTCAATAGTAAAACTATGTTTTGATAGGCTTCTTCGCGTATTGTTTTGTTTAATTTAGTTAAGCTTTTCAAAGATATGCATTTGGTTAAATGCAAAACTGCCCAGTTAGATAGACACTAGCCAGTCTGGTAGACTTGGCATTAAGAGCTTGGGTTCAAATGAGTATTTTTATTTTGGTTTGAGACTTTTTTGTAAGTCGTTCTAATATAAACGTTTTAGCTTGCTCTATGTTTGCACTTCCAGGAACTGAGAGAATTCAAAATGAATTGAAAAACTTGCAGAAAAACTCCCTACTTCTTGCAATACAGCTACAAGTATATATGAATATGACTTTATTCTCCGTTCTTACATGCTCTCCGTGATATGATCTGTTATCTTTTTCCTATTTGTTGTTTGTGTTGAGCTAAAGTTAAACTTTATATAATTTTCTCATATTTGATCCGACCCATTTATTTGTTAATACTGTTAGCGTACTTACTTGTTTTTTTTGAACCCCTTTAATAAAATTCCTGGCTCCGCCACTGGCAGATAGTATTTTGCAACAAAAATTTGTATATTTTATCAGATTATCGTAACACTTCTTGTACTTCTTTGTTGATTGTGTTTCCACCTTGGTTTAGTGGTGTATAGGTATGGGTAGAAGTTCATAGGTCACATGGATTTTTCAGGAAAAAGTATGTTAAGGCTATTATTTCTTTTCAGTATGATCTCTTAAAACCTAAGTACGATATGGCTAGTATACTATAAATGTGCTACTCGTAGTCGTACTTAATATGTTAGCTGCTTGAGTAGGTATATCTATCCCTTGTCAAAACTTTCATTTTATAGATAGCGACCTCGTGCTATACACGACTAAAATTACTTTTATAGGTTGCTTGTAGCTTATTTTGCTCACCTTTGGGGCTGCTTGAGTATTGTGACACCTCGGGATATTTGATTGGTAGTTAATGCCCTCGGGAATATTGTAGTGAGCTGCAGGAATTTTACTTGTGCCTTTTGGGATATATGCAGGTTGCCTAAGGGTCTATTGAAATATATTAAAGCCTACATGCTATTTTGAATACCTAAAGGGCCAGAATAAAGCTTGTTCACTCACAGGCTATAATGTTTGCCAAAGAGGGCTAGAATGAGGCTTACAGGCTAAGGAGTTACTTACAGGGCTAGATCATTATATAGGAGCCTTGTATGCTCAAATACAAATACAAGAGCCTTGTCTACATAGATATAGATATAGGAGCCTTGTGTGCTCAGATACAAATAAAATAGTCTTGTGTGCTCAGATATATATACAGGAGCCTTGTGTGATCAGATAAGATACAGTAGCCTTGTGTGCTCAAATATAGATACAAGATTCTTGTGTGCTCAGATATAGATACAGGAGCCTTGTGTGCTCAGATATAGATACAGGAGCCTTGTGTGCTCAAATACAGATATAGTAGTCTTGTGTGTTCAGATACAGATACAAGAGCATTGTGTGCTAAAATATTGATACAGAAGCCTTGTATGCTCAGATATATATACAACAGAATTATGTTCTCAGATACAGATACAAGAGTCTTATGTGCTTAGATACAGATACAAGAGCATTGTGTGCTCGATTACTCAGAACCTCTAGGCTAGACAGATGTACAGAACCTATGGGCTAGTCAATTACATCGAGCCTGCGGATGGACAATTATATAGATGGCCACAGGATCAGGTGGGTGCCAATAGAGGTATGTAGATTGATTTTGTACCTGACAGGATTATAGGGGCTCGAGTAGGTGGTATTGATTATTATTTTTACCTTCTAAGATTATGTGAGTCCGATCGGGTTGTTGTTTGATTATTATTGTATTATCATTATTTCTAACTCTTCTTTCCGAGTATATTCAGTAATTGATGATATTATTTTGCTTGGTTCAGTAATGTTGACTGTTGATTTAGTTATGGATTTAAGGTTTAAGCCATGAACATGTAAGTACTTTCTAGCTAACCTCTGACTCTCTATCCGAGTATTTACAATACTTTATGATATTGGTTCAGCTACTTATAGATTTAGGAGTCAGTAAGCGCATTCAGATTATCTTTGGCCCCTTATCTGTATTTACATTTGGTACTTTATGATACATGCTCAGTAATTATTTGCCTTGCACACTCGGTACACTATTTTGTACTAACATCGCGAGCCTGAGGATACTGCACTCATGCCTGCAGGTCCTGATAGGTAGGTAGGTAGGCCTTCTCCATAGTATTGTCGAGTTTTAGTAGATTGTCCAGCTTCACTTCTTTTGGAGTTGTCGTCTTTTGTTGTAGATAGTTGAAGGGTAGGTCGGGGTCTTGTCCCCATAAATTATAGTACTCTTAGAGACTTGTAGACTTTGAGTTGTATAGATGTGATTGTTGATCATGTTGACCTCGTTGTCCTATCTTTTTAGCACAACAGCATGTTGGCCTTGATTGTACATGTATATATGTGTTCAGTTTATGTGTTTCTAAATATAATGATGGTCTAGTCGGCCTGCATAGCATTACTTGATTATAGACAGCAGGGTGGCTTTGACAAACACATGATTTTGTTTATGTTCTATATCAATTACTAGGATTAGTTGAGTTTATTACAGGTTATGTTTACAGGGGCCTTACCGGTTAGAGCTTATTTTTAAGTCGAGATATGCTTATTTATTTACTTGATTTGTGGCTGGTATTATGCTAGTAGTGTAGTTGTCCAGCAAGAATCGACTCGGGTCTAAGTTGGCACCAAGTGCCAGTTGCGTCCCTAAGTTGGGGCATGACATTTTTATTGAGCGTAATTATTTGATTTTCTGGAGAATTATCGAATACTATATGTGGCATGTAAGTTGGACTCGAAAGAGGAATTTGCGCGCATAAGAAGAAAAAGTAGGGCATGTGTCACGCCCCGAGGTTATTCCCTAGATGTAACATGGGACCTGGGACCACAAGTGCCCCAAGCTTTGGTCATAGTATTCTCAAGCATAACAAAAGATAAACGGAAGCATAATAAATAAATCCGGAATCACATAAATGGATAATCAAGTCAAATAGGAATAAAAAATCCAGAAAGAGACTCAAAGTTGTCTATGTCTGAAAAGCCTCTACTCATGACATAAAGAGTTGCTAGGACAAGACCCTAGCTACCTCAAAGTGTGGAAAATACAATAGCTAACACTGACTAAGAACATAACTAGTCCTCGATCTAAGAGGACTCACCAACAACTGGCAGAAGGTGGCCTGGAAACTCTAGCCATGGGTCTGAGGAGGACACCTGAATCTGCATCATCAAAGGATACAACACAAGATATGCGTCAGTACTATAGGATGTACCGAGTATGTGAGTGATGCATGAATCATGATAAAAATAGTTTAGAACATGTTTAAGAATGAACTTGTTACGTAAAGAAAGTACATAAATAAATATCAAGGTATAAGACTTGAAACATGAAATAAAGCTTAAGTTTCATAGTATAGAACCATATAATTTCATAGCTTGAAAATAAACATGTGGGAGTTTTTCTTAACCGACATAAACCATGCTGAGCTACATGGAGTCCAGTGTCATGTACCCCCACTGAAAAGGACTTTCCTAACCGGACAAAGTTAGAACTATGTCGTACCAGGATCCTGTCATGATAAGCCACAGAGGGCAACCTACGGTGGCAACGTAGTTTTGGACTTGGGTTATCTGAACTCTCGTCTCTTGGTGCTAAATACTACTCCCAAAATATATAACATGAGCTCATATACATGTGACATATCTGATGCCAAACTTGTTTATAACTTTTTCATACCCTGGATCGTCATACTACTCATGAATTATAGTTTAGAAATCGATTCATGAGCATTGATGGAACATCGGGTGTCTTGCATTGCATAATAATTCATAACTTGAAAACTTGCATGACGTTAGTTCAATTTCATAATAACCTATACTTTCATAAAACATAAGAACTAGGCATGCACTTGCTTGAAATTCATGAAATCATGCCATCATTTTCCTCAATTTCTTAAATCACTTCATGCATGTAGGATTCACTATAATTAACCTTCAATTCATGAAATAGAAATTCATATGTAAGAATCCATACAAAATCATGCAATTTAATGAAACTTCATAATAAAATCATGAGAAGGCAATTTATAGCAAAACCCAAAAGAATTGGGTAAAAACCCTAATTTGAAAGTTCATGAAATCACAATTTAAAATTTGAGAGTTTTGGGAACAAGGGTGAAAGGAATTCATTATTGAATAACCACATACCTTGATTGAAGCTAACCCACTTGAATGGAAAAGACTTAGGAGACTTGAACTTGGAGCTTGAGACCTAGAGCTTGGGAGAGTTCTTTTCTTTTTTGGGAGATGAGTGAGGTAATGAGAAGGGTCTTAGGCTAATGAGGGTGAAAACCCTTCTAGAAATAGCCAAAACGACATCATTTAGGAGTTAAAAGGGTGGGTAATGACTAAAATACCCCTGGGATTTAGTTAAGAAAAAACTAGAAAATGGGTCGACTTCAGGAATCACGGGTCGGTTCTACGGGTCATCGTTTGAACCACGACCCGTGGTTCCAACTCGTGGTTCTTGGCCAACTAATCAGGCTGCGGAATATAATCTACGGGTCAACAGGATGGACCCGTAGAATGGATGACGGGTCGTCAAATGGACTCGTCGTCGCTGGGGACCTAGCTGGCCTCTGGATCAACCCACGACTCAGAAGGACGGTCCGTCCTTTGAATAACGGGTCGTAGAACTGAGTCGTCGTTTTCAGAGGGACTTGTCATGCCTCTGATTTGGTTCCACGAGTCGACAGGACGGACCTGTGGTTTGAACCACGATCCGTAGAACCAACTCGCGGTTCCAAACCAGAGACTGAATCAACAGAAGGGAACCACGGTTCCATTCACGACTCATGGTTCGAACCACGGTCCGTGATTTGGACCCGTCATTCCTGGAAACATGAAATTTTCCTGAGTTTCAGACTTGATAGCTGGTTCAATTTTCGAAGTGTTACAGCATGATTGTGAATCCTATAAGGAAAAGGGAACGATTTGCTAATGTGGATAAAAATATACCTATTAGCCTTGCTTCGTTGACACAGATGACATTTCACATGCACTTCACTATCGACCGACGATCATAGAAATATAGGCGTTAGAAATATCGAGTAGCCTTAGAGTATTGGCATGATGCTCAATAAGTAACATCAACATGCAACTAGTAACTCAGGAAAATAATTAAGTGTGTAATTGGATAACGCAACTGGATTGTTAAAATCGTCATAACCCTGGATCTTTCTCTCATCTGAATTACATCAAAAACATCTACGGCTTGCTTTAAATTTAGCTATTGTTATTCTTAGCTAATTTAGCATAGTAAAACATAATTTCAAAAATTGTTTGTTACTCGTTGAATAGTTGAAGTAATAATTCAAAGTAGATAATCATTTCGACAAATCTCTGTGAAATTAATAACTGAACTTAACCTCCTATACTACTTGTACGATTGTATACCTGCACATGCGTTAGCTGCAACACCTCACATACACAATAACTATAGTTCCGTTTATGACTAATTCTCTTGTATAAGTATGTCTTAAGTCTTGATTTCCCATTATATACCTTATTGTGAGTCACACACATGATAATCTCACTATCACAAAATATAGAAATAGCTGGCATAAGTTGTGGCCACAACTTAATATCTAATTGCTCAAATTTGTAGCTGAAATGATAATCACGGTGCTGGAGATAAGGAACCAAGAGCCTAAGTAGGTAACCAAAAGAGTCTTAAAACTTTATTGAGCTGTTATTTCAAAATAACTTAAACTAAAAGGAAGATTAAAAAATATTTAAAAATGAAAGGTAGAAATGTGCAGTTTAATGATCGAGAGAAAGAAGGTTTCTCCTATTATTGTGTTGGTTAACTAATTTACGTAATGTGCACTTGAAAATACACGCAAAAGTTTTTTCAAATTTGAACCAGAAGTGTCTAATAAGAAAACCTTTTCATGTGTTTTAGTGCTCAATTTGAATAAGACATAGTTTAAGTGTCTAAATGAAATTTACTAGTAACAAATTTAAGGAATTGCTGATGTATTAAGCCTTTTGTTTTTATCAAAAGGAAGAGGTAGCAGAATCAGTGACAAGAATATCAAGTATCTATATTTCAACATAGAAGTCCATATATTTAGTTATGTACATTTTGCTAGATAGGCACTAAAATGTGCATAAAAAAAAGGACAAGTGAAGAATTCCATATAAGCTATACATAGGTTACAACTCATTTATAGTTTTGATATATTTCGCATCAGCTATCATATATGACAACAACCTGAAGGCTCCTCTTCACAGAACAAGGAAAGTTTACACCTCCGGAAATTACCATCTTTAGTTGACATCCTGGAGAAATTGCGTAGCTCACGTAGTTCAGGAGATAGCTCTGACATCTAGCCATACAGTCTTATGTGAGTTTTAATGGGCTCTCGGCATAAAGGACACAATGTTATAGTGACACCACATTCCTTGCATGTCTGATTTAGAAAAACGAGTAAAGATTTCAATAGCTATTTCCCAGTCTAGAATAAGAGTTGTAGGTAATCTAAAATTCAAATGCTAATAGCAACAATTAAATGAGGTGCTAGGATGTAATTTAAGGGTCAATAGGATGGACCCGTAGAATGGATGATGGGTCGTCAAATGGACTTGTCATCGCTGGGGACCTAGCTGGCCTCTGGTTCAACCCACGACTCAGAAGGACGATCTGTCCTTTGAACGATGGGTCGTAGAACTGAGTCGTTATTTTCAGAGGGACTTGCCATGCCTCTGATTTAGTTCTACGAGTCGACAGGATGGACTCATTGTTTGAACCACGGTCTGTAGAACCAACTCATGGTTCCAGACCAGAGACTAAATCAACAGAAGGGAACCACGGTTCTATTTCACAACCCGTGGTTCAAACCACGGTCCGTGGTTTGGACCCGTCATTCCTGGAAACATAAAATTTTCTTGAGTTTCAGACTTGATAGCTGGTTCGATTTCCGAGGTGTTATAATATCTCCCCCTTGGGATCATTCATCTTCGAATGAATACTAAGCAAGGGAAAATTGAAGATAAAAATAGCCCAACTATAAATAAAACATGAAATTCAAGGAATAAACATGAAAACTGAACTTTTTAACTTAAAACATGGTTAAATCAACTTCAAAATCATGAATGCATGCTAGGACCATGAGAGTAACTGATGGAATAGGATCGGAGGAACATACTAAGGATGAAACTATTACCTCAAGTTAGAACGGAATCGAAAGGAAAGAGATGGGGATATTTGGCCTTCATGGCCTCTTCCGCTTTCCAAGTAGCTCCTTCAACAAGCTGATTCCTCCAAAGAAATTTTACCGAAGCAACTTCTTTGTTCCTCAACCTCCAAATCTGACGATCAAGGATTTCTACGGGGACCTCCTCATAGGTAAGATTATCCTTCACACCTACATCCTCCAAAGGGACAATCAAGGTCGGATCACCAACACACTTCTTCAATAAGGAAATATGGAAAACTGGATGAACCGCTTCCAAATCCGATGGCAAATCCAACTCATAAGCAACCTTACCAACCTTTCTCAGAATCCGATAAGGACCTACAAAACAGGGACTAAGCTTCCCTTTCTTGCCAAATCTCATCACACCCTTCATGGGTGACACCTTTAGAAATACCCAATCATCCACTTCAAATTCTAATTCCCTCCTCCTCACATCCGAGTATGATTTCTGTCGACTCTGAACGGCCTTCAACCTCCCCCTAATAAGTTGAACCTTCTACATGGTCTCATGCACCAAATCTGGGCCAATCAAAGCTTCCTCACCTACCTCAAACCAACCAATAGGAGATCTACATCTCCGACCATAAAGTGTCTCATACGGAGCCATCTGGATACTAGAGTGAAAGTTGTTGTTGTAGGAAAACTCGATAAGAGGTAAGTGATCATCCCAATTACCTTTGAAATCAACCACACAAGCTCTCAACATATCCTCCAAAGTCTGAATAGTACGCTTTGCCTGGCCATCTATCTGAGGGTGAAAATTTGTGCTAAGCTTCACCTGAGTACGAAGACCTCTCTGAAACGATCTCCAAAACTAAGAAGTAAACTGAGTACCCCTAGCTGAAATGATGGACAAAGGAACACCATACAATTGAACTATCTCCCCGATGTAGAGTCTGGCATAGTCGTCTGCTGAATCCGTAGCCTTAACAGCCAAGAAATGGGATGATTTAGTCATCCGGTCGACAATCACCCAAATCGAATCATGTTACCTTCGAGTACGAGGCAAACCTGAAATGAAGTCCATATTGATTGCTTCCCATTTCCAAGTGGGAAGGTCAATATCCTAAATCATGCCACCCGGTCGTTGGTGCTCTACCTTCACTTGCTGACAGTTGGGACACTTAGCCACAAAATGGGCTATGTCCCTCTTCATACCATTCCACCAATAGACTTCCTGTAGATCATGGTACATCTTGGTGGCACCGGGGTGGATGGAATATCTGGAACTATGAGCCTCAATTAGAATCTCCCATCTCAACCCATCTACATCTGGCATACACAGTCGACCCTGATAACGAAGTACACCATCTCCCCCTTGGGAGAACACCTCAACCCTTTGCTGATGGGCTGCACCCTTAAGCTGAAGTAAAATGGGATCACTGTCTTGCCTTGCCTTCACTTCTGCTACCAAGGATGATTCAGAACCATTCTGAACAATAACACCACCTTCTGTCGAGTCCATAAGGCGAACTCCCAACCGAGCTAGCCTATGAACCTCCTTAACCAGTTCCTTCTTTCCTTCTTCGACTGAAGACACACTACCCATCGACAATCTACTAAGTGCATCCGCCACAACATTGGCCTTACCCGAATGGTAAAGCACACTCATGTCATAGTCCTTAAGAAGCTCAATCCATCTCCTCTGTCGCAAATTCAATTCCTTCTAAGTGAACATATACTGAAGACTCTTATGATCAGTGAATACATCCACATGCCCACCATACAAGTAATGTCTCCAAATCTTCAAAGCAAAGACCACGGCTACCAACTCAAGATCATGAGTAGGATAGTTCTTCTCATGAGTCTTAAGTTGTCTCTAAGCATAAGCAATCACCTTACCACGCTGCATCAAAACACAACCCAAACCAATTCTAGAAGCATCACAATACACAACAAAATCATTGAGTCCTTCGGGTAGAGCTAACACTGGAGTTGTGGTCAATCTAGTCTTTAATTCCTGAAATTTCTTCTCACATAAGTCGGACCACTGAAATTTTACCTTCTTCTGAGTCAATCGGGTCAAAGGGGCAGCAATGGAAGAAAATCCTTCCACAAACCTCTTGTAGTAGCCAGCCAAACCCAAAAAACTTCTAATATCAGACGGGGAAGTGGGTCTAGGCCAGTTCTTTACCGCCTCGATCTTTTGAAAATCAACTCGAATACCATCCCTAGTCACAATATGACCCAGAAATGCAACGGACTGCATCCAGAATTCACACTTGCTAAATTTAGCACATAACTGTCGGTCTTTGAGAGTTTGCAACACAACTCTCAAATGGTCCGCATGCTCCTCCTCACTCCAACAGTAGATGAGGATATCATCAATGAAAACAATCACAAACATATCTAGGTATTGTTTGAACACACGGATCATCAAATCCATAAAGGCTACAGGAGCATTGTTAGACCAAAAGACATCACAATAAATTCATAATGACCATACCGAGTTCTGAAGGTTGTCTTTGGAATATCACACTCTCTAACACGAAGATGATGATAACCGGATCTAAGGTTGATTTTGGAGAAGAAACTAGCACCCTAAAGCTGATCAAACAAGTCATCAATCTTAGGAATGGGATATTTAGTCTTGATTGTGACCTTGTTCAACTGACGGTAGTCAATACACATTCTATGAGAACCATCTTTCTTTCGAACAAATAAAACTAGGGCACCCCATGGATAAATGCTAGGCCTGATGAAACCTTTATCAAAAAGATCCTTCAACTGATCCTTTAACTCCTTAAGCTCCGCGGAAGCCATTCTATAGGGAGGAATAGAGATAGGATTCGTATCTGGAAGAAGATTTATCCCAAAGTCGATTTCCCGCTCGGGAGGGACTCTGGGCAAATCCTCGGGAAACACTTCTGGAAACTCATTCACAACAGGAACAATTGAAGGAATGGAGTTTCGAACTCTGTGTCCATAACCCGCACTATGTGATAAATATATCCCTTTGAAATCATCTTCCTAGCCTTAAGATAAGATATGAAATGACCTTTCGAGGAAGGGGGACTACCTTGACATTCTAAAACGGATTCATTTGGAAACTTGAAACTGACAACCCGAGTACGACAATCAACAGAAGCATAACAAGCATGTAGCCAATCCATACCAAGAATAACATCAAAATATGTCATCTCCAATTTCACTAAATCCGTTGAAGTGACTCTATGAAGGACCTAGATAGGACAATTTCGGTAGATGTTTTTGGCTAAGACTGACTCACCAACAAGGGTAGAAACACAAAAGTGTTCTAAAAGCATTTCAGGACAAATTTCAAATTTGCATGCTACATAAGGAGTCACAAAAGATAAAGAGGCATCGGGGTCCAACAAAGCATACACATCGAAAGAGAAGACTTTCAACATACCAGTGACAACATCTGGGGAATCCTCCTGGTCCTAACGAGAAGACATAGCATAAAGACGGTTCTGGCGCTGACCACCAGAACTAGAAGTTGTGCCCTGTTGGGCTGGGCGACCTCCTGGGGCTGCTGGAGCAGACTGAGCTCTACTACCACCCTGCCCCTTCTTAGTTGAAGGGCAATCTCTAACCATGTGTCCAGCCTGTCCATACCCAAAGCATGCTATTGTGCCCGCACGACACTCCCCCGGGTGATTCTTCCCACACTTGTTGCAAATGGGATAGGATGGGCCTCTAGTAACACTCCCCTGAGACTGCGAATGAGAACCAGATATTCTACCACTCTGATCATGATGAGGCCTCGGGGCCTGGGTAGGAGCACTAGCAGAAGAATGAACGGGTCCTGATGACTTCTTTTGAAATGAGGAGTGGTGTCCGCCACCGGACCTTTGATGGCCAAAACCTGAACTCTCAGATCTAACTTTCTTGTTCTCCCTAGCCATATCCCTAAGCTTGTCCCCCTCGATCTGGTGAGCATGAGTCATGAGTCTGGAAATATTCATATCACTCAACAGCATAACAAACCTACACTCCTTCTTCACCATGTCTGAAACCCCATAGATAAACTTACTCATTTGGTCATGCGGGTACGCTACCATAGAAGAGGCATACCTCGATAATTGAGTGAACTTCAAACTATACTCTTAGACTGACATCGACCCCTGTCTCAAGTTCACAAACTCCTCAGTCTTTGCTTGTCTCAACTCTCAGGGAAAGAACCGGTCGAGGAAAGCCCTCTCGAAACACTCCCAAGTCATAGGGACCACGTCCCTAGCTCTAGCCTCCTTCCACTAGGTAAACCAGATATGAGCTACATCCTTGAGTTGGTAGGATGCGAGCTCCACACAATCAGCACCAACCACTAGCATAACATCAAATATCTTCTTCACTTTATTAATAAAGGTAAGTGGGTCCTCACTCACTTTCGAACCCCAAAATTTGGGTGGGTTCATTCGAACAAAATCACGAACTCGGGCCGCTACCCCACCTTGAGGGTGGACTGAGATAGGAGCTGGCTGGTTGGCCTGGGCGGCCAAGGTCTGGGCTACCAAATAGATGGCGTTCCTAAATTCCTCATTCATGACCTCGGGGGTCGGGACTAGAGGAGCGGCATTCCGAGCGGCTCGGTGAGGCATAGCACGTCGAGGCATGATCTAAAACGTACAAGGTAAGAATTAGAGGAACATTAGAGTTAAGCTCTATCGCACGATATGATCATGAAAGAAGTGAAGTTTTCTAAGAAATCTCATAGCTTCCCTCTCATATGTGTGGCGCGTTTCACACACATGAAGGAGACTCTACTCGATGCGGCTTTTAAACATCCTAGGACTTTTGAACCTGAAGCTCTGATACCAAGTTTGTCATGCCCCGAGGTTACCCCCTAGACGTAATACGGGACCTGAGACCACAAGTGCCCCAAGCTATCCCTTGGTCATAGCATTCTCAAGCATAACAAAAGATAAGCGGAAGCATAATAAATAAATCTGGAATCACATAAATGGCTAATCAAGTCAAATAGGAATACAAAATCTAGAAAGAGACTCAAAGCTATCTATGTCTGAAAAGCCTCTACTCATGACATAAAGAGTTGCTAGGACAAGACCCTAGCTAACTCAAAGTGCGGAAAATATAACACTGACTAAGAACATAACTAGTCCTCGATCTAAGAGGACTCACCAACAGCTGACAGAAGGTGGCCTGGAAACTCTAGCCACCGGGTCTGAGGAGGAACACCTGAATCTGCATCATCAAAGGATGCAGCGCATGATATGCGTCAGTACTATATGATGTACCGAGTATGTGAGCGATGCATGAATCATGATAAAAACAGTTTAGAACATGCTTAAGAATGAACTTGTTACGTAAATAAAGTACATGAATAAATATCAAAGGTATAAGACTGAAACATGAAATAAAGCTTAAGTTTCATAGTATAGAATCATAGAACTTCATAGCTTGAAAATAAACATGTGGGAGTTTCTCTTAACCGACATATACCATGCTGAGCTACATGGAGTCCAGTGTCATGTACCCCCACTGAAAAGGGTTGTCCTAACCGATCAAAGTTAGAACCATGTTGTACCAGGATCCTGTCATGATAAGCCACAGAGGGCAACCTACGGTGGCAACGTAGTTTTGGACTTGGGTTATCTGAACCCTCATCTCTCGGTGCTAAATACTACTCCCAAAACATAAAACATGAGCTAATATACATGTGACATATCTGATGCCAAACTTGTTCATAACTTGTTCATACCCCGGATCGTCATACTATTCATGAATTATAGTTTAGAAATCGATTCATGAGCATTGATGGAACATCGGGTGTCTTGCATTGCATAATAATTCATAACTTGAAAACTTGCATGACCTTAGTTCAATTTCATAATAACCTATACTTTCATAAAACATAAGAACTAGGCATGCACTTGCTTGAAATTCATGAAATCATGCCATCATTTTCCTCAATTTCTTAAATCACTTCATGCATGTAGGATTCACTATAATTAACCTTCAATTCATGAAATAGGAATTCATATGTAAAAACCCATGCAAAATCATGCAATTTAATGGAATTTCATAATAAAATCATGAGAAGGCAATTTATAGCAAAACCCATAAGAATTGGGTAAAACCCCTAATTTGAAAGTTCATGAAATCACAATTTAAAATTTGAGAGCTTTGGGAACAAGGGTGAAAGGAACTCATTGTTGAATAACCACATACCTTGATTGAAGCTAACCCACTTGAATGGAAAAGACTTAGGAGACTTGAACTTGGAGCTTGAGACCTAGAGCTTGGGAGAGTTCTTTTCTTTTTTGGGAGATGAGTGAGGTAATGAGAAGGGTCTTAGGCTAATGAGGGTGAAAACCCTTCTAGAAATAGCCAAAACGACATCATTTAGGAGTTAAAAGGGTGGGTAATGACTAAAATACCCCTGGGATTTAATTAAGAAAAAACTAGAAAATGGGTCGGCTTCAGGAATCACGGGTCGGTTCTACGGGTCGTTGTTTGAACCACGACCCGTGGTTCCAACTCGTGGTTCTTGGCCAACTAATCAGGCTGCGGAATGTAATCTACGGGTCAACAGGATGGACCCGTAGAATGGATGACGGGTCGTCAAATGGACTCGTCGTCGCTGGGGACCTAGCTGGCCTCTGGATCAACCCACGACTCAGAAGGACGGTCCGTCCTTTGAATGACGGGTCGTAGAACTGAGTCGTCATTTTCAGAGGGACTTGCCATGCCTCTGATTTGGTTCCACGAGTCGACAGGACGGACCCGTGGTTTGAACCACGATCCGTAGAACCAACTCGCGGTTCCAAACCAGAGACTGAATCAACAGAAGGGAACCACGGTTCCATTCACGACTCATGGTTCGAACCACGGTCCGTGATTTGGACCCGTCATTCCTGGAAACATGAAATTTTCCTGAGTTTCAGACTTGATAGCTGGTTCAATTTTCGAAGTGTTACAGCATGATTGTGAATCCTATAAGGAAAAGGGAACGATTTGCTAATGTGGATAAAAATATACCTATTAGCCTTGCTTCGTTGACACAGATGACATTTCACATGCACTTCACTATCGACCGACGATCATAGAAATATAGGCGTTAGAAATATCGAGTAGCCTTAGAGTATTGGCATGATGCTCAATAAGTAACATCAACATGCAACTAGTAACTCAGGAAAATAATTAAGTGTGTAATTGGATAACGCAACTGGATTGTTAAAATCGTCATAACCCTGGATCTTTCTCTCATCTGAATTACATCAAAAACATCTACGGCTTGCTTTAAATTTAGCTATTGTTATTCTTAGCTAATTTAGCATAGTAAAACATAATTTCAAAAATTGTTTGTTACTCGTTGAATAGTTGAAGTAATAATTCAAAGTAGATAATCATTTCGACAAATCTCTGTGAAATTAATAACTGAACTTAACCTCCTATACTACTTGTACGATTGTATACCTGCACATGCGTTAGCTGCAACACCTCACATACACAATAACTATAGTTCCGTTTATGACTAATTCTCTTGTATAAGTATGTCTTAAGTCTTGATTTCCCATTATATACCTTATTGTGAGTCACACACATGATAATCTCACTATCACAAAATATAGAAATAGCTGGCATAAGTTGTGGCCACAACTTAATATCTAATTGCTCAAATTTGTAGCTGAAATGATAATCACGGTGCTGGAGATAAGGAACCAAGAGCCTAAGTAGGTAACCAAAAGAGTCTTAAAACTTTATTGAGCTGTTATTTCAAAATAACTTAACTAAAAGGAAGATTAAAAAATATTTAAAAATGAAAGGTAGAAATGTGCAGTTTAATGATCGAGAGAAAGAAACGCAGAAGGTTTCTCCTATTATTGTGTTGGTTAACTAATTTACGTGATGGGCACTTGAAAATACACGCAAAAAAAAATTCAAATTTGAACCAGAAGTGTCTAATAAGAAAACCTTTTCATGTATTGTAGTGCTCAATTTGAACAAGACATAGTTTAAGTGTCTAAATGAAATTTACTAGTAACAAATTTAAGGAATTGCTGATGTATTAAGCCTTTTGTTTTTATCAAAAGGAAGAGGTAGCAGAATCAGTGACAAGAATATCAAGTATCTATATTTCAACATAGAAGTCCATATATTTAGTTATGTACATTTTGCTAGATAGGCACTAAAATGTGCATAAAAAAAAAAGGACAAGTGAAGAATTCCATATAAGCTATACATAAGTTACAGCTCATTTACAGTTTTGATATATTTCGCATCAGCTATCATATATGACAACCACCTGAAGGCTCCTCTTCACGGAACAAGGAAAGTTTACACCTCCGGAAATTACCATCTTTAGTTGACATCGTGGAGAAACTGCGTAGCTCACGTAGTTCAGGAGATAGCTCTGACATCTAGCCATACAGTCTTATGCGAGTTTTAATGGGCTCTCGGCATAAAGGACACAATGTTATTGTGACACCACATTCCTTGCATGTCTGATTCAGAAAAACGAGGAAAGATTTCAATAGCCATTTCCCAGTCTAGAATAAGAGTTGTAGGTAATCTAAAATTCAAATGCTAATAGCAACAATTAAACGAGGTGCTAGGCGCATCCAGAACATGAGAATCAGTGGCAGAATGAGTACTAGGACAAATGAAAGCACTAAACATGGGACCTACCAAGTGACCTCAAAAAGATGCTAAACGTTATGATCATTCAAATAGGGCACACATCAAATCACCTAAATCACAAGGTTAGATGTGCTTATTGTCCAAACTTCAAAAGCATGCTTTAGAGTGAATAACCGTAGTTATGAAAACCACTGCATAGGTGCAAGCGAATGGAAAATAGAGATATCTTAATTTCAAACAACACAAGTATCTCTGTTCTTTCTGCTACTGTCAGATGAACCAATGGTGCATCAAAAGTTCTTTTCAGCAGCATCGTGTGTTATTTTGGCAGGATATGCATGATTATGTAGGAAATGTAGGTGAATGGTATTTTACCATGTAAGATATCAGAATGCCAATATTCAAGCTAGTTTTCCTTTTGAATAATGCTAGTACAGGATTCCAGAAACTGATACCCTCAATATGTTATTTTTTTATTTTTGATACCCTCACTATTTAATGACACTTTTAACGATTTCTTATAAAGGATTGGATAGGGAAGAGCAAAACCAATTGCAAACTAAACATGTTAGCTCTGGCCACTAACTTCACCATTTTGTCTTATCTTCAACGATGAGATCCTTATTGTCATCATTCTTTACGGAAAATGAATTGATCTAAGCAGCATAATGTTAATGCAATTCTACAAAAAGTAGCCATTCAGACATTCTAAAATTATATACTAGACTATAAGCTGAAACTATAGAGGTCAAACGTCACATGTGAACATGAAAATATTATGCCTTGGATAGATTTAAAGATTGAATTCAATACTAACAGTAGTTAATTGTCACTTCTATAATCACTTACCAGATGACCACATCCAAAAGCCATGTCCTTTGGGTTTGTCAAGCAAATGGGACAAACCTTAAGAAAAAAGGAAAACATTATTTAGAAAAACAAACAGAACGAAAGAACAGACTTTACGAACAATGAGTTATACAAGAAGAGCAAGAATTATGTAACATAAACACTTACTTGTTCTGCAGCTCCAGAGTCAACAGGTTCATAGCTTGTCACCGGTGGCAATGATTTGACAGCACTGTCATGATCAATTACTTCACGAGGAGGAGGAAATGGCCTTGTGTGAGGGCCTCTTTTGCTTCTAAATAACAAGTTTTGACAAGGTTAGGCTTCATGTAGATGCTTTCAACAAGCAAGAAGAAAATACACAAAGATAGACGCTACTCACTCCCTGAATTGAAGGCGTTGTGTGGCTCGGTACTGAAATGGAATTTCCATTAGTGCGGCAAGAGCAAAGGCTGTTTCCTTCTTGTCCATCTCTGAACGTTCAGACATGATTTTCGTAAAATTAACGAACTGCAAGTGGGTACACAAATAATTAGGAAAACTGAAGTTGATTAGCATCAAAAATTTCATCGCTAGAAGAAGAAATAACTTCTACATATGGCAGGACTGTAGAAGATTATTTCCTTCCGAAAAGCGAACCTAATCATCTATAAAAGGGCCAATTATACAAAAACCATAAAAGTTCAGTCCATTTTGTAGCATGAGGGATTAGCCACATGCTTTCCTTCTGTTGAAATCTGCTCCACCTGAATCCCCCGACGTTCCAAAAGCACATCAGCTGTTTTACCCTATTGGCATGACCCAACATGTGCCGAACATGTTAAGCGTCTCCAACCACAACTTCATTGCAAAATTCCAGGGCAAAAGACGGGATGAGCCTCCTTCAAAGTCCCTTACATGTAAAGCACCATATCACAAGGATCGTCTTTCTCTTCCAAAAATCTCAGAAGCAAGAACGACACCCATGATTGTCCAAACAAAAATATAAGTAACTTCCCTAGGAACTATTGAATTCACAATTTGAAGCTCGCTTACATTTTAATAATGATGTACAAAACGGATTTAAAAGAGAAAATGGACACAGCATTACCCTGCCAGCTCCAATCCAACACAAGTCCATTTTCAGACATTGTTTTCAATTGAAATTTCTTCACAAATCCTTGTCTTTCTCTTGAAAGTTTAAGGAATGAAGCAAATTTATAGACAAATTCCTCCATCTTCTGCTAGTCGTGCAAGTTTCTCGTAACTTTGCAGTCCAAAACCATGGTTCCTCCCTCTGTTAATAAATTCAGCTACCATTAAATTTTTATTCCAAAAAAGGAAGAGTATACATCTACTGAAGTCAAACATCCACTGCACACCAATGTTTATCCCAGAGAGAAATTCTTCTGCCATCACCAACCGCTCAAATCATCTCCTTTTCTATATCATTCTATAGCTTCATGGTGTCCTCTCATTAGGTTGTGCCACTTGTGCACTATCCCCCTTTTCTATACCATATTTCTCGCCTATCACACTTCTGACTCCTTGCTACCAAACTCCATAGTCTCTTGACAATGATTGCCCTCTTTAGCACCTTCAGATTCTCATCCCTATGGAAAAGAAGTTTGTTACTGTATTCTATCCTTTTAAACAGATCATACGCCAGACAGAAATATTGCAGCAAACCATTTTCCTGATACAAAAGATGAGCATGAAGAGAAGAGAAGGTTGCAAAGATGCTTTCTGTTTTACTTTCTCTTCTTTTTTAGTAGATTCCCCTTTTTCAATTGGTTTACAACTAAGAGCAGTTGGGGGAGTGAGAGTGGGGAGGGGAGAGAGTAAGAACACGCCTAGAAGTTGGAAGCAAAATCCTTCACAAAAGCATGGAAACCTCTGGGATACAGGTTATGTGGTGCAATATTTGAAGATATAGAGCAAAAAATTCCTAATAGTAGCAGTAGTGCTTATTGGGCACTGATGTCACAAGCTGTTTAGAGAAGGTTCTTGCAAATCCCCTTACTCGAAATCAGCTCCAGTTCATCCCTCAGATTTGACAATAAATTGCTTTTGTGCATCTATTTAAAATATTTGAACCAACTAGCAATCACAGAATGATAACTCCAAATTGGAAAAAGTATACAGTCTTTGTATAGAAATTTTTTGCCAGATATGCTAGACAAACTGGGTATCAGGTTAGCAATCATTTCCTAGTCGACATCAACCAATAGGAGAACCAGCAATCAAGCTTGTCAAAAATAAAAAGGAGAGGTACATAACATGGTAAGACAATGACTTATCTTCGATCTGTAAGTGCTCAAAGGGAAAAGGACAAAAGGTAAGCCTCATAGCCACAAATATCGTAGCTGTAAAATCCAGAACGAAAAAACAAAAATATCTAGAACAGATGAAAGGTGAAGCATAGTTGGTTTAACCAGACATGCTACAGAGATGGAAGCAAAGCAAAAGAATGTCTTTCAGTCATACCTGGAAGTTATCAAATGCCCGTTGGGGAATGTTATCATCAAACCGTTTCATTTCATCCCATGGGCCATCTCCAACACCAACCAGAATAATAGAAAGAGGGTATTCACTGCATGTAAGCATGCCAAGTTAGGCAGGAGAATGGCACTATAAATAAACTTCCCAGAAAGGTCACCAGTTTACCTAGCAGCAACAATAGAATTTACAGAAGCCTGTTCTTGAGGGCTGAGGCTTCCGGGCGGAGTGTCAAGGCTCCTTGTTACCTGTTTTTAGAATTCGGAATAACTAGGGATGAAACACGGAAGAAGCCAAAGGAGTCAAATTATTACGAAGAAGATATGGACCTGTCCATCTGCAATAATGACAAGGACATGGTACTGCCCATTATTTGCTTCCACTATATCAATTGCAGCATTGACTATTGGGCCAAATGAAGTTGGACCTACATGTTTTTCAAATGAGTTAAGGTAATCATAAATCCAGATATAGCTTTCAAGCAGGAGTATCTCATAAAGGACATTCATTAGATAACAATAAACAACCACATGATGCAATAGTATAAATAAACACAAAAATGAGGCGGACCTAGTTCAAGAGTAAGTTGAGGCTCCAAGAACTTCAAGGACTTGGGTTCAATTCTCCAGAAAATAAGGTTCATACATCTCGTATTTGTTATATCGATAACCTTTGCAGTTTATTTCAGATTGGTTAGATTTGTAACTCCCATATAATTCTTGCAAAAACTGGGGAACACATGGTTAGTGAAGATTCATATAACCTACCCGAACTCGTTTGAGACTGAGGCACGGTGGTTGTATTAATTCTTGCCAAAACTGGATAATCATACTATCATAAGTTCCCCACCCTCTCTAAACATGAAACATTGCAACCCACCCCTTCTACCCATGTTGTTGTCACAAACAACACCTCAGACAATTGCTTTTTTTATAATGGTAACAGTATATTCATCAGCACAAAATTCTGGTCTAAGTTATTCGGACTCTTCACTTTCGGTGCCGCATCCGACGTGGATGTGGGTGTCGGTATGCGATCCATATCGGATCTGGTCAACTAATTTTGGGTACTTTGACCAAAATCAATGGAGAAATTCGGGACAGATACAATGATTTTTGTGATCAAAACAAAAACCAAGGTGAAATCGAAGAAAATGAAATACTTGTACGTAAAAATTTCTATGTCCGTCCTTTTCCTAATATCTGTATCTGAGATTCTCCTCTTTATCAATATTTTCTCCCATGAATACCTTGTTAGTTTTCCACATAAGGTCTCATAATATAGACTTATAACTCTGTTTTTAGATATTTGAATTAGTCTTAGCCGAATCTCCACACCCATATCCGTACCTGGATCCATAACCCCTAATCTTAAAATTTAGATCATGAAAGATCCGACCTCTAGATCCGCACACGTATCGGACACCCGCACCCGAGTCCGAGCAACTAAGGTGCTGGAAGCCAGATTTACAAGAGATCCATGAGTCTAAAATAAATTTGTAAAGAGTCCCACATCGATAGTTTAAGGGATAGGTGGTCTTTACATGGTCTTGGACAATCCTCCACTCATGAGCTAGCTTTAGGGGTTGAGTTGGACCCAAGATTCATTTATTTACATGGTACCAAAGCAGGGCTCATCCCAATTCTTGTTTCCCGATGTTGGGTCCCAAATTTAAATTGTCCGCACCAAATGTCCAGCCCTAAGTGTGAGAGGAGGTGTGAAGAGTCCCACATCGATGGTTAAAGGGATGGGTGGTCTCTTTATATGGTCTTGGGAAATTTGCCCCTCATGAGTTAGCTTTTGGGCTTGAGTTAGACCCAAGATCCCTTTCTTTACAATATCTACTTACAAAGATTCCAAAAACTCTAATATCGACTTAGACTCCTCTACAAAAGATTCTTTTCACTAGAAATTCTGTGCAAAATAAAATCAAGCTTGATCTTCTGTAATGAATTTTGGCTGCCCTCGGAACACCTGACATTTCTTCCTTTCCACACTGTCCACCAAATAAACATTGGTATGCCGTTCCACTATTTTTTCTTCCTTGCTTTGCTCCCTTCTGAATTCCAGCACCTCACCAGATCAATAGTGTTCCCTGGCATTACCCATTTCACCTTCTCCAATGTCAAAAACAGCTTCCGCAGTTGATCAGTCACTCTACAATGAAGGAACAGGTGACTATTGTTTTCCTGTGCTTCATTGCATAGGAGGGACCTGGAAACCAAATGCCAGCCCTTCTTCGGTAACTTCTCATGAGCTAAACAAGCCTTCTTAGCTACCGGCCAGACAAAACATGATACTTTGTAAGGGGATTTGACCTTCCAAATTTGTTTAGGCCAAATCACTTGGTGAGCACCTAAACTGCTTAGACAAAAGTAGGCCCCCTTCACTGAAAAGCTGAGTATGCTCCCTCCTTTCCAAGTAAATGAATCAGCCCCATAGTGGTACCTTTGAAAGCTTCTAAAGCTTTGAGCAGCTCAGCTACTCTTTTAATCTGCCAATCATTTAAAGCTCTCCTGATGATTAGATTCCAACCTAGTTGATTTCATGTCAGGTGTGCAAGTCAAATGTGAAGACATGGTCACCAATTGATTAAGCTTATTCACATAAAATGATTAAAATTAGTAACAAAGTCTTAATATCATTAAGATGTTGATTAAAAGAATTCTACAAAGATGACAGTCGACCAATTTCATCCATTCATCGTTACCACCATCACCTTATTCTACAGGCGCCGCGTACCATTATCAACTATCACTACCTACCATCCACAACCACCATCCTCAGCCACAACCACCATTGTTGCTAATCACTACAATCAGTTGTCACCGCTAGCCACAATTTGCAATCAATACCACCAACCGCCATTACCACAACAACCATCAATCACTACCGACAATCACCATCCTTAGTCAATACTATACATCGCCAACCACTGTCATCATTCACCACCACCATTAGATATCACAAGCATCTACCACAACTATTAGCCACCACCACCAACTACCAACATCAACCACTACTATCAGCCACCATCAACCACTATTGTCAGCCACCACCAACCACTATTGTCAACCACCATCACCAGTAACGGCTACCCACAACACCACTATTAGCCAGCAACATCCCCAATTGGCAACCACAACCACCACCACCACCCGCCATTACCACCTACTGATGACAAGATTATTAGATTTGGTCATCATTCAGTCTCTAAATGTGTTTGCTGCACTGTCCCTAGAAATAAAATTGTAGATCATCTATTTGACTTGGGAAATCTGGCCAAAAAGCAGTGTGGACCACCTTCCCCAACTTCATGGGTATTCCTTACCAAACTAAATCTTTCTGACTCATACTTATGCAGTGGTGGATGCTAACTACTAAAAATGATCTTCACAAGACTTCTATATTCTCTTCCTATTCTATCTGTTGGAACCTTTGGAAGAATAGATGTGCTAGTAAGTATGGGAGCAAGAAGCCAAATCTGGCAAGAACCAACTACTCCATCATGTCTGATACTCGCAAGCTTCTTCGTGTCACTTATCCTTACGTTCATTGGCCTTCTAATTGGAGTGACATATGCTATAAAGTCGAGAGGGTGACTCATGAGATCAAAATGACTAAATTAGTTTGGAAGGCTCCGGGATTAGATATGCTCAAACTTGTGAGAAATATAGGAGAAAAATATTATTGAATTGTGTATCTACATTATTGCACTGAGACCCTATTTATAGACATTACATCACAATCCTTTTCCAACTAGGACAATACATTACAATCCTTTTCCTAGTAGGATTCTCTATACCATTCCTGTTCCTACTCTTATTCTAACACTCTCCCTCAAACTGGTGCATACAGGTCATGTGTACCGAGCTTGTTATAGATGTAATTAATACGAGGACCAGTGAGGGACTTGGTGAAGATATCTGCAAGAAAACTGGTAAAGACTGCTCGGGGACGTCTGGGGAAGCTTAGTTGAAAAGGAACAAACTGAAAAAGTGATCGGGCAAGTAGTAAACGTCACCAGAAAGTCGAACTGTCGCCAGAAAATTGCCAAAAACTGGTGTAAAATATATGGGTCGTCTCAGAATCAAGAGACGAGTAGATCTTGAACAAGAAAGTCACCGGAAAACTGGCCAGAAAAGGCTCACGCATCGGCGCGTGGTCATATCTCGCCGGAGGTGACGACCTCCTGGGCAGTGCTTGGTCTCTTGGAGACACTGGACCTCCTGGTCATGTTGGTTTTCGCACAACACTGACGAAAGTGAAACTACGCAAATCAGATCTAAGGAGTCATCAGAAAGACGCACGGAACTATGCAAATCAGATTTGAGGATTCACCGGAAAGACACACGGTGCTACCAAATCAGATCCGAGGATTCACCGGAAAGACGCAGGGTGCTACCAAATCAGATCCGAGGAGTCACCGGAAAGACACACAGTGCTACCTAATCAGATCTGAGGAGTCACCGGAAAAACGCACGGTGACTGCTTTCTCTGTTCGAAATGCTTCTCAAATCAGACCTTCTCAGCATGATTGTTTTTCATGCATATATTATTGACCCAACTTAGGCTAACATAATCATTGGCCAGACGGGCGGCTATATGAGTTATAACCGTCGGCCGGCTGCGGAAGCTTTTTTTTTTATTCTCTACCAAGATCGTAGAAGCTCTAATACCATGAAAAGATATGACACTTGGGCCTAACTCAACCCCAAAATCTAGCTCTTGAGGGGAGGATTGTCCAAGACCATATAAGGAGACCAATTATCCACTCCATACTTAATACAGATGGCACTTTCCTAGGCAATCCTGGCAATATGGTAATGGCCTTTTCAGATCCTATAAACCATGGTACAAACAATGACGCTGAGATTCAGGCTGCTATTATTGGATTAGAATGGTATATTAAAAATGGCCACAAGGACATCATTTTGGAAGCTAACTCGCAGCTTCTCATCAACTAGGTAGCAGGCTCTACTCAATCTCCATGGAGTCTGCATGCCCACATCTCTCAGATTCAGAAGCTCCTGGCACAGTGTGATAACTTCAGTCTTTGCCACACTTTTAGAGAAGCTAATGCCTCAGCAAATGCTCTTTCTAAGCTCAGCCACACTGTGTCAACTACCACCTATTTCTCCAGACTTCAGGAATTACCAGCACACATCAGAGGCCACATTCATCTTGACAAGACTGGCATGGCTACCCTCAGAAGAAGGAAGACTAAAAGGATCAAAGAACCACCTTGAGAGAGACCTTGAAACCTAGGTGTAACAGCAAGGGAGAGCAGACCAGGCTGCCCCAGGTGCTCACTTATTTCATCTCTATTTTATCAGCATTAGATTTTCTTCAAACTCTTGAGCATTGTTGCTTATCCACCTACTTTAGAGGTCTTCTTTTGTGGTTCTTCGCTTAGGCTTTAGTATTTTTGTGTTAAAGCCTGTTTGAAGAGTCATTAGGATTAGGGCTAGGCATAGAACTAGTTATTGGGCTTGGTACTAGCACACCATCTTGTAAAAGAAGAGTCTTCCTTGTTTACTTTTTCTAGAATGATTGTATTTGGGAGGTAACGTTTTATGTCCCGCTCTCATTCTAGATGCATAGCAGATAGATTTTATTTTCTCCTTTTAGTCACTGCTGACCGGTTAACACCTTGAGTAAGGAGTTGACTGGTTAGTACCATAGAATCGGAGTACTTTTTACTGATTTCATTTATGTTAAGGCCTGGGGGTGTTTCTCAGCCCCTGACCACCATGAGGCATGAAAACCTTGGGTACGGTCATTTAAAAAAAAATTACTTCGGTTTGGAGTTGATCCTGGGGTGAAAATTCTCCCAAAAACCGACCCCTAGCTTTCTTATCCTTGTTTGGGGACAAAAATACCTAGTGACATCTTTTATATAGTGTTTGGGCAGCTGAGAATTTTTGTCGGCCGCAATTTGGTTTTGTTGGCTGCAAAATGTGAGGCCTCTAGAAGTTTCTGTTTTTGTGATCCGCAGCTTGACTCCTGCCTAACACTAAATGTCCATTATGTTTATAGGGATGTCCAACTGACGAACAGTTTGAAATGTTGGAAACCAGACTTCAAGTGCTACAATTTTTATTCAGAAACCATGTCCAAATTCTTTTTCACCGTAAATTATACTCTTCTGAAGTCGAGTTATGTGTACTTTGGACATCTTTCCCCCCTAATTCTTTCCAAACCATTTCAAACTGCTCCCTCCATTCTCAAACATCTTTCTTACCTTCCAAACATAATATTTGAGTGTTGAACATATTCCCAATGTATCAAACACATTATCCTCGATAATAGCATGTAATTCAAGCCGATTGGCATGTAATTAAGTATATGTCAAGCTTGTAATCTTACAAAATTTTGCAGAGCGCTAGACTTTGGCTCTAATACTATGTTAAAGAATATGAACCTTAGGCCTTACTCAACCTCAAAAGATAGCTCGTTATGTGAAAATTTTCCAAAACCAGGGAGACAACAACTCATTCTCTCAACTAATTTGGGACACTCAAACACTAAACAAGTGTCAAACTAAGGGAATATTGTGTGGAAAATAGGAGAGGATGTGAGAGAAACAGCAGGTAGGAGAAAAGAAGCTGAAAGAACGCGTGAGACAAACGTTTTATGCCTAAAGTCTTTTATATCCAAACTTCCCAATACATATGATTAAATTTCCTAATGTAGGACATATATGTATGCATTTCTGTGTAACACGTAAATCCCATTGACTTTACTTATCTATTTGTCTAAATTTCTCGTACAGCCATTCAGCATAATGTTACTGTCCAATCATCACACCTCACTTTCAAGTCATCTCCCTGTCAGTCAAACCACTGTCAGCGCTAAGTTAGCACCGTAGATTAACCACAGTGAGCATTGTGCATTGCCGGCTGTCTGGTCAAGGAAACATCTGACAGCATGCTTGTCCTTGTCAGAAGCAGTCTACAACTTTGCTGGCAAACAGAATATCCTCAGATTCAGCCGTGTTTCATCGACCCACAGTAGTTTCCACAGCAAATCAGCCTCACGACAGAGCAAGTCATATTTATTTACAGTGACACTACTTTAGCGATACTGTTGTGACTACCCTATTTGATAATATCATTCCGAAGAATTTCTAGTGATTACTCCTTTAGCAGTAACTTTTTTGGCATACTCGACTCTACTTTGCAAACTCAGAGCTATTCGCCACCTCATGTTTGAAGAAGAGTGTTGGAGATGATATCATTAAATTAATGTAGATGTTGGAGAACATATCAGCAATTTATACAGCATAGGAAATGATAATAAGAGCTAATATAACATTTGAGATAAGAAAAGTTAATATAGTATTAAGAGAATTAATGTATCATTGGAAATAATAAGATCATAATCATCAATTGTTGCTTGTGTACATATAAGATGTAGTTAAGTATATTTAAATAGCTGAGTGCCAAAAATACAAAGCAAATTAGAATCAATAAATTTAGTTCCTCCATTCTTCCACTAAGATTTTCACCAGTATCTCAACAATGTAATGAAACGTGCTAACTATAAATCAGGAGTTCATTAAAACCATCATAACACAGTAAAAACTTTGCCAATGAAGACAAACACAAGACAGATGAGATAATCCCTACTTTTTGGGGGGAGTTTAGCGTACAATGTTGTTATATGACTACAGATGCCACCACTAATAATTTAAGATTCAGAAATGTAGCCAATCATATCAAATACTGTATGAACCACCCAGATTACCCTGAATAAAGGAAATTATGAAAGCAGTATTCAGCTCAAACCTGATAATTTCAGATAAGGAACAATTTCCTTATACCTTGTAAGAGCTTCCTCAAATCCATGGCAAGGCCGATAATCAGGGTAAAAGCTAAACACATGCTGATCGTGTGTGGTTGCTAAAATTTACAGAGACAATTACCCATGGTCAGGACTATTTGAAACCATCTTGATTGTTTGTGAAAAAATTAAGGCTTAGAAACAAAACTAACCATCACCAAATCCAAAACAAGGTATCAAGTTGTCTTCATCAAAAGGAGACAAAGTTCGCCCAATTATAGAGATGGCTTGCTCGTACGGGTTAGCTGTGTGACCAACTGAGTGGAGGCTTCTCCTGTTGAATGAAGACTTTCCTACAACCTTAAAATTGTCAACCCATAACCTCCACAACTTGAGCCAAACACAAAGACTATAGTCTAGTGAATGAAGAGTTCACCTGTCCATTCATTGCTTTTGGTGAAATCAATGCCAAGAATCAAGTTTGACGATTCAAGGCCTGCTTCTCGCAATGCGGTAACAACCTGGCATAGATACTCTTTCTGTTATATATACATATTACATTGCTCAAAAACCTAGCTATAACAGTTCATTAGCAAAGTAAGCAGTAAAAATAGAAACTCCACATGAACTGATCCATTGTTGACTTTTTGCCTAATATAAGTTGATCTGTCAATTTTAAGTTTCTAACTAGGGAAAATGGTCAAACAATGATACCAATGCTTCCAATGATCATCTTTCAGAGTACTAGTTCTATAAGTTTCGTGTGGGCTATTCCTATCTTTAGCAATTTTGAGTGATAAAAATAAATAGAAAACAGCAATGTCTACATATTGTAATATAATACCACCAGAAGCTCTCTAGAGGTTGGACAGATCTAAGCTACGCAGTACATCACTCAATATTTCCAGCAGCACTTGTGAACGTGCAACGCACAATTGTATTTTATTTGAGATGTCACTATTTTAGCTTCTAAGAAGCACCATGAGCTTTTACGACATAAGATATTTTTCTCTAAATAAAGTAAGGCAGTACAACTTCATAGTTCATAGAATTTTTGGTCGCTTCAAATGTTGAGATACAAGATTTATGGTTAATAATAATGACAAAACTGTTTCTCTTGTTCAACGTTTCAAGTATCATAATTCATTAGAGGTGAAAGGTCAACATTCAAAGAACAAGAATCTCTAAATTACTTAAAGTGAACAAAAGATGGTATCTGAAGTTGAGGAAAACAACGCAAACTTGCGTGTTTTTTTTTTGGGTTCATTGCCATCTGATGTCCCCACATTGGTCCACCATGAGATGTTCTGTGAAACTCTACAAAAATCAGAAAGAATGAACATGTAATTAAGAAATTAACCTCATCCAAAGATTTATAGTTATCAGCTATGTAAGAGGCTTGCTGGTTCCTTTGATAGTTTGCTCTATCTGAACCTCCCGCATATGATGTAACTTGAGCTCGATAGTTGGAATCCATGGAGCTTTCTGCATAAGTAGTAGGCTGATATTGAGGATTGGAGCCAATTTGATTTCTTACACGTTCTGGGCTGTGGTGATAATAATCACTGTGAGTGTCATTTAAGGCAGACTCTTGATTCCCCATTGTGTATGAATATATTCAACGTTATTAAGAGCGCTGCAAAGACACTATGATGAGCTGACATACCAGTAATTTGAGTTGTATTCACAACTTCATACTAATTCGTTAGAGCTCAGGAAACCATAAGTTCCCAATCAAAAACTCTTTCCATGTACACGGAACTCATTTTAAGGATTGATATTGAGAATAATAAACAGGTTTTAGAAGCTTTGTAATGACATAACAGTAATATGCTTCTACAGAAATAGAAGTTCCAAGAACAAAGCACTGCGCCTTAACCCAAACTTCTGATCGAGTTGGATAATTCCTTTTGAACATTCCCTTAGAGCTAACGGCACGTCGTGAAAACCTGCCACTGGGGTTTTTTGCTATGCCAAAAGCGAGAGAAAAATCATTCCTTTAGCACCACGTAAAAATATTCCTTTTAGACTGTGTACTAATATACAACAACATACCAGTGTACTAATATGAATAAGAAAAAATATATTAGAGGCTTTTATGTATGATTAATGTTCTCTAATGGGTAAAGTAACATGTAAATCCAGGGTGGGATGGAAGATTTTTCTTTGAACAATGAACCCAGGCAACAGAATGTGCATGCTATTCTAAAAAGTTAGTAATAAGCTTCTACGTGAAGGGGCTGCTTCGCTCAAGCTTGGAGTCATTATCTATATCAAATGATGCCCTATAAATTTCCAAACCTCGTCAAGAACGAACTAGCACGTGTTAGTTCAGCTTAATAAATGGTGAACTATAGAGTTTATCAAGTAGAGTTGAATCTGCTTGTGTCGAAGTCGAGGCGAGTGTGGCTCAACTCTCGACTCGTTTTGATAAAATGCATGATCTAAAAACTAATTGTGCATAATTTAAAGTTTATACATTTGAGTAGTACCTAATATGGATGTTTTGAAAATCTTGCATTTACTCGAGACTAGTGCTGGCAAAATGGATTAGAAATGCAAGAACCCGTCAGACCCCGCCAATTTAAAACGGGTTGGATAATTAATTCATTTAAACTGGGTCAGATATGGTACGTATCCATATAACACGCTGTAAAAAATGGATAAAATATGATATCCATAATATAATCCACTTTAAATGCGACGAATGCCAGCAGCAGGAAAGGAAGGTAAGTAGAAGATCAGGAAGAGAATTCACTCTAGGGCTAGGAAGTAGAAAGGAAGGTGAAAGCTTCTTCGAGTAAGAAGTTCTCTCATTTGGTATACAAATTGCTGACTAATCAATCGATATTACAACCAAAATAACTATTTTGTTTATATACTCGAGATCAATTCACAAAGTAGTTCCAGTATGTTTTCTCTTTACCTGAAGCTACTGCCACTGATGACTGAACCACTCTTAAGATTAATCTTCTGATAGGAACTTCCCATACAAACTAAACACTGGAGTTATATACACTGAAATCAATTCATACAGAAAGAAAGAAAAAAATCAAATAATGTTCTGCAGCGAATATATGCTAATACACCACAAAATAACGGAGTAAGCTCTTCTTCAATCTACTGAGAAATTATATTACTTCAACTCTTCCTGTAGATTGGTGCAAGAGTACTAATATCTCCTGATCCTGCCAAAGGTTACCACCAAAAAAGGAACAAGGAGAGAAGCAGAAACTAAATGGCTCTTTCGCAGAGTAAATTAATATATAGTACATCATTTATCAATGAAAAATAAAAAGAACTTTTAAATAGAGCTTATGACATAAGTCATATTTGACAATTTCTGTAGAAATGATTAAGCACGGAATTTACTTAAGCTAGAGCTGCCAAGGAGAACCAAAATGAACCTAACAAGGTTGCCTAAAATTCAAGTTGTCTGGCATTAACTTACCAATATGGATAATATTGGTACCCATATTATCCGTCACTCGACCCGTTTTTTATCCATATGAAATATAGGCCGTCAGATATTTTATCCATTTTTTGTCCAATCCTTTTTCGACCCTCCCATATCTGACCCAACCAGCTCGTTTGCCAGCACCAGAGACATATGCTTATGAGACTGGTATTATTTTGGTGCATGTCTACTTTACTTGAGATATGAGTTACGTATTTCTTTCATAAGTATGGTCTCTTTGGTATGAGCTTTTAGGTAGCATCTGAGTCATGGGATGAGCATCTTTTAAGTACTGTGATTGGCATGTTTCAAACTAATACTTATATGTTTTCAAATGATATGAGAACTTGTCACATATCTGATTATATGTAATATTGAACTATGATTTTCATATATTGATATATGAGATAATCATATATGTAGAAGTCATAAAACGAGTTTTGAAGAAGAAAGAGAATGAGATAACGAAAAGAGATCCCTGCTTACAAAGGTGGTGTTAGATTCCAGTTATCCCCAGACAACAGGGTGGAGCCCCCAAATAACAGATGTGGTGTCAAATTCCAGTTAATAAGATGCCCCTACCTGATGGGGATGGTGTCGATTACAGGTGTTAAGAGAAAAGTATAAGACAGAAAAGAGACGAATTATGAGTTATTGGAGTATGACAAAAGATATGACGTAAATATATGTATATTTATATGAATTTCCATTGTCATATGTTGAGCATGTTCTCAAATTAGCATGTCGCGATCATGTCTTGGATTTAGTTACACCTCGTTGAGTTAGTGAACTCACCCTCTTACATTTATACAAATAGCAGCGCAGATATAGAGACAAAGTTTTAAGTCACAAGAATTTTTTTTATAAGGAAGTCTAGTAGAATTGTAGAGATAGAGTTCTAATGAGAACCAAATGTGTTTGTACCACTCGTAGGTGCCATTTCCTATGTTTTGTGTTGAAATTATGATCTTATATTAATACTAGAGTTATGCTCCTCCTATTTGCAGTATATCCATTTTCTGTTCTATACTCATCTGACCAGTTTTGGGGTGATAATGCCTTATGTTTTCTTCAAGTTATTGTTCAGTTGTTTGAATGTTGATTGTGAGACGAGAATCAAGCCATGATTTGCTTGGCTGGGTGAACCCTCTAAGCACAAATTGTGGCCCCCTATTTAGGTCATCCTTATAAAAGGAAGAGAAAAGGCCCATGGTTAGGTCGTGACAGAAAGTTAGTCTAATTTGCATTATATAGTTGTAGGGCTAGAAGAAAAATAATACTCCCTCTGTCCCATTTTATATGACTCACTTTCCTTTTTAGTCAGTCCCAAAAAGAATGACACATTTCTACATTTAGTAAAAATTTAACTTTAAAATGCCCATTTTACCCTTAATGAAATGATTTATAGCCACACAAACATCTAAGATTTATTTTAGACCACAAGTTTCAAAAGTCTTCCTTTCTTTCTTAAAGTCCGTGCCAAGTCAAACTAGGTCATATAAAGGGGGACGGAGGGAGTATTGAATAAATCTTCTTCTTTTTTTAGTTTTGATAGTGTATCAAATTAATCTTCCGAATCACATGACTCAAATTTTTCTTGCCTTGCTTGAAAGATATCAAATTGCCAACTTTTTGACACCCCTCCCTTCCTTCACAAAGCATTCTAATTAAATTTTCACCAAATGCTCCCCAGAATTCCATTCAAATTTCAAACATTCTTCGTGTCTTAGTTCAAAATGTAATACGATAAAATACCCATCAAGACGAAGAAGATTAACAGTTTACTTGTAGATACCTTTTCGTTTCCTCTTCTTGATCTTAACTAGTCTCTACCTTAGATTATATTCAAAATCACTATCATATATAAGCGATTGCAGTTGCTCTAAGTACCTCATTCCTTGAATTTCACAGACCTCAAATTAGTCCATAAGCATTATTAACATCAGCTGATTCTTAAATTGCTCCTCATCTAAATCTCTCTCATTACACGCCCAGAAGAGTTAGTTTGCAGGATAGATAGTCATCTTTGAGTTTTGCCATGGACTGTGCTAAAACAGATATGAGGACAGACTTTATTAGTCAGCTCAGCAGTCACACTGTATGTTTGGGGCAAACTTCATCTTAACTTATACTTAAAAATGGTCGATCCTAAATGTAATGCTTTTCCTAAGGGAACATCTAGGATCTAAGCTACTAGTAATACTTATCCTCTTGACATCCCAATCTCAAAAGCAAAAGTGACAGGTATAACTATGCTCCAAAGCCATCATCATATGGGATAAATATTTGTGGAATTTCATTCTTCTTTCTCCTACCCTGCTAACTTTGATGCCAAATGGAAAAGAAGACCAATCTGAGCCTTTTCTTCTCCTTCGCAAATTGTTCCCATTTTATCCCAACCAACTGCAGCAACAAAGCATCACGCAACTTGAGCTTAATTTAGTCAAACGATTGAAAACAGAAAACAGGGTAATGAATAAGTCATAATTAGATAGAAGTACTAAACTACCTAACACATCATCAACCGTCAACCTGTTACGCCACATACACTAATTGACACCCTGGATCAACCATTATCCCATACAGCTAGGATGGATAAAGAATCCAACAAAAGTATCTTTCAGTTCATAAATGTTGGAGTTTTGGGTCACTAATCGGGGGCGGAGCTAAAAGCCCGTCTACAGGTTCGGTAGAACACAAAAGCTCTGGCACAGCTCCTGTATATGTGTTTAAAAATCCGCTTAGTATGTATATAAAAATAATTTATCCAGAACCCAATAAGTTGTATTTTCCAGAATGCAGAATTCATAACCTCAAAATCCTACCTCCAACTTTGTTAATAATTGGTGCCTCACAAGAAGAGCATTGTTGTCAAAGGCGTGCTTAAGCCCTGAAGCGAGGCTCGAAACGTGTTGAGCGCTTCGCCTTGCTTAAATGCGCTTCAGTGTCGTCATCAAGGTTCTAGGGCATATTTTCCCTTGCCAATGGAGCCTCTTCTGAAGAGGAGACACTAAACAATTGATATTTCACTTTATAATAAATTTTTCCAATTTCTTTGTTCATATATTTGTCATTCATACTTATAATTATTACGTTAGCGGATAGCTAGTTACATTTACGAAATTGTATTTTCTATTTTGGTATTTTCTTATCATTTCCTTTATTGTAATAATGGACAAGCATATAAGGACAGGAGACATTTTGTAATAGACGGTTGGTCAAAATAGAAAAAAGCGACTTTCCCTTTTCTCTCTTCTCTCTCTCTTCTCTCTTCATCTTCTTCGTCATTTCTAGGGTTTACTGGTTATTTGTTTCCGCCATATCAGATCCATGATCAAGTTAACATGGTATCAGAGCATGGATGTCGATTCTACTCTCCTCAAGCCTTCTTCCGGTAGTACCCGTGAATTCTGATTCGAAGGATTTGTTAGAGCGATTTTGGGAATCAAGTTTTGAGTACAGAACTGGCAGACGAAGTTCAATCTGTGTCAGAGACCTTTACTTCTTCAGGATAAAGAAGAAGCTTGGTAAATGCGTCCCTACCTTCATAGTCTTTCGAGAATTCGACATAGTTAGCTAGAAATTGTTTGTTGTTAGTATGATTCTCGTATGAAACTAGGGTTCATTGTAGTTTTCTCACTATATTGTTGTTACAAACTGCCTACTGTGTGTTCTGTCTCCGATAGCTGAATAAATTTTAGAATGAGTACCACAAATGCTGGTAACAATGTCCCGATTCAATCAACTGAGGGATTTTCCCCTTTTTCTATTGATCCCTCACACCCTTTCTATGTTCACCCATCCGACAACCCTGGAAGCCAATTGGTGGTTGTGCCATTCTCGGGGAATGGGTTTGTCCTTTGGAGAAGTAGTATGTTGACTTCTCTCTCAGCTAAAAACAAGCTGAGTATCTTGGATGGAAGATCCCCACAGCCTACACCAGACTCTCCTTATTTTACTCATTGGGAGAGATGTAACAATATGGTTAAGGCTTGGATCACTAATTCAGTGTCAAGGGATATTGATGTGAGTGTTATGTGCCTTATGACTGCAAAAGAGGTATGGAATGACATCAATGAAAGGTTTTGGCAATCAAATGGATCAAAGTACATCCAAATACAAAGGGAAATTAGCTCCATAACTCAGGGTTCGTCTGATATTGCTAGTTATTTCACAAGACTTACAAGTCTTTGGGATGAACTCAATTGTGCCTATGTTGGTCCAGTTTGCAACTGTGGTGCCCTCTCCAAGTTTGTACAAGACCAACAACTCTTTCAGTTTTTAAATGGCCTTAATGAATCCTACTCCACTATAAAGAGTAGTATCCTAATAATGAATCCTCTTCCGCCTATTAGCAAGGTTTATTCCCTCCTCTTACAAGATGAGAGTCAAAAGGAAACCAATTCTCCTGCTCCTAGTTTTTCCAGTGACTCAGCTGCCTTTTCATCCTCTTCTGTGCCTTACAACAACAAAGGATATTCAAAAGGTGAATTTTGACCCTAAAAAGGAATATGTTCCTGGTTCAGGACCTTCACTGTTCTGCAAATATTGTAGGAAATCTGGTCATGTGATGGGGAAATGTCATAAACTCCATGGATACCCTGTAGATTTCAAGTTCACCAAGAACAAGAAATCTGCATCATGTGTTCAAACTGAGACTTCTCCTCATCCTAATTACCCTGCTCCACCTGTTCACAATGCTCACTACCCTGCACCTCCTCCACATCAGCATTCCTACATTGCACCTCATCAACATCATGCAGAAACCTCTTCTCATGGCTTCAGTCCACAACAATATCAAATTCTGCAGACTATGTTCCAGCAACAAAATCAAATCAGTCCCACCTATACTGCTGATACACTAGAGGGTTCTGGTTTTGCTCACTTTGCTGACTCAGGATTCAGTCACTTTGCAGGTTTGTTCACTGCTTATGTTGTTGGTCCAATGAGTGCTCATGTATGTGGATATTCTCAGTTAGGACCAAACCCTTGGATTCTGGATACAGGAGCCACCAACCATATGACCCCTCACAAACATCTTCTACACAATTTATCACCCTTAGTCAGACCATTCCTTGTCACTCTCCCTAATGGCTATAAGGTCAAGGTCTTATCAACTGGTTCCATCTCCTTTAGACATGATATTACTCTTCATAATGTGCTGCTTGTACCCTCTTTTCACTTTAATCTCATTTCCATACATCAACTTATTTCTCAGTTAGATTGTACTGCACTTCTCACAAAAATTGCTTGTCTTTTACAGGTCCCTTCTCTGAAGAGGCCACTGGTAATTGGTAAAGCTGCAGGAAGGTTGTACTATCTACATCCAGATGTTGATTTGTTTCCTCCTTCTGCCTCTACATCTACTACTTACAATGAACATCTTTCTGATTCTGTTCTTACTACTTGTAATGTTTCTGATTCAGCACCTTCCTCTAATTCCATTTCTAATTGTACTTCTCTTCCCTCTTGTAATATAACATCTGCTGCTAATAAAGTTGATTTGTTTTGGCACCAAAGGCTGGGGCATATGCCATTTCATAGAATGCAGTCCATTCCTTTTCTATTTGGGAAGGTTTCTTCCAAGCAATCCTTTATATGTTCTGTTTGTCCAATGGCTAGACAACAAAGGCTCCCTTTCCCTGATAGTCTTATACACACTAGTGCCCCTTTCCAATTAGTACACATAGATACTTGGGGTCCATATAACACTAGAACTTATAATGGGTTCAGATACTTTCTTACTCTAGTGGATGACTTTACTAGAGTTACATGGACCCACTTAATCTCCTGTAAAAGCAATGCCCTAACCATTTTCAAAGATTTTAATTCCATGGTTCAGGTTCAATTCAACTCCAAAATCCAAACTTTCAGATCTGATAATGCCTTGGAGCTAGGTGGTAGTTCTGAACCTTCTGCTTTCTTTGCCAGTCAGGGTATTCTTCATCAAACCACCATTCCCCATACTCCACAACAAAATGGAGTAGTGGAAAGAAAACATAAGCACCTTTTGGAAGTTTCTAGAGCACTTTTATTTCAATCCAAACTCCCTCTTAAATACTGGGGTAAATGCGTCTTAACAGCCACTTACCTTGTTAATAGAATACCTTTCACTGTTCTAAACAACTTGTCTCCTTATGAAAAACTCCATGGCCACCCACCTTCTTATGGCCATCTCAAGTCCTTTGGTTGTCTCTGTTTTGCCACCTCCCCAAAGTTTGGAAGGGACAAACTTCAGTCCAGGGCAGTGTCATGTGTATTTTTGGGGTACCCCTGTGGCAAAAAGGGTTACAAGCTCCTATCCCTCACTAATTTCTCTGTTTTCTTTTCCAGAGATGTCGTTTTCCATGAGCACCTCTTTCCATATAAGACCTCCACTTCTCCCCTTTTTCCACCTCCTGTACCTGATTTTACAGATTCACCTCACCCTACTTCCTCTATACCACCTACTGCTCCTCCTGTCCCTTCTCCACATCCTTCTCCTCCAGTCTCCATTCCAACCTCCAATCCCTCCCGTCATCACATCTCAGAACCAGTTCCCCCAGTTTCTTCTATTTTACCACTTCCTTCTACTTCCTCTAATCCTCCTGTTCTTAGACAATCCACCAGGTCTTCAGTCAAACCTGCCTACCTTTCTGATTTTGTTTGCTCTTCTGTTTCTCCTTATGGCCTAGTTTCTGGTTCTACTAAGGGTTCTCCTGCTGGTTCTCACATGCATGAGCCTCAATTCTACCAATAGGCAGTTTCACACCCTGCTTGGCAAAAGGCCATGCTAAAGGAATTCCAAGCCCTTGATGCAAACCACAATTGGGACATTGTCCCCCTGCCTCCACACAAGAAAGTTGTTCCATGTAAATGTGTCTATAAGATCAAATAAAGGGCTGATGGATTTGTGGAGAGGTACAAAGCAAGATTGGTAATTAGAGGTGACACCCAAAAAGAAGGCATTGATTTTACTGAAACCTTTTCCCCAGTCATCAAACTCACCACCAGTAAGTGTTTGCTTACTCTGGCAGTTAAGAGAAACTGGATTGTTTTCCAGTTAGATGTTAACAATGCCTTCCTCCATGGTGATCTCCATGAGGAAGTTTATATGAAAATACCTCTTGGCCTTGAGGTGAATCAATCTTCTTCATCATCATTGGTTTGCAGACTCCGGAAATCTCTTTATGGCCTCCGACAAGCTTCAAGACAGTGGTTTGCCAAACTGTCTGAGGCTTTACTTTCTAGAGGCTACATTTCCAGCAAAAATGACTACTCACTTTTCACCAAGTCTGTTTCTGGCTCTTTAGTAGTCTTAGTTGTGTATGTGGATGATATATTGTTGGCTGGTGATGATTTATTTGAAATGAATGCTTTGAAATCTTTTTTGGACTCGCAGTTCAAGATCAAGGATCTTGGTTCTGTCCATTATTTCTTGGGGTTGGAAGTTTCCTCACTCCCTCTTGGGTACACAATGTGTCAACACAAATATACTTTAGATCTGCTCTCTGAGTTTCACTGTGATCATTTCACTATTGTTACAACACCTTTGGACTCTTCCATTAAGCTCTCCTTGGACATGGGAGCCCCTGCCACTGATCCCAGTCTCTACAGGAGGCTCATTGGTAAACTTAATTTCCTTCAGCACACCAGACCTGATATAGCTTTTGTTGTTCAGCACCTTAGCCAGTTCCTACAGCACCCCCAGGTTCCCCATATGATGGCTGCTTTACATGTGCTTCGTTATCTCTTGAATGATCCACCTCAGGGCATTTTGCTCTCCAAAGCTTCTGACTTTTCTCTTCTAGGGTATTCTGATTCTGATTGGGCTGGGTGTGCCTCTTCTAGGAAGTCTGTATCTAGGTTTTTCATTATCCTTGGTGATTGTCCCATCTCTTGGAAGAGCAAAAAGCAACCTACCATCTCTTTGTTTTCCGCTGAAGCTAAGTATCGTGCTCTTCGCAAGATTGTTGTTGAGGTTTCTTAGCTGGTTCGTCTCCTTGGTGACCTTGGCCTCACCATTTCCGACCATGTACCCATTTATTGTGATAGCCAGGCTGCTTTACATATTGCCAAGAACCCCGTTTTCATGAACGAACAAAACACATTGAGGTTGATTGCCATTATGTTCGTGATTGTTTGACAGCTAATATAATTTCTCTACACTTTGTTTCCAGTGCTCAACAGTTGGCTGACATCATGACTAAAGCCTTTCCTGGACAGCTTCATCACCATCTTCTTTCCAAGCTTGGCGTGTTCTCACCCTCCAGCTTGAGGGGGGGGTTAGCGGATAGCTAGTTACATTTACGAAATTGTATTTTCTATTTTGGTATTTTCTTATCATTTCCTTTATTGTAATAATGGACAAGCATATAAGAACAGGAGACATTTTGTAATAGACGGTTGGTCAAAATAGAAAAAAGCAACTTTCCCTTTTCTCTCTTCTCTCTCTCTCTTCTCTCTTCATCTTCTTCGTCATTTCTAGGGTTTACTGGTTATTTGTTTCCGCCATATCAGATCCATGATCAAGTTAACATATTAGCCTTGGACTAAGCATATATATATATTAGTATTTTTTTTCTCCTTTTACGCCTTATTTCATTAAAGTCCATGCTTTATTTGTGCTTTGTGCTTAAAGCCCCAACGGACTTTAGAGCTTTTTTGCGCTTTTTGCTTTTGATAACATTGAAGTAGAGTCGAGGTAAACAATGCACCCATGGGTGGTGAGGTTGGATTTCACCAAACCACTTCATAAAAGTAAGTTTATATGATTATAGAGATTCTGAATCCCTAATTGATGTGTGCACATTCGTTGACCAGATTTATAACCATTAAAAAACCTCCTTTCTATTTATTTGGTTTTCCAGGTACCTAAAGAAACACACAGCAGCCTTGTACCAATTCCCAATCTCAGAAAGCAAACAAAGCTGGACAATTCCGGCATTTTCAAGTCAATAATAGCAATAATTAATGAATGAGAAGACGTTTGGCAATAGATCAAAATATTTTTTACTTTATTTGGAATTTATGGAGTTGCATTTGGTTATACTTTTTGTAAAGAATATTTGGAACAATGTTCATGCTTGAATGTACTTAAATAAAACTTCAAAAGTGAAAAAAGTGAGTTAGAAAACAGATTATAAACTGTTTTCCAAATTTGAAATACACCTTCAAGTTGAATTTAAAATTTTCATGGCCAACAGTGATTTTCAAATAAAGTGAAAAATCATTCAGAAAAAAAAATCATGGCCAAACGGGTCCTTATTCACTCCAAAAAATCAGTACCCCACTTTAGATACTTTGGTACTAAATTGTTCAAGGAAACTTGTATTGATGATCGATCGGGTAATATTGACACAAATCTCCAGAGCTACCAGAGCCAACTAAGGGGCGTATCTAGCATGGAAACTTTTGTTCAAATTCTACTTATTAAGATATTTACTAAATATATTGTGTACAACTTTACAATATATACAAAAACCAATAAAATTCAAATCTTAGACCTAACAACTTAATGAAATCTAGCAAAACCAGAAAGCAGCAGTAAAGAAACGTGTGTGCAAATGGATGAGAGAGAGAGAGAGAGAGCGCAGACCTGTAGGATATTCTGGTTCAAGAAAGAGGATTTTCAGATGCACAGTGAATCTGATGCTGGGGCCTGGGAATTACTACTTTTATAAGCTTTTATATCTAATACTCAACTAGTACTCAATATTTATAGTTTCCAAAAGTTGTCAGTAGTCAAAGTTGTTCCTATTTGATGGCTGCACGTTGAAATAATGTGGGTTACCCACTTTTTCCCCTCTATTTAGCCTTTAGCCAGCACCCTTTTTAAATATGGAACAAAAAAGATCTATTTTTAGTTATCAGGACTTTTTTGCCCTTTACTTACTTATCCATAAGAACAGCTTTGCTTCCGTCTGAAACTTTTACTTAATGGAAGGGACAACTTGTGCTAGATTTAGGGTGTGCTTGGTAGGAAGGAAAATGTTTTTCATCAAGAAAATGTCTTTTAGAAAAGTAAGTGGTTTTTTAAATTTTATTTTATTTTTTTGATAAATAATCTGATTTTTATTATCAAAGTGATTATTGTACAGCTCAAGAAAAGGATGGCTAATAGACATATACCCATATAGCCATCAAGCATAAAACCAAATAGACATCAGAAAAACTTTATTGGTCAGCTATTACAACTAATCAGGATAATAATTATAGTCCTCCAACCAGATGATTTGAGCGGTGGTTTATTTTTTATTTTGGAGGATTCTACAGTTTCTCTTTATCCACACATGGTAAACTATTGCAGCTAGGAGCATTCTATACACCTCATCCTTGGGAATTTTTCCTTTAGCATACTTCTCAGCCCAACATAGTTCTTCCGCATTCCAGTGTTTAGGTTCTCTTGCAATTGTTGACACCCAATTTTGACCTTCTTATACCTCGTCGGGCTGTTATTTTACATTAAAATCAATTTTCTTAACGTATTACTTTTATTTATGAAATAATTCATGTGTTTTGTCGTTATGCTGACATCTTCTAAATCTCGTATTTATAAAAAAATATAATTAATTTTTTAATTATTGGTATTTTATCGTGAATTTCGTCTAAAGTTATGTTACATTGATTTTACACAATTTAGCGAACTGATTTTATAATTTATTATAACTGTCATTTATTGTTTGTCGTTATTATTATTATTATTATTATTATTATTTTTATTATTATTATTATTATTATTATTATGTTTTATTATTATTATCGTTATTATTATTTATTAACTATTATTATCGTTTTCGTCATTATAATAAATACCGTTATTTTTTTGGTACAATTTTTACTACCGTTATTATAATTACTATTTATCGTTTTTATCGTTTGGTTATATTCGTTATTGATGCAATTGCTAGTATATTTATTATATGTTTAATAACTTTTGAGATAATAGTTCAATTTGCATTTTCCTTCTCAATTTATTTAAATTCTAGCCTCTTCTTATCTAATTTCTTTCAATTCTAGCCTAAATTGAGTCAATTTGAGCTTAATTTTAAATACCAAATTCAATTTCAATTTAACCCAATCCGGATACACCTGACCCGCTCCAAAATTGACCGTATTGAGACTGAATCTCAGTCGTTGATCTAAAACGATCAACGGCCAAGATCTGCTCACCCCATATATTTCCTTTTTAATTATACACCCCCACCCTAACCCATTTTTCTCCAAACCAGCCTCCCCACTCAACCCCACCGCCTCTCTTCTCTTCACCCCCACCGTTGTTGGCCATCTATGGCCGGTAAACCACCGGCGAACTCCGCCATCAGCACCGCCTCTCACCTCCCTTCTCCCTCCTCTCACCACCGTTGTTCCAGCCGCCGCCCCTTCATCTCTTCTCTCTTCCTCTCTCTTCTCTCCCAATCCACCATCGCCACCAACAAGTCCGGCGAACCACCGGCTCAACCCACTACCTCCCTCTCTTCTCCTTTTTGCCGAAAAAACCAATGATGCCACCAAACAGGCCCGTTCTCTCCCTTTTTTCGTTTCCCAAATTAAACCCCCAAAACTCTAAGCAAACCCAACACCGCCTCCACCTTCGACGAGTTGAAGAACACCGAGAGAATTCTGGCAAAGTTATGCTCAGTGAGTGAGATGCCAACATCAGCCTTGGGGCGATTTGAGCAAGGAAGGGCATCACCAGATTTCAATTATTTGGATTTTATGATAGATGTGAATTATCTTCAGTATGATCTCCCCATTGTTCTTTTATCGTTCCAAATCAGTGTTTCAAGTATGGCGTTTATATATTTGAATTATATTGAAGTTAATTAGCAAATTGAGAATGAAGTTGGTTGTGTTTTATTCCTTATGGTTGTATATTGTCATTCATGATCGATGGATTCTAGCAAAGCCCTTAAATTCTTATTATGTATACTATGAATTTCTAGTTTAGTATGTTGCGGTCTGTGTTCATACTCTACAAGAGCTATGCATTTTTAAAAGTCAGTATGACAACTGGTTTGATTTTGTTTTCTTTTCCCAATCAAGATTGGTTCATAGCAATTGCCTTCATACGGTACTCATATTGTAAGCTCTGTTATTATGAATACGTATTCAACTCTTTGTTCTCTTGATTATTTCGATAAACTTTGATTCACTTTGGCTGCTAATTGACCCTGATAATGTGCTCCTAATTAATTTGGCGTTGTTTAAGAGTTATGTTCCTTTGATTGCTTCTCTTGAATACTGATGTCCTTCCTTTTATTTAGTTGTCATGATTTTATTAGGATAATTATGATAACTGGGAATGATTTTCTGCTAATAATGGATTTTACCAGGCTGTTTAAGGGAAAAAATTTCGTTAATTGATTTTTTGAAAAATATTCTTTCTTCCTATTCTATTGGCAACTGGTCATTATATAAACAACCTCCTTCTTCATTAGTTGCAGAGACTTTACACATACTTACTACTCCCATATTTTAAAAGAACTTCTCTTCTTGGCTGACAAGTTGAATGATTTCTAAATATTGGACTTTGAAATATTTCTCATTATTTGCGACTAACTGGTTAGTTTTCTATCGATGTAGATTTCAATTCATACGCATGATTACTTGTAATTTAGAATGTATATTTTAATCTATTTGTGTTTATCCATGATTGTTCTATGTATGTCTTTAATGTCTCTGTATCAATGATGTGAGCCATTATAGAAACATGCCTACATGATTTAAACTTTGAATCTGTTTCCTGTCTGCTCGATTTTGGCATCAAGCTACTGTTAATTATGAAATTAGTTAGCTCTTGTCTTACATTGGTCGTGCTGATTTATGTGATTATCTTTTGAATCTGTTCAGTTTTATCGTTGTGCTATTTTATTGAATACGGAGGTCCTAATGCATCCCTACTCCTTGACATAAGCACTGCTTAGGATCCTCGAGATTCTCAAGAACTTTGACATGTCAAGGGGTGATTTTGAGGGTTGTACTAGAATCCTCCAAATTCTATGTCCTATATATTTGATAGGTTTTGTTAGAAGATGGGTTACACGGTGAAGAGTTGCTTAGGATTTGGGAGTCTTTAAAAGACCATTAGATTTTATTAATTTTGTTATGTTAATCTTCATTTATTTGGTCTGTAATATTTATTGTATAACTTTGATAATAAATAAAATATTTAGGGGACTGTTATGGGGGGGAGGGGGTAAACTATGTGCTATGTGTTTTTGTTCATAAAAATCATGCCTATAGAATTTGTGTTAATTTCATTTGTTAGAAATCATGCCTATAGGATTTGTATTAATTTCATCTGTTAGAAATTACGCCTATATGATTTGTATTAATTTCATTTGTTAGAAACTATGTTATGGGATTAAAAATCAGTTTCAGCATTTAAAACAAATTAGTTACCATGCTATAGGTTTTTAAAAATCAGTTTCAGCATTTAAAACAAATTAGTTACCATATTATAGGTTTTAAATCAGTTTCCGCTTTTAAAGTAGACCCACACATAAGTTAAAACCTGTTTTGATATTTTTAATTTACCTTACTACCAATTTCAGTATGTAAAATAACCATTTGGTTTATAGGATTGAACTTGTTCCCAGTATGTAAAATCAACTTAGTATTGTGCTCGTACTATATAATTAGTAATTCTTTTGCATGTTTAATCACTAGAAATCATGTCTATAGGTTTAATTATATGAAAATGCTAATTTTTGAAGTACGATTAATCACCCTTCTTTCTAATTAAATAAGAGGCTTACTTGAAACCATTATGTGTTGTTTTAAAAGTTTTTCTGTTTTTTGTATGACGCTTAATCTCGTGTCTAATTAATAAACCTAGGATTTTATTCGTCTAGACCGATGTCCAAAATAGTAGTCCAATGCCTCTTGGACATTAAGTCGGGGCGGGTGGGCATACTAAGGAGTGTTAGACTTTTTCATTTCTTTAGCACGCGCTTAGGTTTAATAACCAACCTAGGTGGGTAGTCGGAGATGATAGTCTGTGCTCGCTGATTAATATGACCAATTCTTAATTGAATTGCGAAGTATTAATTTATGTTGCATAGGGTGATCCTTTAGGCTAAAAAACCCCTCCTCCCCAAACTTGCTTTCCTCCTACGCAGGGAGTGATCTACATGATACACTTATAGCTCGATAGTCATTGCATTTTGACTAAGAGGTCTTTAAGACTTCGCACGAGGTTGAGCGATTACTCCTTAATGTACCGGCTTTATAGTTTTATTTTATTTAATTTTTATGTTATTATATGCTTTGAGTAGTTAATTAAATCACTTAATAATTAGGCTATTTTCTTTATATCTTTGTGTCAATTCTTTCTTCTCGCTTATCTGATTCCTTTTATTTATTTTAGCTATAATTACATGCGTAATTCTTTCCCACTTAGATTTATTAGTAATTAAATTGGCTTACTTTATTTCTTTGTTTTAAAATAAAGTTTTACTTGCCTAATCACTTAGTCGTTTTAGTTTGATAAATTATTTTGACCTTTGTTTATCATGTATCTCCCCACATAAGTAATGAATCCGGCAACGACCCACATTTGTGGACCTCGAAAGGTGCTTAACACCTTCCTTTCGAGGTAACTTGAACCCTTACCCAATTTCTAGTGACGTAGACTTTAAAATTAATTTAATCATAGTTAGTGTAGTATGGTGCCCTAACGCACCTTAATTCGTTAGGTGGCGACTCTTCACCCTCTTTTAAATCCTAAAGAAAGTTGTCACGTCGAATCCCACTTTTCGCGAGAAAAATGAGGCGCGACAGAATGGCGATTCTGCTGGGGATATTTAGGTTCTAACCATTACGGATTTTGTGTTTATGTGAGATTTTGTGTTATCTTATTTTATTTAATGATTGCTTTCTTTTTGTAATTAACTATTTTTCCTTTTCTCTGTTATTTATTTTTGCAAATAGATTATCTATTTTCATGTTTAGCATGCTCCTTAGATTGTTTATGCTTTTTTGTTTGTCTTTCTATTTTTTTTTTTCATAAATGATTATTTTCATGCTAAGAATCTTTTATTTTATTCATTTTCTTGAATAATATGTCTATCTTTCATGTTTAGAATATTTTAATTTATTTCTAAAAATAAATTTATGTATTTTTTTCTATGTCAAAAAAATTCTTTAAAATAACATAGCTAGTTGCATGTGTAGTATTCCTTAAAGATAAAATTATATGCTTCTCATGTTTAACTCTTTTTCTTTGCATATTTGTAAAGATTATTTTTCATGTTGAATTTCCTTTCCTTTTTTCTCTTTTTCTGTCTCTCTAAGTTATATAATTTTAGTATACTTTTGTTTCTTTAAATTAAATTTGTGTATCTTGTCGTGATCAACGTTAACTTATTTCCTTAAAATATTTATTGTACATTTCTTCATTTATTTTTCTAAATGTGTTTAGCATGATTAATTTTCTCCTTTATTTGTCCCTCATGTCTTCATGCGAAATTTTCGTTCTCTTTTTCCTTTATTTGTTTCCTCAGATAATTTACTTGTTTCATGTTTAGCATGTTTTTAAAATTATGTGTTTTTATGCTTGGTTCCTTCTCACCTTTTATATGTTTGTGGTTCTTCTATTGATTTGTCTACTTATTTTTTTTAATGATTTCCTTAACTGTGCAATATGTTATCGCTTTTCTTATATGCTACATGTTATCGTTTTTCATAACTGGCATTTTATTCATAGTTCTCTCACTTGGGAACTTCACACTTTCACATAATAGACACGTGAGTTGTGCCTTTGCACTTCTCCAAAATTCTTTCAAAAATCCATTTTAGAGAGTTGGCATAGACGTGGGGTGAGCGAATAGTTTTGCTACCGTGTGACCACGTGCCTCCTCGCATAGGAAAATCTCGAGTCTGTGTCCATCCAAATCTTGGAAACCTAAGATAGTGCTATGCCCACCCCTTGTACTTAAGTCATGCATGCATCAACTATAAATTGGTGTTCAGGACACTAAAACGATGCACATATTTATCTGCTACATGTTAATCTTTTACGTTTATATTATCATTTTACCTATTTAATTATTTGGTTCTTGTCTTAGCTATCCCTTACTCTTAGAATTTTAAATTTTAGATGACGTCAAAATTATTTATTTGCACTTAATGCAATTAATTTTACAATACCGTACCTTTTTTTCTTTAGGCCCAAATCATACAATCTTATGGCCTAGTCAAATTTTCCTTCATTCTAACGTCATGACTTGATCTTGTCCTCGAAAAATCTTGTTTCAGCGTATAAATCATCTTTCGAATCGATCTATTCCTCCATAGGATATTCTAGACTCCCTTTTAACTTTTTAGGATGATTCGTTACTTTTAGAATATCCTAAACTCATTGCTTTCTACGTTGACATATCATGTCCGTCACCCAATTTCATTCGTTTGATCTGGATCCCACTGTAATTTTGACCCTCAACCGTCAACGCTCGATGTTTGCGCCATCCTCCAACTTTCACAAATTTTAAGTCATATAGTGACCTGATAACCTTTGTCATGCCCTATTTTTACCAAGGTTAGATAGAGCACAACTTATGGACTCTAAAAGAATTTTTATTATGTACAGAGTCGTCACCTAATTTTTAAGGAAACCTATTTTGATTATTGATATGTACGACTCGCATTTTAATCTTCGAAAACCATTTGAGATTCTAGGTAAGGGTTCAAGTTATTCCGAAGGGAAAGTGTTAGGCATCCTTCGAAATTCACAAATGTAGTACCCGACTAAACTTAATTTTTCAAGAGAGAGGAGGTAAAAAAAACATTTTTTGAAAAGTATAAATATGAATAGTAAAAAATATATATATACAAGTGCAAAGAATAATTTTAAAATATGTACATAAGAGTATGAAAATGTATTTTTATATGTATGAAAAAATTTAGTATGTATGAAAATTTATATGTAAGAAAGTATACAAAAGAGTGTAAAAGAATGTATATTGTTAATATGAAAAGTATGTAAATATGTTAATATAAATAAATACTATTACGAAATATATATATATATAAGAAAAATGTGTAAGTAATATATGTCTAAGTACATTGAGTAAAGAATGTAAAAAAATGTGAAAAAATATGTATAATGTAAAGAAATGTATCGAAAAGATTGTACAACGATTACATCGATTGATTTGCGTTTTTTATTATGTAAATACTATTTCACTTTTGCAAGAAAAAATGAGTTTAAGAATGAGAAAAGAATATTAATTTTCAAAAGAATATATAAAGAATCATCTGTAAAGTTTAAGTAAAAATGATTAAAAGGACGGTTTGAAAAAGAAAAGACGGCCTAATATCTGCGTGAAGTAAAAATGTAAACTAATTGCCTAAGTTGAACTGATTTATTTGTAAAGTATTTACGGTCTAAGTTTTGCCTATGCACGTAATAATGAATAAGTAAATAAAAGACACACCCCCCAAAGCCCCGAAAATAAAGTTTTCACTATACTTTATCTTTTGTACAATTACAAGAATTACAAGAATATAAATAAAAGTAATAAATTTTAGAGAGATTTTCAAACCCTTTTTAATTGTCATCTTCGGAAGTATCTTCACGTACCTGTATAAACACTTAGTAAAAAATTCAATAACAAATAAATATTTACCAAAATAAGTTAAAGAAATACATATATGTATGTAAATATAAGAAAATAGAATTTTATTATAGTATGGGCTCAGATATGTAGTTGTACTAAGTTTTAAATATGACATAGCTGCGAAGCATCGGTTGGCCACCCGAGATCACCTTGCCAAGATACGAATCATAAAACGTTTTATTTCGTCCTTGTAATATTAAGATTTCGTCATCGCCCAAAATTTATTTTTTTTGCACTATGTATGTATATATGTATCCGTCTTTTTATTGTGGAGGCCTCAAAAATCGACGGGAGTTTTTTCATTGGCCACAGTGTGTCGTATCTGTTTAATATCAGCGTAACATCAAAAACAATAAAGAGAAAGAACCAAATCATCTAAATAGTCCAAAAATCGCAGCAACAGTAACTGAGCCACAACAGGGTGGTCTGAAGATCCACAATCATCAAAAAAAAAATGTAAACAAAGAAAAATCAGTCCAAATGTCAAAACTAGCAGCAAAAATATAGCAACAGTCAGCAAAAAGAAACCATAAATGGAGCCTCAAAACAATGATGTTCGTCGGAGAAGACCAAGAACTCGCCGAAAATTCCATAGTCACCAGAAAATGTTAAAAATAATTAGTCAAGCACATGGCAATACCGTTGAAATATAACAGCAAGTAAAAAGTCTAAGTCGACGCTCCAGTGAAGTTAGCAATGTCAAAAAAAATAAAATGCGGGGACATAGAATAATTACAAGTTTTGTCCAGATCTGTACAAACATACACAACAACATATTAACTCAACAAAACCCAGTTCACCCGAGACATTTTCTCCGGTCAAATCTAGCAGATCCGGCAAGGGAGAGAAAGGGTGGGGATGGTGGCGTTGAGGAATTTTTTCGGCCAGTTTTGGCCCCTATTTTTTGGTGCAACAATAGCGGTGGGAGAGCAGCACAGAGAAGATGAGAGGACAGACATCGTGGTGGTGGCTGCTCGCCGGTCATCACCTCCGGCGAGGCAGTGACAGAAGGGGAGAGGGGGAGAGAGCAACAAGAGAGAGAGATGAGGGAGAGGTTGAGACAAATGGAGAAGATGATAATTTTTGAGAGAGAAGAGAGTATAAAGAATTTTCTAAATCTGAAAATTGTGAGTGTGTGTGTAGTGTGTGTCTCCTTCTTTTTTTTCAAAATTCAATTACCCCCTCCCCCTTTTTATAATGTAAAAACTTTTTATTTTTATCCAAAAAATAATAATCACAACTCCTTTTTATACCTTGGTTATTATCTAGTAAAATTTTATTTTATTTTATTAACCAATGCACAAGGTTATTAACCAAAGGGCAATGACCGCACCTAGTCATATCAATTGTCACCCTTTTAAAAAGGTGATAAGACCTTGACTTGACCAAATTTTTAACTTTGTATTTGTAATTAATTGATCCGACTTCTTGCATTTGCGGAATGTATATAAAAATATAAATAATGTACGAAAATGTGTGTGTTGGTATGTGATTATAAAAATATAATAATAAAATATAATTAACTTTTAAAAAAAATATATAATGTGTTGTAAAGAATAAAAATTGTAGTATTTGTATTGTGTACGTGTGTAGGTGACTGTAAAAAATATTGTGATTATCAAGATTGATAAAGATAATAAATTGATAAAAATCCTAATATTTACAAAATAAAGGATAATTATCAATAGATTGTAAAACAGTAAAAATGTGAGGATAAATTAATAAGAATCCTAATATTTACGAAATTAAAAATAATTATCAATGAACTGTAAAAATAAAAATATATCAATAAATTGATAAAACTCCTAAAATAAGGATGATTATCAATAAATTGCTATATTTCAAGAAAAATATGTAAAAAATATATATTTTGTGCTCTTTAACGATTAGGAGACCTGAAGACGTTAATTTTAAGCACGGAGAGTCAAAATTGGGTGTCAACAACCTTAATTCATGTTCCACTCTTAATTCTATCATTATAAGACGTTTTTCTTTCCTCTTGTACGTCCCCGTTACTAATTGAAAACCTTATTCTTCTAAGGTTGACCAAAGTTGGACGTTAGAGCATATCAGATAGTGTGAACTACGGTTGACCTGATTCCCCTATAAGAGGGATACGTAGGCGCTCATTTAATGAGTTCGATCTCATTATAATAAAAAATAAATCCCAATGTTATGTATTTGATCTTTCAAAGATGGGACTGATTCAGTTGACAAATGATGTTGAGAAAGCTCTAGTGTTCAATGATGGTCGACCTTTTTCATCCTATGACTCCTATTTCTTAATTTTGCATCCTAGTATCGCGCCGATCCTTTGAAATCATAAAATTTTGTTACTATAATAAGTTTCGTTCGAAACTCAAATCTCTGCGTTTAGAACACTCTTTAAGTCCTAATTCTCATCCGTTTTGAGCATCCTTTATTTTATAGTATTATTATCATTATTACTATTAATGTTTCAAGCTTATGTGTGCTGCATGATAATTTTACTTGTGTTTAATTTATTTATTTTTTTCAAAGGTTGTCTAACATTTGAACATTGACTCGGTTGAGAATCTGCAATATGACAAATATGCTCAATATTCGAAAGAAAACTAGTCTTTTTTCTTCTCGCTCCATGTAAAATACTTTTTGGACTGTATCTCATTTCTCTGTCCTCGCCCATACACTCCCTGAACTATCATCTTCAGCACACATCGATCATGGTACTTTGCCAAGCATGATAATATCTGACGAAAATGAGAATAACAAACTAGATGCACTGCAAAAAAGAATTCATGATTTAGAGGAGAGGGTGGATGAAAAATTACGCTCTGAAAATATTTATGACCTGAGGTATAAGAAATTGTGTCTACATCCAAGAGTTGGATTGCCGCCAGGGTACAAAGTTCCAAAATTCAATGTGTTTGATGGGCATGGAGATCCAATCACAAATCTTAAGGATTATTGCAGCAGATTGATTGGCATAGGACATAATGAGGCTCTTCTCATGAGATTATTCATTCAGAGTTTGTCGAAAATAGCACTCACATGATATACCAAATAAGATTTTGACAAATGGTATTTGTGGAAGGATATGGCCCGAGACTTTGTAGAACAACATAAGTTTAACATTAAGTCCGATGCAACTATGCTAGATTTACTCGGATTAAAAAAATTGAATCACGAGTCTTTTGTGGAATATATAACACGATGGAGATTAGAAGCTTCTAAAGTGCGTCCTTCAGTACCTGAAGAAGAACTAATACAAACTTTTATCAGATCACTCGATGGTGTATATTACGAATCATTATTCTTCACAAGTATTCAAAGCTTTGATAGTCTGATTCGAATTGAAAAAGAATTAGAATATGGTCTTCAGACAGGGAGAATCAATGATATTTCTACAATACAAATCGCCTTTCAAATATCGAAGAGCTCACAGAATGAAAAGGGAAAAAGGGTATCAACCCCCACACCTCAGACACAACACTATCAGGATACTGCGGAAATCCATGCTATTTTTTATTTCTACAACGTTCATCCCGAACTTCGTAACTCAAAAGGTTTTCAATCACAAACTTATCATAGTAAATCTGGCTCTCAACCTCAGACCCATCCAGCACAATCGAGTTTTCATCAACCAATGAAAAGGAGGCCTCGTACTTTTACTCCTTTAACTGAATCCCTGACAATTATATTTGAAAGATTAAGGGCTCGAGGTGTTGTGCAATCAAGAAAAGGGTGGATTCCTATGTAACCATCGTCTAGTTTTGACCCATTCAAGAACTAAGATTATCACTCAAATATCCAAGGTCATGATACTGAAGAATGTCAGGCATTAAGATACAAAATCCAGAATCTGATTGAAAGGGGGGAGATAAAGGTGCGGCAAGGACCACTAAGCAATATCTACGACTCCCCTACTATGAATAGAATCATTGTTCAAGGTGATCAGACAAAAGTGATTCCAAGACATATGAGAAAGAAGCGCAAAATACATCAAAGGAATTGATAAAGACAAGATCATCACAAGCAAAGTACCATTGTTCTTTACTCGTTCCCGTTCTAGCCAATAAATTTCCTTACTTTTATTCACTTTCTTTGTACTCATGAACTACGATTGACCTGATTTCCATTTGGATACGTAGGCAGCTCATTATTGGGTTTGGTCTTAATCTAATAAAATCTTTCTTTTCCCTCCATATCCAGATCAAGATGCGTTTGACTAGGCTTTCTACCTTAATAAATTTAATTTGGCCAGTTGCATAACCAATTATGTCAAGATGCAGATTCAAAATTGAGATTTTGATGTTCAAACGTAAGGCAATCATTTCTTTTATAACTAATGATTTTTCTTTGAGCAACTGAATGCAAGACTCCATGAAGGCTATGGGGATTCTCGAAACTCTATAGGCAGGCAATCCTTTCAATTGACAGGGACGTGCAAAAAATATTTTATATTTTAAACTGGGGCAGAAATTTTTGAGGAGCCCTCAAAATTTTCACCAGAACAAACTACGAGCTCGTATCTAGGAGAACAAGGCAATGGAAAGGTACAAATTCATTTTTTCCTTAAAACTTACGTTTTTTCTTTGAGTGTCAGGATATCAAGTAATCAAGAACAATTATCATCAAAAGATGTTCCGCTCTTTCAAATTTTGTGAAGGCTAAGCTTTTCTACTTTTCAAGCTACTTTTATAAAATCATGTTGTCATTAGCTTCTCGATGAGCTTAAAATCATGCTACTGTTAGCTTCTCTATGAGTTTAAAATTATGCTACTATTGACTTCTCAATAAGCTTAAAATCGTGCTACTATTAGCTTCTCGATGAGCTTAACATTGTGCTACTATTAGCTTCTCGACGAGCTTAAAATCATGCTACTGTTAGCTTCTTGACAAGCTTAAAATCATGCCACTATTGGCTTCTCAATGAGCTTAAAATCATACTGCTATTAGCTTCTCGACGAGCTTAAAATCAAGCTACTATTGGCCCCTTGACAAGTTTTAGAATTAAGCCACACATTTATGATATATTTCTGTATAGTAGCAAATCTATCTAGCATATTAAGTTTTACAGGTTCATAACAACAAATGATCACACTCTTTTGATATTGAAACTGTGGCAGAATTTTTTGAGATTTCTCAAAAAAATATTGCGACAACAGATGCAACATCAGACAGATACGTTTTCTTTTCTCTGTTTATCATTATTATTTTCTGGCATCACTATTTTTCATCGCATTAACTCATGTTTCTATAATTTTATTGGCTAACCGCTTTATCTAGTTATATCAGAAGCTGCAGGTATCAAAGGCAAAAACAATAAGAATAATTTTTCTTCTATTTCTGAGATACAACTCTTCTTATTCTTATATCCAATCCAATTCTCATATCGCCCCGACTTGATCAAAAGTATATTCACGTTCTATCCTGCTCATACTCTAATCTTCTCAACTCGTGCTATCCTCATTCAAAATTCGTATTTGTCAATTTTCTTTAGGGATCTCATTCGTCCCTAAATCTAGAACTACACACGGTCTGATTCTCGTAAAACCTGAGATATGTAGGTGACTTGAAACCGAAGTCTCGGCCACAATATTTTCACAACTCCCTCTTGTTTCGTCTGATTCCAAAAGAATCATCCTCCCGATCGGAAAAAATTGGCTACTACTTAACATTCTTTGCCCGCCAATTCATCCTTCATTCTCGAGCAAGGAAGGGACAGCTGTTGACACCTAATTTTGACCTCCATATACCTTGTCGGGTTGTTATTTTGCTAGTAGTATTTTACATTAAAATCAATTTCCTTAACGTATTACTTTTATTTATAAAATAATTCATGTGTTTTGTCGTTATGCTGACATCTTCAAAATTTCACATTTATAAAAAATATAATTAATTTTTTAATTATTGCTATTTTATCGTGAATTTTGTCTAAAGTTGTTAAGACCCGATTTCTCAGGTCATGATGGCACCTACAACCCCCCACTAGACAAACCAATTCCCGTAGCCCGGAACGGTTAGTAATGGGCTACTACCTAACCAATTACGCACAACAAGCAGAAATAAGCGGAAGCTGAATATAAAGATAGGACACGCGAAAGCAACAACCCAAAATATATATACAAAAAAACTACACCAACCCCAAGACTTGGTATCGACAGTATAGAAGCTTTTTATAGAATACTAATGCTAGAAGTAACAAAATACAATATAAATCTGTCTCCGAAAGTACAAGGAGCAACAATACAACAGATGAGATGTAGATAAGCCCCGACCGTCAGGTGCTCACCCTAGTCTCGAACCTCCCAAAAGCTGCACGAGTCTCCAACGCGATCAACTGCGTAAGCTCAACTAATATCTGCACCAGAAAGATGCAGAAGTGTAGTATGAGCACCAAGACAAAGGGTACTCAGTATGCATCATCGATTGACTGAGCGCATATAAGATATAAAAACAGTAAGTAGAAGATAGCAAGGAACTAGTCACCGAAGCAATAGAGAAAGCACAAGGAACTAGCACGGAGAATAGACAACCAAGAATTATAAGCATACAATGCTAGCACAGAAAACAACTATACACAGAACACATGTGTAAGAAAAAGGGACGCACCTGGGATCCTTGCAACAATAATATATAAATTGAGAGAGAGTCAGAAACATGGTGGTATACCGGTAACCTCAAGTACAAGGAAAAGAAGGAAAGCAGTCTAACATACTCAAGAAGGAATCAACAAGCATAAGGAAATCATTACACCAATCCAACTTCAAGATAGCATAAACAGGAATCCACCTCACAAGTACAACCCTATGATGGAATAACTAATCCACAATAACCGAGAAATAATACTCAAATCCTGATAAGAATGGAACCAGAAACTCATAATTTGCTCAGAAAGCCACACAAAAGTGCCTCAATTTGATAGGACTCCCTAGTCCTCTAAATAATCAAAATCCCATAACCGGAGCCTCAACAGGCTAATAATCGCTAAATCACCAAGAAACAAGGACCATAACCAGCTCTATAAAGCGACAAGAGTAATCTAAACTAGCTACATGTCACGACCCGATTTCTCGGTCATGATGGCACCTACAACCCCCCAGTAGGCGAACCAATTCCCGTAGCCCAGGACAGTTAGTAATGGGCTACTATCTAACAAATAAGGGAACAAGACGAAGAGAATAGATAACAGGGATATAAATATATACATAAGCGGAAACTAAACCAAACCCCAAGACCT